>JACCIC010000014.1:4947500-5185000 GCA_018907035.1 Sycobia sp. Sy_11
TATTTCGTTTGCACAATGCAAGACCGGCATTTCAATTGCATTATTACATTCCGTTGCGTCTGCTGTTTAGCGATTCGCATGCTCTTGAAGAGAATCGCACATAACTTATATATAATATTCAAATATTTTAAATATAATTTAATACGTCGCAGAAGATTAAAGCAATACTGCCGTTCTTATTTTTCATCATATATATCAAATTACTTTTTTCGTTCATTATATTTATTCCATAAAATTAAAATCAAGTAATTACGTCACATTAATTTACTCTCTCTCTCTCTCTCTCTCTCTCTCTCTCTCTCTCTCCCACTCTCTCTCACGAAAATAAAATTTATGTAATCGCATTACTTCGACCGATATAGAGTCGAATTCGCGACGAGCGTATTTTTAAAATTAAGTAAGCGGCGAGCAAGCATTTCGTTTACGTACCGATTTAAGAAAGAAAACGCCTAAAAATTTCAAGGAAATAAAACCAAGAATAAGGCAGTTTGGACTCGAACCGCCTATATAGAGGCTCCGCGTCGAAGAAAAACAAAAACTAAATAAAAAACAGAGGCACGCAGCAGAGGGTGGGAGGGAGGTGGGAAGAGAGAGGGAGAGACGCGATTTTGCACGAACAAAGCGCTGGAGATGTAACTCTTTTCACGGTCGTTTCGGCTCACTGAAATCGAACATACGGGCGGCGGAAGAGGAGAGGGGGCGGTTGAAGAAGATGCGAGAAAAAGCACGGGAGGATCCATCCCTCCCCCTGCCGTCATTGTTTCGTCCTGTTCGCCCAGCTAAACAACATAGGATGCGCATAAAATGTGTACGAACTACAAATTAATGCTCTGTCTCGCTCTCTCCTCTCTGTCGCACACTGTCTTGGACCTTGTGTATGTGTATATATATATAATATCTACAGCGCCGTCGTGGCTTTCAATTTCAAAATCTCGCACCTGCGCAACGCTTATAAACTAAAGCCCCGCTGCATGCAGTCCCCCACACTAGCGCACGCTGTCCTTATTAGTCATGCTACTTTCGTTCTTACTCAGGAGCTGGAGGGGGGAAAACGTCTTTTCTCGCGTGAACTCTTTCTTGGCCAAGAGGTGCGAGGTATATACATAAATAGCGAGAGGGAGAGGGAGAGAGAGAGAGTGAGCACGAGAACGATTGAAAGAAACTATATTTTTCCGCTTTAAAGGGGGAAAAAATATTTAATATCCTCTCGTCAGGTAGGCTAATTTCTCATTGAAGGAGTTTTTTTTTCAGCTCTCTGTCTCTCGTCTCGCGAACTCGCTTATACCACATACCGTCAGTGTCGCGGAAACGCGTGCCTGACGATGAAATATACCGGCACCGAATCCAAACAGGCCCACATGCTTACCTGTAACAAAAAGCAAAAACGCATTGATTAGAGACCTCTATCAGGCCAAATTTCTATGCAATTCTAATTCTATATCAGTATAAATATTACTCGTCATTATTATCGCATTGTTAATGCTGGGCTCGCAACGAGCGCAAAAACTTCGGTATCGCGGATTTAGAGCTCGCCAAAGAAAAATGAGCCCCGGGCACGGTCACGCGGTCCGACCATTAGCGCTGATATCGCATTATGCGACATTACGGCACGTCGCACGCATACGGGGTACGTATATACGTAGAAAATACGTCGAAAGTTATTTAGTGTGTTTATATCTACATACGGTTAATGAATTGTCGAAGAAGACCGCCAGGAGCTGGAGGGGGGCGGGGGTCGGAACAAAACAGTCGCAGGGCGACCTGCGGGATATCGGCCAGGTTGGGAGGATGGGCAGGCAGGCACGGACGGAGGACCAGAGCTCCCCGACTCTGTCCGAGGACACGGGTGGGGGAGGGGGGTCGCGGGAAGAATGAGAAACCGGCGTGGTCGAGACTACGGACTCGTATTGCGGGAGGGAGAAACGCCGCAGACACAAATAAATCGCAAAGAGCTTAATAATAGGGATCGGGAGGAGGAAGCGGAGGAGGACGGGGAGCTGGAGGTGGGGGAGGAGCAGGCGGCGGCGGCGGCGGCTGCGGGACACGACAAGTGCGCGCGGGCGGACGGAGTGAAAGAAAGAAAGATAGAGAGAGGGGACAGAGAAAGAGAGGGAGAGAGAGAGAGAGGGAGAGACAGAGCACGCGAAAATATGCTCCTCGCGTTTATTGACGTGGACGATGACGACGGCGCGACGACGCCCTGGCATTATTACTTACTTCCTCCCGATTCGCGTATATCACTGTATCGTCCGCGAGGCGCTGTATAAAATCTCGTTTATACGCAGATCCAATGAGTGCGCGCATCAGCGAAAATTTCTGATGCAAGCTCGCGCACGTTACACACACGCACGTCGACACGGACACACGTACACACGTAGCGGGCAGAGAAACCGGAGCCGGCACCGGCGCGACGGTCGCGGGCGGGTGTGCCGAGGTTGGGGTGCTCTCCCAACCGTCGATCCAAACTGCTGATTCTGCGCGCGCGCAATTTATTCCCTGGCTTTTGCGCGCACGGTCTTGCCTCTCACCGGCTATACAATAATACACACACACACACACATGCGCGCGCACACACACGCACACGTACATACAGACAAACATGTGGTGCGAGTCCCGAGCTGCTTGAGTTATTGTACGTATAGCTCGATGAACGAGAAACTCGGACGATTAAGTTCCTCGTAAAACAGGGAGATATCAATTATTACAGGGCAATTATACTATACGCTCAGGCTGTACAAATATTGGCGGAGACCTGTACGTTGCGCGGGTGGGATGAGGCGGCCGATAAGGCAGGAATCTGCGAACGGCGCGCCGGCGGTCGTATAGAGACCGCGAGCAGAATGGCCACGGTCTGCGCGTCTTGTACGTGAATCGTCCACGTATGGCTGAATAAAAAAAAAAGGAGAAATATTTCCAAGTTTCCACAAGGGAGCGAATAATTCTAGATAACCTACAGATTGGGGACTCTACATAACATATTTTTTAAGAATATGTTATCGATTTACGTTTTTAAGAATACGTTACTTTTAATAACATATATCAAGAACAAAATAAATGCGAAGATCGTCCCGCTTTTGAGTGTGTATAGAATATATATAGTCATTCTTTCTCTCTCTCTCTCTCTCTCTCTCTCTCTCTCTCTCTCTCTCTCTCCTTCCTTTCCATGACACGCGATGGCGCGGCATTTTCAATCGTGTTGCATATATATATATATATATATATATATATATATATATATATATATATGTATATGTATATACACGGTCCGCGAAAGAGCGAGAAAAGGAGAGACCGAGACAAAGAAGAGAGAGGAGGAGGTCCCGCAAAAATAGCAGCAGCAGGAGCAACTAAACCTCCTTTACGAACGGAATGGATATACCTGCATGGGCGACCGATGCACCGACCGGTCCAAAAATCGACAAGTCACACGCAATGGTCCCTCGCGGATTGGCCCTCCCCCTCCTCCCGCCGCGACGACCCGTAAATATACGCGGTATGGCGCGGGGCCACCGTGTGCCATCGATGGATCATCGACTTTTCGGCGCTGCTTGTGTTTCGCCCCTGCCGCAACTCTCTCTCTCCCTTTCTCTCTCTCTCTCTCTCTCTCTCTCTTCTGCCGCACTCTCCTTTGGAATGCGCGACCAATTGCTCTCGAAGGAAGGACGTGTTTTTACCTTGGCCGGAAACCATCTATACGTGGGACCGGTATCAATGGAATTACGATGGGGATTAGTAGCCGAAGCACTCGAGATAGAATACGAGAGGGAAAGGGAGTGAGAGAGAGAATGGCGATCTCGTATGAGTACAGAAAGAAAACGAGAAAAAAAAGATGAAAGGAGAAGAGCGCTTCTTCATTGATGATTATATTGGCAGAGAAAAGTAGTGCACATATATACATACACATATACGTACACACACACACGCACGCACTCTCTCTCTCTCTCTCTCTCTATCTCTCTCTCTACACGCAGCGTATAATCTCGTTTGAACAGTAATCCGCAACGAACCTAGTGGTGGGCTATTTAGCATCCCAATTTAATCCGTTTCCGATCGTTGATAGTGGCGTAACAGCAAACGGTTCGAGAGAAAAAAAACAGCAGCCGAGAACCACGCCAGTGTTCCCTTTGTCCATCTTATTCGCAGCGCCAGCGATCCTTCTCCATTCCATAATCCATATTTCGATACTTATTACCATGCCCCACCTCGGCAGCCTTTAACAGCCGAGCGCGCCGCGCCATTCGGTCGGGCTCATTCTCTTAGTCTCTGCTCCGTTTAGTTATTGATGGAAACAGGGGCCCGTGGCGGGGGCCCGCCACCTCCACCCGAGAAGGAGAGAAAAAGAGGGCGAACCTCTGTCGGACGCTATTGAATTCGATATTCATTAAACGAATTCCTGGACTGCCTTTTCGTGCGCGATACTTCAGGATGAGAGTAAAGTGGCCGCTTTTTATTATAATTAGCATCAATACATATTTAATGAATTTGCAGCAATTACATACGTTAATCGAATCAATATCCCGCTGAATCCTCTCAATCGTCGACGAGCGTTCGTATAATCATAATCAGCCATTCACTTAACGGCGGAGACGAGAGGGTGAACGAGAGAGAGAGAGAGAGAGAGAGAGAGAGAGAGAGAGAGAGAGAGTGAGCGCGAGCGAGACAGAGACCACAAGACCCTAAATACCAAGAGATAAAGCTCCTGCCACCGAAAGCGCGGGCCAAGCGGACTTTTCTCACCGGCTCCCCGCCGTAAAGTTTCTCGGTCGACGCAGTAAATCTTACCCAAAATCTCTTAATAAAACTACTAGTACTAAAAAACAGAGTCAACGCCGCCAAAAAGCAAACTAAGAACCGCGAATTGGATTCGCAGAAACGACCCGGCGGCTCTGCGCGGTTCTCTCCACCCCCCCTCCACCCTTGCACGCTAAATAAACCAAAAAAAAAGCCAGGCAGACCTGAAAGTAGCATGAATATATAGAGAAAAACAAAACGAGCAAAGAAAAGAAAGATAGACGTATAGATATATTCATGAGGGGGGGAAAAAGGCCGGAACGAAAGTGAGCGTGCGAAAAAATTCTTGAGGACCCCGCTACACCCTCCCCCCCCTGCCCGTCATTCTACTAGACGCCCGCGATTTCGGCGACGCCGCGGTGAATTTGGAAATTTACGATTCTCCATAATACCAGTTTGCAGACGCGTTCAATATATATATATATATATATATATATATATATATATATATATATATATACATATATACATAAGTGAGTAAGAGAGATAAATGGGGAAAAACTTTGTTTAGGTGAATTTGGCCATTCGGAAAGACCCGCCGAGTTGATTGAGGCAGACCGCGCGCCGATAAAACAAGGTCTTATAAACGTTGAGTTAGAAATAAAAAGGTAATATGTGTGCGCGCGCGCCCGCGCGTGTGTGTAATAGCTTCTCCAGTCACACTTATAGCCTATTTCGCAGACGATGGAATTCGGTGAGGCGTTTTCACACAAACAGATACTGCCACGCGTAATCTTATCTTTCTTTGCTTCTTTTATAATCAACTACAAACGGATCCACGAAACTTCGAAACAATTATTCGTGTTAAAAAGAAACGAGATGAACAAGACAAGAAGAAAAAGTCATAGAAGAATCACTCCACTCAATTCTCTCTCTCTCTCTCTCTCTCTCTCTCTCTCTCTCTCTCTCTCTCTCTCTATATATATATATATATATATATATATATATATATATATATAGTATCTGAATATATTTATATTCGACCACATTACGGGAAGAAAGAGAAAGAGAGAGAGAGAGAGAGAGAGAGAGAGAGAGAGAGAGAGAGAGAGAGAGAGAGAGAGAGACAGAGAGCATTGCCGCCACCAGACATAAATTAAATTTATCGCTGAGTTTCTCGAACCTACAGGCGGCGAGGGATATACAGAAAAAAAGGTACATAACAAAACTCACCTGGCCATTAAGATAAACACAATCAAGGAAACCGAATCTTTTGACCATTCCCGCCGATTATCTGTAATACCCACACGTGCGCAACTCGGCCCGAACGCGTCACACTCGTTAAATCAACGTCCGATGTCGAACTCTTCCTTCCTCTTATCGAGTCTCTCTCTCTCTCTCTCTCTCTCTCTCACTCCCCCCTTACCCCCTCGCCGTATTTCTATAAAGCGTTCATTTCCGAGAGCAGTTTGGAAATCACACACACACACACACACACACACACGCGCGCGCGCGCACACGCAGAGAGAGAGAGAGAGAGACACACACACAATTCGCGCAGGCGTTCCTTCGCGCAAGGTGCGCATTAAATTTATATCATGAAGAGAGAAAAAAAAATTCGGCCTCGTGCGACCGCATCGTGCGCGTCCCATCCGCGTTATAAGCACGAGAACAATGCGAGAGTCGCGCATAATAATAGCGTCTAATAATACACACTGTTTTGCTTTTTTGGCTTAAATTATGAAAATGAGAGGGAACTGACCCCCTTCACCCCGCGGTGATGCAACAGTGCCGATCCTGCGCCCGAATCGTGATTATATGCATACACCCCCCCCCCACACACACACAGAGAGAGAGAGAGAGAGAGAGAGAGAGAGAGAGAGAGAGAGAGAGAGTATATGGAACGACTGTGCGAGCGTAACGGGCTTTTTTCTTTCACCACCACCAACCCTTTCGGATCTGTATTTTATTCCGGCTCGTTACTCGGAATTGCAAAGCACGCGCGTGTCTGTGATTAGAGGCCTTTAGTTTAAATTAATCGACACTCACGCGTTCAAGGCAGAATAGTGGAGAGGGGGGCACACACACACACGTACCTAACGTTAAAATTAGCAAACATGGACAAAATTCGTGAGGGATTTTTCCGAAATGACGTTTATAATTATCGTCGCTTGTCGATCGTTTTACACTTATTAATTCGGCCAAAAACATAAGAAGAGTTTTTAAAACGTGAGAGTTGTTCCGTATGGTGAATAATTATTTTTCAAGTTATATAGTAAATTATATATTATGTATATATGTACACAGTTAAAGAAGAACAAATTTGGAGATTTACGTTAATTTTGTAAAGATATACACACGAGAGCATCCAAATTTGTTCGATTATACACCGTCAACGATAAAAAATTGAGGTTAATGTATAATTCTGATAATATAAAAGATTAGAGCACGTATATAGATTCAGATAATATTTAAAAAGATTGTAACATTAACAAACTATGTCTTTCAAGCGACAGAATTGACGGATCTTATAATTATACCATTTTTTTTTATTACGTGAGCCAAGCCGCTTATGTATGATGCAAAAATTGATAATTTATAGTTATGTAAAATGGAAATAACGTGTTTCTCGATTAAGATCCGAGAGTCAGCGAGAGAGCCAAGAAATATAATGAATCAGCTCTCATTCTTTCTTTCTCTCTCTCTCTCTCTCTCTCTCTCTCTCAAATATCAAGTGCTGCAGGGTCTCTCGTGCGGGTCCAAAAGAAGACTTCCCCCGCCCCAACGAGGTTTTACGCTGATTTCGGAATCTTTTGTGCACGAATCAGCGAATGTCACCCTCCTCCGCCGCAGACACGTCATTTACACAAAAGTGCGTATAACTAGGCGTGTACAATAGAGACCCAAAACACATATACCGAAGTTTCTGTAGGCGGTATAGCTCTGAGCGGGGGGCGACGGAGGAGCAAAGCCCTCCCGATACCCGCGCGAAATTCAGAAAAAGAGATGAAGAGAAGAGAGAGAGAGAGAGAGAGAGAGGAAGAGAGACACGGGGAATTGGGACAGGATGCAGATTTACGGCGCTTTTATCGTTCGTTCGCCCCGTTTTAACGGGAAAACGGCCCGGCGAAAAAGACCAGCGCGTATTTATATAATGTACAGGCGCGGTGGAAGGCGGCTAAGCCGCGAGAGGAAATCGACAAAAATAATAATTCCAGGCCTCGGGTGCGCGCGTTTTCGGCCAATATAATGCGCCGCGCGCTCGCGCGTACACGCACGCCGATGCGCATCATCGGAGAGAATGGTGGTGTAGGTACCGCGGTGAAATTGCTTGGCGGTTATTATATGTATGTATGTATGTATGTATGTATGTATGTATGTATGTATGTATGTATGTATGTATGTATGTATATATATATATATATATATATATATATATATATATATATATATATTGTGAGGAAGAAAAAAATTGACGAAAGAAAGAAAAAGAATCGACGCTAATATGTGTGTAATAACCGCCGCGTGGACCGGTAGTGACAAGAAGAATAATATTCACATTAATAATAACAATAATAATAACAACAATAATAATACTAATAATACAACAACAACGAAAAGGAAAAAACAGACAGAGAGAGAGAGAGAGAGAGAGAGAGAGAGAGAGGACACTATGTGGGTCAATGTCGAGATAAACAGCAGCGTACGCACACGCACACATTTTTTCAACTTCCACCAATTTTTTTTTTTGGTTTTTCTTTTTATTTAAAGACGCACACGCACGCATAAAGAGCCGACGTACACGCGACGCAAACTATACATGTGTGCAGTGCAAAGCTTTATAGCGCGAAAGTGAAGCGTGCCAGATATTATATACATACATATATATATATATATATATATATATATATATATATATATATATATATGTTGTATGTATGTAGGCTCGTTCCGAGGCTCAATCGGTATAAGATAGATACATGGAGAAATGCAGCGTCACTGCAGCCATTACAACGGTTCTAACCCCAACATATAGTCATCGCTCTCCCTTTCTTTACCCATTATGCGCGCGAGCGCAGAATGAGGAACTAAATATTTATCGCATTAGAGCACGAAGAAAATAGTGCGGGCAATGCTCGTACGCATTTTCAATACAGGCGCCTAAAGGAGAATGTCATGCGTGTGAAAAACAAACTAATAACTATATTACAGTGTTCCCGAAGAGGTATGCATTATATTTATCCCCATTTATAGTAAAATGCGACCAATATATATATATATATATTTGACTTCCCTCGTTCCTGTACAAATTATTTAGTATTGAACCGCTTCTGTACGTGTTCCCTGCGAAAGAGTGAAAAAGCTAGAAGGGGGGGGAGGGGGTGGCGCCGACGTCGTCAATGAATAGATCCAAAAACATACAGCGCCGACGTCTTTCCCTTAGTCTGTTTTGCCGTTATTATTATGTCTTTATTTTTTCATAATCCACGTCATAAAGTCTGCTCTACGCCGTCTCTATCCCGCCGTGAGCGCTGAGACGTATAATCCGACACACCGCGCGCGTACGCAACTTTCGCGCCCGGGAATGCAAAATTTCATTTCTGTTAAAACTCGTATTGACGTAATTCGGCGGGCATATCGAAGAGTTTGAAAATTCGTCCGTGGACAGTTTTTTTTTTTTTTTTTATTTTCAACTAAAGTCAGCGTCTGAGAATACTCTGTCTCTCTCCGCTCTATACGATATTTTTTCTTCCTGCTTGAGACCCGTTGTTGCGCGCTCTCTTTCAATTTTATTAGCATATTTTTGTTCCAGAATTATTAATTTGAAACTCGAGCTTGCTCGCTCGTTTCGTAATGACCGCGTATCATACGTTCATTTTTCATATTTCACTTACGAGCTGTTCTGCGCTTGTTCTTTTTTTTTTAATATTACGTGTATATATGTATGCATGTGTATATGACGATTTCTGTATATGGCTAAATCAGATATATATATATATATATTATTTCTGCTTAATCAAGCAGTAATTTGGACTTGCGTGCGCGTTCGGCAATATTGAAAAAAAGAAAATGGAACGAATTGCCCCTTGCTCTCTCACCTGTTCAATCATTCAAACCGACGTCCTGTTTGAAATTTCCTTCCCCCCCCCCCTCAAAAGCCCATTTGATTCAAAGTGACGTAAGATCAATCGTCGGTGGATTATATATATATATATATATATATATATATATATATATACATACATACAAAAAGGAGAAAGGGTAGGGTGTTGGTCACGTGTTTACATGCTCGCGCTCTTTCTCTCCTTCTTACTTTCCGATATATCGTCATAACGTATATCCGATATATCGTATTTTTATTTCGCCTTGGGGCACGGGAAAAAGAAAGAAAAAAATCGTTTAATCTATCCTACAGATCTGAACCTTTCACCAATAATGAAATACCGCTGCTGGATCGCATGAAATCCTATTCTTCCTTTCTTATATATACACATACGCTTTGAGATGTTTTAATGAACGATGATATAAAAAAAATTTTCAAATATATTTTAAACCTTTACGATAATTGAATAATGTAAAGGGTATATATATATATATATATATATATATATATATATATATATATATATATAGATTTATATTTACTGTATGCCGAAAGACAATCGCAGAGAAGCCTCGTCCTGTTGTGACAACAAAGTCGCACCAACAATAACAAGACTGAGTAACCTCTCGATAAACGTTCCCTTTCAATGACAGTTTTCAACTCGCTTTTCCAATACTTCGAAAATGCGAAAAATTAGTGAATAACAGCAGTAGAAAAAATTATTCGCTCACAGGCGGTAGACAATGCGATATAATAAGTATATATATATATATATATATATATATATATCGGATACGATTCGTATGTTGAATTTTCAAATATTTTAAATATCGAACCGAAAAAACTACAACCGTATGAACTTATCGATAATTTCAGATATAAGACAACGCTTCCTCCGTCGTTCGTTTTTCCACGCCTCGATCGAATCCTTATCAGAAAGAAATCGGCACAGATTTAAGGAATTAAAATTTTATCTGTGACGCATTTAGAAAATTTGTAACCCACACAGACGTGTGTCTTAATTTCCGGCAAAGTCCGGCATTGACCCAAAATTGTACGCGAATTGCCACAACTGCCTGTCTACTCTTTGTTTTTATAAGATTACTCGACTCTAATCCCCAGAACTCGCCCAGTTTATTATTTATTTTTATTTATTTTTTTCCCCTGGAAATGACCATCCAACTCAACCGAAAAAGGCTTCTCGATAAAAACACTCGGCGCACTTTCCCGCGAAAACGATGCCCGCACGCACGCATACAAGCGCCCGCGCTTGCTCTCTCTCTCTCTCTCTCTCTCTCTCTCTCTCTCTCTCTCTCTCTCTCTCTCTCTCTCTCTCTCTCTCTCTCGAGAAGAGAGATAGAAACAAGAGTATATGTATATACATGCATATATATTCGCGGTGAACGGCGAGGATATCCTTGCCCTTCGCCCTGCCGCGCCGCGAGATGATCGTCCCAGGGTCAAAGCCAAGGCTTGCGCGCGCACAATAGGTCCCTCTCTCTCTCTCTCTCTCTCTCTCTCTCTCTCTCTCTCTCTCTCTCTCTCGCCACCCAAGCTTGCGCTTCTCACCCGTATATATATATATATATATATATATATATATATATATATAAAGAATGTATAACAGGCGGACGCGGCCCGTCTCTTACTCCCCCCACCCCTGCCGCGAGGTTCTTCGCGCGCACTTTATTCATAAGGCCCCGCGGCGCGCGGGAGGCGCTTGCGAATCTCATTGTCGCGCATTCGTTCGTTCATTCGTTCGCGCTCATACATATATATATATATATATATATATATATATATATATGCACTCTCTCGCCATGGCAATCTTCTTTCTATTACTTCTTCTTCTACTTCTCCTTCTTCGTCGCCGTCTTCTTCCTTTTCTTGTTCGTCGGCAAAGCGATCCGCGAATTCCGCTTTACGACTGCACGACGCGCGTGGGCGTTCGTTTGTATACAAAGACACTCTCGTGAAAGTAGTTTCTTTGGGCGTTAAATTTTACGCATGAATTGAAGGAATTATTATCGCTCCATTTATATATATATATATATATATATATATATATATATATATATGCATCTGAGAGTAAGTAATTGGATTTAAAAATTGTGTGCATTTTGTTGTAGGTTACTGTAATGACAAAACTTTAGGTGCGATTTTTTTTTATTTTCATTTCTGTACTCGATTCCGAGTTTATAGATAAAAAAAGACAATTAAATTTCACTATTCAGATTCATAAATCATTAATAAGTTAATAACATCTTAGAAATCATTTTAAACATTAATTAAAGGCTGAATGGATTGATCACGAAAATATTAGTTAACTATATAGAAACTAGTAGTCGCGTATAAAACTTTAGAGCTTCTATTATTCTAAAGTTTGATTAGTGTTACATTTAATTTATGATTATTTTATCTCCCTAACAAATTGCGTCTATTTCTGAACAATGTATATTTTCCGATAATAATTATCAACAGTTCAAGGCAGATAATATTTTAACTCGCATAAATCGCTACGTACTGCAACGAAATCCTCATATTGTATTTTATGAACAGTAAAAATTGATCGGAACGTAAGGCCCTCTAATAAATGTACTTAAGAAAATCGGTCATAAAAAATTCAAGATGGGATTGTGCGCAGCGTGGAAAGAACAATCGTAGAAAGCACAGCCTAAAAACTGACAGGAACTTTGAAAGACTAATCTCACGTTAATCGCCCGATTGCCCAACGCGAATTTTCAACGAGAGCTACGCGAAAATTCGAGAATTTTTTTGACCTTATCGCGCGCGACGAAACGCCATAAGCATTTAGTACAGAAGCGATGTGTGTACTCGTGAAAATTTATGTGATTAATCCGACAAATTCGCAGCGGCCTGCTCAGCAAGCACCAGCACAGCAGCTGAATCAATTGGGTCGTTGCACTCGCGCGCGCATTGCGCCTGGCAATGTCATTAATTCGCAAGCTTACCACGTATAAAGCGTTCAGCAGGCGAACAGACGCGTCACGACAGTGTCGGACTATGTATATTATTGTGCATTATATATATGTATGAATGTATATATGTATGTATGTATGTATGTATGTATGAAAAACGTCAGCTACTAATTTACTAAATACGTGTTTTTTTCTTCAGTTCATTAAAGAAAAGTTACAAAAAAAAAAATTAGCGGAAAATAAATACTTCAAAATCAGCGTAGATCACGCGTATTGAATCGCAACAGATTTAGGCAACTATATATGATTTAGTGTGCCGTGCTGCATCCCATCCGCTGACCACTTCAAGATTCGTCGACATTTTCGAGCAAGCCGGACAATTTCGCGAATAACGCGAAAAAGAAATAAAAAAATAAATAAATAAGTAACAAAAAAGCACACAACGGTGGTCGAGTGAAGAAAACAAGCTAAAAGTACATCAGAATCGTGATGTTATTAGGTAATATTACAGACGCGTCGATTACAACGTGCGCGTGCTCGCTCGTGCGCGAATAACTGTGCGACTGCAAAAAAGGGCGGAATAGTCTATTACTCCATGAGCAAATTGAAAAAAAAAATAACAATAAAAAATAGGAAACAAGCAAGATATGAATATCTGTACGTTGTTATTGCGAACAACTTTGGAATAAAAAAAAAAGAGAGCCGAAGGAGAATCGCGTTCCGCAAAAAATTCTCTCCTCCCACGACCAAACCACGGTCGCATCCGCGAGCGGAAGTTTCGCGGCGGCCATTGTTGCCGGCGCGCCGGCATGCGGCGGCGGAGAGAGTGAGAACGCGACCATATGGAGCGAGAACGAAGGAGAAGAGCGGACGACGAGAAGAGGCAGCGGGGGCACGCGTAGGCAAAAATTAGTAGTAGAAAGAGAGAGAGGGAGAGAGAGAGAGTCTGCGTCGATGAATTGGGCTTTATGGGGCGAATCGAATAATGTTTTGTGATCGATAAAAATTATACAAAGAAATAAATAATGCGCATCTACAAATATTTAAATGCGCATCATACTACAAATATTTGATAATTGAAGCCTTTTAATACTGTTTTTGGATATATCGACATAATTTTACAAAAAAAATTTTATTTTCATATTTCATAATCATAATTAGAGATAGCAATTTAGATCAAACACTAGTCACAAGTCTACACATAACTAAACACGATTATGTATCTGTTTGAAAATCCGAAAAGTGAGGTTAGTTTTCGAGGATATCGGCGAGTCGTCCTTATAACCTATAATGACGAAAAATTATCGGCCTGTTTTTATTCTGCGCCAAACGATTAAGGAAAGAAGGAAGAAACAGGCTAGAATGCGAAATAGGTCCCAAGAACATCCGATTGTGTGTGCTATATACATATATATATATATATATATATATATATATATATATATATATATATATATATATATAGAGAGAGAGAGAGAGAGAGAGAGAGAGAGAATACACAGAAGCGTTAACACTGCAGTCAATACGCACGCACGTGCTTTGTGTATGTAATATGTATACAGTAAAACATTACTAGTTTGCCGACGATGACTGCACAGCACGCATATATATATATATATATATATATATATATATATATATATATATATATATATATAGGACTACGCTGAGAGGAAGTGTGCAGCGAGCGAACGCTTCTGCGCAGCCGCTCGCATGGACGGTGCGACGAGTGAGAGAGGAGAGATTCACTGTATAATATAGGTTGTGTTTCGGTCTACTGATTCGCGACCCCTGGCGTACTGCACAAGCCTGCGGAGGCGTGCTGCTGCGCAAGTGTTTGTTGTTTGGATTTTTCGCCGGAAAAGAGAATCTTTGCGAATTTTCACGTCCTGGCAAATTGTTCACGGCCGCCGGGGAATGGGAATTCTCTCGATCTCCTCGTTGTCGTGGTCGAAGCAGAATATGGCCACACAGTTTGCACGAGGTCCCGCTGTCGAGAAGAGGAAGGCAGCGCGTATACATCCTAGGCGTCGACTTTGTAATTCGATCGACGTATTGACGAAAAAAAGAGAGGGGCGACGAAAAAAAAGAGGGGGTGAGAGATATTCGACCGTCGGCGACGTGCATACCACTACATGTACGAGCACCTGTGTATATATATTACTATAGGTCTGGATCATCCTCGTTCTTCGCTCCTTCGCACGCTACTTGGCAACTCCTCCCCCTCCTCCTCTGTCGCCGGCGCTCGACACAATTTTGCCCTCCAGATTACACGCGAGGGCGCGCACACGATCTCGCTGTACCACCTGCCTTGCAGCTCCGTCTGTTACACCTCGGCCCTCTCCCACATGTTGACCCGATTACGCGCACAGGCTCTTAATCTAATAACCGACGAAAGCGCATTATCTAAACAAAAAAAAAACAAAAAAAAAAAAGGAAACAAATAAACTGCCCTGTGGCAAACATTGTCGGAGCAACCTCGGAAAATCGTATTCATTGCGTAACTGGGGTAGGGATCGGAGTGGAGCGACCGGTTCCGATAAGTCGAATATACAACTACGAGTAGCTGTGGCAATATGTATGTATACATATTTATATCTATATAGAAAGAAAGACAGAACGAGAAGGAGAGAGAGGGAGAGAGAGAGAGAGAGAGAGGCGACGACTCTAATGGGAGGCGAGCTCGTCAATATTAGTATCCGCTTCCTCATTTGCGAAGCCGCGCTCGACTCTGCGCGCGATGACAATGATAACACAGACGCTCTACAATATTTTCTTCTTTGTTTTTTTTGTACGACGATTCACCAGCTCGGCCATGATTCTTCAATGCAGAAATCAGCTAATGTAAAGATGCATTAGGACAAGAAAAAAGAGGGAAAGAAGGCGTTTGAATTTCACCCCGAAGAATAAAATATAAGGGTTGTTAGGAACGAAGGGGCGACGAATAAAGAAAAACGATGCAGATGTATGCGGTTGTTGTAATTTTTTGTTTTGTTTTGCGGACTAGTATTGTAATACTCTAGTTAGCGCGAGTTTTCGAAAAGTTGCTAAACCAGTTTTACAATAAATACAAATACACGCAATTCTTAATCAGATAAGAAACGCCGGGGGGGGCTATGCTGTAAAGTAGCAAAAAAAAAATCCAATAGGACTTCTATAAATGAGACAAAAAAATTTTTAAAATAAAATCAAAGAAGAGGAATCAATTATCAATAATTAAAAATGAAGCCTTCGTCAATGTATATGTATATATTTCCATTTAATAATATTATTGGAATATGTTTAATAATTGTCGAGGAAATCTCAGTTTGTAAATAAAGCAGGCTTATTTAAATTATAAGCACGGTTGCTTTGACCAATTAATTTACAATTTAATTATAATAACAGACTTCCTTCAAAATCGGATTTGTGAAATATCTTTCCGACGATCGCGTGAAAAAAAAAAATCATTCCATAAGCTCGCGCCATAATTAAAACGCAGAATAAAAACGTACGGTCGAACGACAAGGTCAAGCTGTCTTTAGCCGGTTGCATTAAAAAAAAAAAAGAAAAAGAAAAAGAAAAGAAGAAAAAATCAAAAAATTTAATGCCATCAGCAAATGAGCAATTACGCCGGAATTGATGTTTTCTTATAGACATACGACGGGAGAAAATACGTCTATCATTGACGCGCGCTGAATCACGTGGATTCCTTAATCGTGCGTGTAATAGCGAAGTATATTACGCTTATTATCATCAATATTAGCTTAGAACTAGACATTCGACTAGACTCCCGGACTAATAAAATACACTGTGTGCGCCTGACCCCTTATCGGTGCGGATTGAGATTATAAAAATTGATGAGTTGTAAAGCCAACGAGTCGACGACGCGATGCACCTACTGTCGATAATACCCCCCCCCCGCCGGCACAACTCCCCACCGGCAAAAGCGGAGATAAACGAGCCGAGTTAATTGAATTGAATGCTCGCTCTATTAATTTGCAGTGCTGCGTGTATCTGCACTAAGAATACTGTGGACGCAATTGTTAACAGTGAGTCCCGCAACAGTGAACCGGGTTTTCCGTACAAAACTTTTTATTACAAATTCACGTAAACTGCCGAGTAATCATGAACAATAAGGACAGAATGGTCGAATTCTTTGCTATAAAAGCATCGGATGCCAAACATAATTCGAGACAGTCCACATCTTCCGCGAGATATATATATATATATATATATATATATATATATATATATATATATATATATATATAAAAGATCCATTTTGACCTGCTGCATCGATAAATCCGAGGAATTTTCATTTTCTCGAGTAACACCGAAAGATATACCAATGGGGTCAAAAACCTTATAGAGAAGAAATGAAAAGGGAGGTGCAGAGTGACAGAGAGAGAACTACGACCCTTCCTGTCTATTATATTTCGGCTATACGTTGAACACAAAACGTGTTATAAAAGATATAGAAAAAAAAGAGCGCGCGATTTGATCAAACCGACGGCAGCATAAAATACCCCTGCGTCTCTGGCAAGCACACACATATAGGAAGGTTGTATAACAGAGAACTCCGGGGCTGAAACTTCCCGACGGGAGAGACTTCTTTTTCGCCCCTCGCGCGAAATCGGAGACTACACGCACACGTACAGAAACGCGCGCGCGCGCGGTAACACAAATGCGACGACTCCGCGTGACGCAAAAGGGGCGACTCGAAGTTGTGTATGTGTATATATATATATATATATATATATATATATATATATATATATATATATATAAAATATAGACATATAGGGAGAGTGACTCGTTGTAAGGGAAATGAACTTTTAGAAGGCCGTCGCGCGCGATATATAGACGACGGCGGGGCGGACTCTCGTCGATTCAGAGCGCGCGCATGCGCCTGCGCGGCCCGCTCCCGACGTGTCTCGGAAAACGTAATATATGTATACGGAGCGGCGGCGGCAAAGAAGCCAGAAAACTACACATCCAAAAGTCGTTGTGGGACGTTAAGAAAATAAAATAAAATTAAATAAAAAAAAAAAAAAAGAAAAAACGCTTGCGCCCCTTCACAACGCGGTGGCTTCGCCATACATTGACCCCTATCCCCCGGCCGCATGCGCGAGGAGACGTGCGTACAAGAGACTTGGGACGCTCTTGGATTTGAGAAATCGTGTTTAATTTAATAATAAAAATAGATGGAGTGTTAAAGATCCTTAGATATGATATGTTGTGTGTGTGTGTGTGTGTGTGTGTGTGTGCGCGCGCGCGCGCGTGCGTGTGTGGGGGGGACTATATTCGCTTAAGGAACCGAATAATTTCAGGATTGCAATTAACTTGAAAAGTATTTAAATTTTAAGCCCGATACACGATTTCAGATTATTTAACAAGATTAAAAATATTATTTTATAATTTTCAAAAATGATATTAAAAAAGGCATACAATCATTTTATCCATTAATGTGTAAACGACCTTGACTTCTAAAAAAAGATCGGCTCGTTTGTCCTCAATGAAAATAATTACACAGCTACGTTAACTACGTGACATTAAGTACTGCCCGAATTTATTCTCAACTCTTCGATTCAATGCAGTATGTATAGATATGAAAAAGTTTGCACGCACTTGGACTTCTAAACGTTGACACGGGCACGTTATGTTCAGGGCAAGGTTACGGAATCCCGCCTGTTTGCTTGCTAAAGCATACATATACGTCACACAATACGCTTCCTACCGGTATTATCATTATTACGTCTACTCCTCTCGCGTTCTATATTCACACGTCCAGAGATTATTACCTTGGATTACAAACACATATTCCAATTCGAAGTCTTCCCAAAAAAAAAGATCGAAATTCACAACAACGAAAAACTACTGTTCAGCCTATAAAACTACCGAGGCCGCGTTTTTGTTTACTTAGCTTATCAATAATCAAACTCTTATACGCTCGGCTACAGACGCGCGCACGCCCTCATGTTTATGCATACGTGAGAAAATCCGAAATAAAAGAACGATCGATTCAGTCGTCTAGCGATTGATTCCTCCATGGGTTTGTGACAAACGCTGTCATAGAAATCTGCCGTATCAACTTGGAACCTACTCCCCCCCCCCCCAACATCGCCTCGTAATGATTTTAATTATCTGTCGAAGCAGGGGGATGGAAGCATCGTCCTGTATACGATTAAAATAAGCCCTCAATTTTAAGAAAGCAAGGCGATCAGAAATTCCGAAATTGAAATGGCTCGTGTCGTGGGCGATATTGATTTCGTCGGTGGAATTATCTGCATTTTCCCCATTTCAGATATATGAACAAATCGTTGATTTACGAGACTTTGACATAATTGAAAAATTAAGGAAAAATATAATGTCGAAATAAAAAAGAAAGAAAGTCTCCCGAGTTACGATATATCGAGCAAACTTACGCATAGATTGATAAGGTAATTATTTCTGTCGTCTGCCTCTGCATTCGTTACTCACCTGCAACATAAAGGAAAAACGATCGGGATTAGAGAAATATTGCTTTTGGAAACAATGTGGAAATGATATTTTTTTTTTTTTGTTAAAACTATAATGTCTTTTGTTATACACTATATACGTAATGTAAAAGGCCGAAATATAATGCGAGTTTGTAACGACATTCAATGCGCTTCAATAAAGCTTTTCTCCCCGTCCGGTGTGCTCATACAATCTCGATCGCCCCCTCCCCTCTCGCGCTTCCACTAGTCCGCCCCGAAAGCGCGATGTTTCATCCCGCGTGCGTTTCTGGAAGATTCCGAGACTTTCATTGCCTGCGCGCGCACGTACCACATACGCTTATATATATAAATATGTTCGCGTGTGGGTTTCACATAAGAAAGAGCCGACCCTCGGACAGCATCAGGATCTAACGCCTCGTCCGGCAGTATCGTCGCGCATTAGAATAACGTGCGTACGTCTTTATATATACCACGTGTATATATATATATATATATATATATATATATATATATATATATATATATATAGTATTATTATACCTAAAAACGGTATGCAGCGTGCGTGCGATCGATAAGAGCGGCGGATATAGCTAATGTGCTATATAGAAAATTCTCTAGCTTAGAAGATTTTTTTAATACAAGAACCGCTCGGCATATAACGCGCTGGGAATATAGTGCCCGACCACTGCCTCTGTTTGACGGAGATTTCTCCAATTATAATCAATACTGGACTGTATTAATGGTCGATTGAGCACTTTTTCCAATTGCCCAGGCATACGAGATGTTTCTAATTTTTTTGTAATCGCCGCATATGTATGATTCAAAATGATACTGGGCGAAAGGAGGAAACAATAATTCCTGAGCTTTTGGTTCTCGGTATTCTTTTATATCTGTAAAAGTGACAATAGTGGATAGTCCTGGAATTATCTCATTACCATAACATTATTTAAAACGGACAAATACTTTTAATTCTTTTATTAATTTAATCGTAATTTGTTGGAATAATTTGAAAAATTTTCTTTAAATTATTGCTTACATAATTCCAAATATAGAGGAATTGTCTTTTTGAAAATTAATTTTTTTTGAATTATGATTATAAAACAAAAAACTTTATAGATCGGTAACGGCCATTCCTTGACGTATCGTCGACGATACTAGAATAAAAAAAAAAAGTTTTACATTTTGACAAGTTTAAAATCAAAGGATCATATAATTCAATAGACGTCGAATGATAAAAATGAAAAAAAAGCATTCGAAAAAGAAATTCCTTATTATTTAATAAGAAAATTCTATGAAATGTGGAGGTTGTCGAGAAAAAAAAACACGAAATAGGGAAAAACTACGAACTGAAAAAGCGGTACACAATATTGACGAAGTTAACTAAAACTATTGATTCCCGATTCTTTCCGCATAAACAAAATCGGGGAGACTATGGTAGCGTGACTGATATTATATATATATATATATATACGTACATACACACACAGACGAATAAAAGTTCGACGGACTTTTATTCCAAACAATGCGCGGCTTGATATATGCTGGCGATATAGAAGTAGCGGTGACGCGCAGACAAGGAAATCGACTAAATGCGCTCGCGCGCGCCCATTATATTATGCTTTGCTTCGTTTTTTTCTCTCCCAATCCTCCGCCCCGGCCCCTCTTTTTTCGTACGCTACTGCAAAAACGCGTCCGAGCGTTCGTTATCAATTGGGTCGCAAAGAATAATGAAATTTCGAAATCGTGCAAATTGCAATATACACATATATGGAGATTTCAGTATATTTTTGTTTTGTTTTGTTTTGTTTTTTTCAAACATCCATCATATAACGTGACACTGTAATAATTATTATAAACGACCAATATTAACGATTTGCCAGATCTGTTTTACATTTCAATGCTAAAGCCAATCAATTCCAGTCTATAGCACGATGCGAATTTTTAGAACAATGAACTTTCCTAAAATTATGTCAGTAAAACTGGTACCATATGATAATTACATGTCACAAATATCCTTCATTGATCTTACTCTACTTTCATGTAAGTGACACCATTAATTATCATTACTAATGAACTTTAAACAGCATAATGCAAATTTACCGAACTATCCAAACTACTTTATTATCACCATCTAGAACTCGTTTAATTAACCGAGAGAAATATTTATAAATAGAACGGAGTAAATATTATGGAAAGATACGAGTATATTAATTAAGTACCGAACGAGTACCGAAGCATTAAAAACATAAAATCTTTCGCCTGATTGTCCTTAATATATATATATATATATATATATATATATATATATATATATATATATTTATTTATTTCTATTTACTACCTACCATACAACTGGCGGTCGACGAAATAATTGTACAATTCGGCCGAGAGTTCGTCAACCCGCTCAGAGACCGTATAAAAAAACATCGTCACGGTTCTCACCGGTCCTACCTTAATAGCAGATAGCAACTAAAAAACGTCAATAACCCAAAAATTCTCGAAACTTTTCGCGAGGTTGGTCAGAGAGAGAGAGAGAGAGAGAGAGAGAGACGGACGAAGAGAAAGAGACACTCGCGCGCACCGGAAGCTCTTAATTTTGCGGTCACCTGACCCGATTGGCGGAGCGCACGCGGCGCGCTGTTGCTGCTCACGAGCGCGCGCACACACACGTTATAGAACGAAAAATGAAGAGAGACAGAGAGGCAGAGAGAGAGAGAGAGAGAGAGAGAGAGAGGGGGGGGGGACAATGCGTCGTTCCATTCGTTGCTTTCTTCTTCAATATATCTTTTCGAAGAGGACTCGCATGCTGCTGCAGATCTATACATATACATACACGTGCGACCGACGAAATTGGCCGGGAAGGTTTTGCCATATTGCGCGTACATAACCTCAAAAAGAAAGCGAGTGTACCTGGCCATCTTCTTTTATCGTAGGAGCAAAAAGGTACGCGCACAACAGTGACGATTTCGCGGCCCTTCTTTTGTCCTTCCCCTCAACCCCCTCACCCCTTCTCGCACCACTCGATTTTGGCGAGAAAGTCACTTTGTTGCAATGCAATTGCGGTTTTTACGGGCTGAAAAATACCGAGACAACGACGCACGACATATCCATCCACGAGTCCTTTTGTTTTCCTCGGATCTTTCTTTCTTTTTCTTTCATTTTTTTTCTTTTTTTTTTTTTTTTTAACTCTCCTTGCCGAACGGCCAACGCGGCAATTTTTGCGGCGGCAGGCATGACGACGAGGCTCCGCGGTGTATTTTCGTGTGTATAATACGAAGACGGGATTTTAATTATACGCAACAAAAAGCAGGCAATAATGCCTAGGTGCCGAAACTAAAGGCAATAATGTCCTATAAATATAACGGAGACGTTGAAAAGAAAAAGGAGAGAATGGAATAAACGATGGCAAATAAATATTTTTAGGTGTATCTTCGACTAAAAAAATTTATAATATAATTGTCACTTGGAAATGAATAATAACATCGAATGTTATAATATATGCCGGTTAAAAAACGATCTCGACATCTTTTCATCATCAACGCTTCCCTCCATACAGCAAAGTTATAAAGTTCGAGGAATATATATATATATATATATATATATATATATATATCGCGGGAATGGCGCGGGCGTATGTGTATGCATGTTATTATATATGTGTTATTGTTGTGCCCTCGGCATTTGTTTTCATCGGGTATATACAAGCGCGAAAGAGAGGAGGGGGAGAGGGAGGGGGCAGAGATACTGCTAACGCGCGACGACTCCTTATCAAAGCGCGCTCGATTCATGCGAATAAAAGGCATGTAATTTCAAGCGGTGTCGGGCGCGAATACGTATTTTATCCCGTTCGAATGATACTGCCGTACATGCATGCATGCATATATGCGGCACCCGTCACATATACCGAAAGTTTGTTACAAAGTAAGTTAATAAACGAAGGCCGCCGTACAAATGTAGAGAGAGGTAATAATGATCGGCATTGTATAAAGCCAATGCGAATCACATGTTGTGTCGACGATAGTATTATTATTATTATTATTATTATTATTGTTGTTGTTGTTGTTGTTGTTGTTGTTGTTGTTGTTGTTGTTGTTGTTATTATTATTACAACGGGTGTTATGTAAGAGAAAAAAGAAGATATTGAGCGTTTTTCAATAGAGGGAGAAAATAGTGTAATGTCGAGGAAAATTATTCGTTTATACACAGTAACGAAATTACGTGTGATCGGGAACACCCGGCACATCAAACCGAATCTCTTTATATAAATATATTGAAGCGTTCACGCCGATGAATGAAAGAAAAACTCGCGTCGCGAGACAGTGCACCCGGCAGAATAGTCATCGAGAGAGATAGGGAGAGGGGAGGGAGAGAGAGAGAGAGAGAGAGAGAGAGAGAGAGAGAGAGAGAGAGAGAGAAAATCGAGAGAAACACTGATTTTTTTTCTTTGCAAGTATGCGTATGACGTGCATCCGTACACGCATGTGTACGGCCATGACCCCGACAAGCAGAGTGCGGACACGCACGTGCGCGATACTCGATTGAAAAAAGTAGAAGCGTATACGCTGGCTCTCGCGCGCTCTCTTTCTCTCTCTCTCTCTCTCTTTCTCTCGCCCACATTTAGAAAAATCCACCCCGAGGTATTGTAATGAAAAGAAGAAATCCACGCGTCGCCCCTCCCCGCCCCGCTACTGCATTACGACGCGTATGCGTATATAGAATAGGAGAGAGAGAAAAGCTACATTGTAGTTCCATGGTAATCTTCAAAACGTCTTTTCCCTTACGTATAATGGTTTCTAAATCCAAGCGTGTGTGTATATGTATATATAAAATGTTCGCTTTATGGTCAAAATTATACAACGAACGAGGCTATTATATAGCGGTGTCTTCGAGGAGAGTAAGAAAAAAACCTGTCAATCTGATTAAAAATGAATATTTCTTCCGAAATAAAATGCTCTCTCTCTCTCTCCCTCTCCCTCTCTCTCTCTCTCTCTCTCTCTCTCTCTCTCTCTCTCTCTCTCTCTCTGACTCTCTCTGGCCGAGAAAAAAAGAAGCGAATATAAAAGCCCTATTCGTTAAAAAAGAGGGAAATGGCGAGTAAGGGGGAAGGAGGTGGATTAATCCCTATATAAACTCTCTCGCGACACTGTTATCGTCTACCAATAATTCACACGGGGCGCTAGCCGAACGAGGCTCTCTGCGCACGAGGAAGTGCCAGGGCGCGCGCGATATGCAAGTGCTGGGTAGATAAATTGATATTTATTGGACCGCGAGGACTGTCGGTTCTCAATAGTTGCGAAGTTGTGTATCATTCTTACCATTGCCTAAAGTGCATATTCTCCGTTTTTTCCACGCGTATATTACAAACAGTGCAAGAGATTTTTCTGCATGCAAAGGTAAAACATGGAATTTGGATACGACTACGGGGCAACGATAACGGGACAACTGCTTGTCGCGCGCATCAACGATGCACTACTGTTCTAGACTGTCCTAAAGCTTGATTACCAACGGCAATCTCATCAGCAATGTGCGCTTTGGATATAGTGTTGACTTTTTTTTAGCTAAACAGTACTATTTGTTTTCTCTATCGCAGTCTTTCTCGTTGTCTAGCCAGTGTAGCAGCATATCGCGCTGAAAGGAGAGAGCGCAGCATAAATAGCCACATCCTCATAACAGAACGGTGTATCAAACTCATTAAAAGTAGTTACATATATTGGCTCGACGCGATTGTGCGCGCGCTGGCGCATAATATATATAGATCGCTGCTTCGTTCGTGTCTCTCCTCATCTTCTCCATCCCCCCCTCTCACTCTCTCCCACTTCCATCGGTAGGACGCCGATACTTATACTACGACGTACGCGACTTTGAAAGAAAAATGTCCAACGGACGAGTATCGCAGTGGCTTTTTAACCTAGGCGTTCGACCGAAGGTCACGGGGTTGCTTTGGCGGATCCATCTCTAGAATCTTGGACAGATTCTAGAGATGGATAAGATAAGTTGGTTCTCGGCGAAATTATGCGAGAATATATACGCGGGAGAGGTCTGTAACGTTTCTCTTTCTTTGGTTTCAATTAGGATAGCAGTCGCCTTCGGAGAGATACCGAGTGACCATTAGTTGATTGTTTGTTTAATAACGCATTTACATACTACAAGCATACACGAGGGCTAATAGGTCTCAATTCTCGAATAATTTTTATACAAGTCCCATTAGCCTGTGTAACAAGCGCGTAATAATCGAAATACGCATGGACATCGATAACCCCGGTCTACGTCGGTTCATAGGATTCGCGTCTGCAAATACATGGCCCATCTCTATATCTCTAAGATCTTCCGAGTTCTTCCGAAAGTTACCGAAAGAGGGCAATTATCACCTGCCTTCGTTTCGCCTGCCAGGTGGTCTTGGCGAAAAACGCGCGGAACAGGCAGGAAGAAGACCAAAAAAAAAAAAACCTCGAATGGGAGAAAGCAACGCGACAGAAACGGCGACTTAACGGCATTTATCGATCGCACGTATAAATATTATATAGAACATCGAGAAATTGGCTGGGTTAAACGCGCGCGCGCGCACGCGTGTGTGTGTGTGTATATCTGCCGAATATCCGTTAAGTATATAATATAGACCACCCGATAGGGATAAGACTCCGATGTACGAAAGACACCCCTCACACGTACATAATATATGGAAACGAGCAACCCGTGCAAGCGAGACAGAGAGAGAGAGAGAGAGAGAGAGAGAGAGAGAGAGAGAGAGAGAGAGAGAGAGAGAGAGAGTGTGTGTGTGTGCGCGCGCGTGCGTGTGTGTATTGCTCGCGCGCATATAATTAACCGCATTAAGTCTGTGTACGCGCGTTGTTGGATGCAAAAAAGAAAAACGCCGCGACGCCCGATGCAACACGCGTAACAGTTTCCCGCGCACCGCGGCATCGGCAGCAGGTGTAGCATATATATATACACACGCACGTAACAGAGCGTCGCCGCCGCCGCCGCCGCACGTTAATGATGAGAGAACGTCGTTTCCCGGCGCGAAACCGAGGCGGCGGCGCTCTTTCGTTCGCTTCGATTGTGCATGTGCGCGCATCGCATGCGCGCTCGACTACGGAGAATAATCGTATTCCACTCGCTCTCGCGTATAATACAGCGATTACAATGAACGAAATGCAGTATTAGTTAAATCAGTTGTGAAATACCCCCCTCTCTATCTCATTGTGCTCTTCAAACGTATTGGACTTGCGCATATTCTATTATGTAACAAGTAAATAAAGTTAAAAAGGCCTTTTTTGCGTGACCCGAAAAAGCTTAAGTTTCCATGTTTTCGAAGTAAAATTAAGCACAATCCCTTATATCCGCTATTTTCTCCGGATACTAATATTAGGAGGGTGTTAAAAGTCTTTCAAAAAGCAAAATCTTTAAAGGCTGAAAAATAGTTCATCCTGCCGTGTTTCGTTGAACCCAGCCCCCCCCCCTCCCGCGACGCATGCGCCGTCCGGCATTGGGCAAAGGAAACGAGCCTCCGCCTTGCGCGTTTTTAAGGCAACAATACCACCGTATGATATACATGGTTGAGGTGAAAAAAAAAGCGGCAACGCCCGTCCGCGTCGATTAATCGAAAGAGTAACGCGCGCGCACGATGATGGGCGCCCGGCGGGGTGGGGGGGGGGGGAGGCGACACGAGATTAGTCGCCGCTCGCACATCGCAGCCGGGCGAGGAGTTGCGAGCGGAAGTACGAAATCACGCTTCTCGATTCGTGCACGGGGCTTGAATTCGAATATATGAAGACGAATGCGAGCCGCCGCGGGTGTATAGTACAGTACTTTGTGTGTGTGTGTGTGTGCGTGTGTGTGCGCGCGCGCGTGTTTGTCGCATACGCGAGTTGACACGGCTACTCAGGGATGGAGACTAAGAGAAGGAGAAAGAGTGTTCTATGTTTGCGATTTTTGCGACACCGGGAGCTGTTAGAGAAAGGGAAAGAGATAAGGATACGCTATGTCGTTGTGTCAATATCACGCCGTGCAGCCGATAAATTCACAATGTGCTTTAGTCGGTGGACTTTGCGTGGTGCGAGCCGGCGAATTATGAGAATTCTATTGGTGTTCGGCCCCTTGTTCCATCATATTTTATGCTAATTGCAAATTTATCTCTTTTTTTTATACCTTCACCGAGAAAAAAAAAACTAATATTTTCACGAAATTTCTTTTCCCGGTCCCGTAGCGAGACGTTAGAAAGTGCCTCTTCCACCCTCCACCTTCTGTATACATTTTGACCGGGGCGTTTCGATTGCGACACGACACCTGTGCAAATACTGACTTAACCTGACTCTGCGCGACTTTCCATATTATGCTTATTTAAAACAAGAACTGTTGGTGTTTATGCTCTAACGCCAATGATTATCTTCAATCTATCTTTGACGCAAGAAGCGTATTGTGTTGTATTCAATTGATACTATGTATAAAGAATTGACAAACGTGCGATTATGTGTAAAAATTAATGTCAGGGAATGACAGGCAATGACAGGCTCGCGGATGGAACAAAAACCAATAAGCGAAAAGAAGCACGATGAACGAAGATGCAATTAAAAATCATCTGTGTAGAGGACGTAAATTAGACCACAAAAAATAATTACGAGAAAAGGCGTACATAGGTAGTTATTAAGATACGTTACTGCTTCTCTCTCTCTCTCTCTCTCTCTCTCTCTCTCTCTCTCTCTCTCTCTCTCTCTCCCTCTCTGTCACTCGGTACAGGAAGGAGGTCAACGATCCTCTCTTCTCCAACCGACGTATTAGAGTGAGTTCAACAAGGGGAGGCGACCTCGCTCGCATCGCACGCCCATAAGCCGACAGTGTATCCACACACACACAGCATGCGCGCGTGCGCACACGGTAAATCTCGTTATCTAATAGGGCAGTTCCATTGCAAATCGATCGAGCAATGGAAATTTGCAAATTTGAACTCGTCTTCGCTGTTTTAAATTTCTACTGCGCTCTCGCATACGACACTCGCCAGCGAGACTCGGTTATTTTATCGTATCCATACAATAAATTAATTATCGCAACATTTCTGTGCGCAAAGCTGCAAATTGTTACTAAGCCTCTTCGCGTTACCAACCAATTTATTCTTCAGGCGCCAAGAAAAAAAATCATTATACAGATCCACATTCATTTTCTTGCAAGTCGGCGATGCGAACTGTTCGAACACGTTCGGCTTTTTAATTAAATTGCACTATGTTCAACTTCCTTGTAGAAATCATCAAATATACATACAAACATACGTACGTACAATACATACATACAACTGTATAGATGAATCGATACGCATCATAACGCCAGCGAAAAGAAAAGAGTTATAATGGCGTAATAAAAGGTGTTGCTTTATATCAAGCATTAAAATTCAGAGCGGATCTCCTCCCAACTCGGCGGGTGGGTGGGAGAGGAGCTCCACCCCCCCCCCCGACCGGCCGATACCGAATTTCGAAAATTAGAAAGGTGAGGCACGCGCACGCGCGTCACGAGAAGAGCGACAGAAGAAGAGACGGCGGCGGAGGACGGAGGGGGGTAGGCAGAGGATTATAAGCGCGCGCGCGCGCTTTGTCATACGCACGACGCTATATAACCCCGCGCAACCACGCACGCGGCCGTTCTGCCCGGATGTCGTCGAGGGGTGGGGGGAGGGTGGCGGTGCGGGGAGGTATAGAGGAGGAGGCGGAGGGGAGCCCCCATAGGATTGGTCAACGGCACGCGTAATCGAGCGGCGCCTCTCTCTCTCTCTCTCTCTCTCAAGCTCTCGCGCGTACAATTTTTAACTAGCCGGCCGCGCGGACGAAATGGAAAGAGAAGCCCCTTCCCCCGCGTATAAAAAGGCAAACGCGTAATCTATGCGCATAAAGTACGAGAAATCGTTTTGTAGAAAAGCCACACAGGGTTTGGAGATTGGGATGAAATTTATCTGTGTGTGTGTGTGTGTGTGTAAACACACACGTGCGTACACACGATAGGCAAGGGAGCAGGAAATAGAGATGCACTATAGATTATTATCGACAGTAAACGCGGTGTAAGAAACAAACCAAACAAATAGTGCTTTCACTCTCACTCACTCTCTCTCTCTCTCTCTCTCGATGCCCCGGCCACTACTCTCATTATTTCATATCTAGATGCGTTATTGCAGAGACGCCGTAATATCGCGACATCGAGCATCCGACTCGTATAATCGAGAATTTAGATCCTTTTTATTTTCTTCCTCCTCTCATCCTGTTCTATTTCTCGGTGACGGGTACGAGAGCGCGCGCCCGGTCTTATTATCTCTCATCTCGTTTCTATATAATCGCCGACGGATCTCCGACGTTATAATGCCCAAAAACACACGTATTATATATAGATATGCGGGAGATAGGTGGGAGAGTGGTTGCGGGGGGGGGGGGGGAGAAGCCGGCGACCGGCGCCGCACGCGTAGATTTTCGTGTATATAATAATGGTAAACGCCCGCCGCCGTGTTATTATATACGCTATAATGCGTGTAGGCCCATTGCTTCGCTTGACGCAATATTCCCGAAACGCGGCTCACTCTCGAAGTAATTTATGGGCGTCGCCTCCGCGGTCCTCGTTCTACCCTCCCCCACTCCCCGCCCGCCGCCGACGACTCAATTTTAATTTTTATTACTATTGGATTTTCTATATATTGAGGAAGTGAGAGGGAATGCGAGAGCAACAGCATGTGTGAGACAGAGAGAGGGAGATTCTCCACCTTCCTCTACCGTATATACATGTATAATACGAGAATCGAAAAAGTAACGCGGTTGCGTGGAAAAGAGGATTCAACGGTCGCTGATACATCGGTACAATGGACACACACACACACACACACGCGCGCGCACAGCACATAAACACAAAAGCGCTAGCGCGCATACACGTACGTACGTATACTAATTCAGCGCACGCGCAGGCAATTATTTACGTGGGCCTCGCGGGGCCCTTGGCCCGGTGCGCGCCGCGCCATCGTCCATCTGGCGATTTCGCCGGGCGGACACAGCGAGCGTGAGCGCGCGCGCGAAATCGACCCGTTTCTCCATCGGGTGTGTATACATTGGAGGACCCGCGTCGCAGTTGCACGCGGCCCTGGGGCTCTTTTTTTTTCATTCTCGGAGGTTGTTGTTTTTTTTTTTTTTTTTTTTTAATTTTATTTTATTTTTCTTCGGCACCGGGTACGTATTCCGTATACATACACCTGTCGCTCACAACCGGGCAGGTGTCCCTTTACCGTATATTATACGTGAAATTACCGCTTTTATTTGTGTACACACACACATATATATATACATACATACACGTGTGCCAATCGAACGTTGTGACCGACGTACGGAGTGGCGATCGGGGCCGATCGTTTCCCCTATATATTTATATGTATATGAGTAATATGGTAACGAAAGTGAGAACTTTAAAATGCTGGATCTTCTTTCTTTCTTTCTTGCTCGCGCGCTCGCGTCACGGATGCCTATTATCAGCTCCTGCGATACGGCGTTACATCTGCATTTATATTAATTCAACGGTCGAGTTTGCTACTATACGTATATTAGATATCTAAATGCGTCGTCTTTCTGCAAAGACTTTGTCCAGCGCGGGCGCCGGGACCCCCTAAAATAACTTCTTTTAAACTTCATTGAAATCTTTTTAAAGCTAATAGAATTCTAGAGATTGGGAAAATTGAGATTGAATAAATCAGTTCATCAGCGTGGAATTTTTAATTTTGAGCAAATTTCTTTAAAATGACTTTTTATTTCACAAACTAATTTATTTCAATTGTTTTTTTTTTATTTCATCTTGCAGTTCTGAGTATTTGTTTATAAAACTTATTGGCTCTTTTATTTTGCGAAGTGAAGAATTACATATAAGTACGAATTACTAAAAGATACGAGGAAAAAAGTTCTTACATGAAAAAAAAAAAAATTCTTACTTTACCAATCGTTATTTTTATTATTCAACAAGTGTTTGCACGATTCTCAAACGTTTGCTACTTAGGAACACCAGGAGGGGGAGGGGTCTCATTGTCTTACGACGCGTCACTGGCATTTATGCATGTGTGCGCACATCCTCGCTTCGCTGACGCCTAAATGGCGAGCTCGGATGTAAACATCGCGTCGACGCGCGCCGTGCGGAACTGTCTATAACTAATACTACTGCCCCGCTGTATTTATATGTATCTAACAGCAACCTGGGGGGGGGGGGCCACGGTCGAGTAGACACTCGCGCTAATTCGATTCGGCGAGAATTATTGATATAGAATTTTTTTTTTTTTTTCATTTCGATAAATACCGAAGCTGGCGCGTGTAGCGCGTATATAAGTACGCGAGAGGTGGGAAGGGGTCGCGACACCCACTTCCCCGGCAACGCTCCGTCCCATGAGAAATCGGCCGATCGGCGGCGGTGAAAGAACAAAAACCGAATTCACTGGAAAACGTATCCCACTTTTAAATTCGTCCGAATCGATGGATGTATTATGAGCACTCCTCCAATCGGCGGCGAGGATCCTCTTTCTCCTCTTTCTATATGTATTTACATATACATACCGGAAAGCCTATTATAGACGCCGAGCCGCGTTCGAGGTGCGGTGGGCGCGGCAGAGAGGCAGAGAGAGAGAGAGAGAGAAGTGGGAGAACACCGCGCGCGGGAGGAAAAAGGTCGCCGCTCTAAAGATTTTTACAAAACCGCGGGTTCAAGGACGAGTCTTGGCGCGCGAGCGCGGGAACTATAAGCTTCGTCTCTCTCTTAATCTCGCGCGCGCGGACTCGGCTTTATGGTCAATGTCGCGGCGTGATTTTATCTCCATTCTCCCTCTCTCGCTCTCTCTCTCTCTCTCTTTCTCTCTCTCTCTCTCTCTCTCTCTCTCTCTTGCCGGCTCTCTCGACGTTCGTTCGCCCGGCTGTTCGGAATTTGAAGGTTTCCTGTCCACACCAGGCTCGTCGCCTCTTTATCTCTCTCTCTCTCTCTCTCTCTCTCTCGGGGAAAGCACGCGTGCTCGACGATGATCCTTTTGCGCACGTTGATCACCCCGCCTTCTCTCCTAGCTCTGCTCCACATTCGCGATCGCGCACCCCGCGGTCTTATTTATTCGTACGCAGGCGCCATAATACAGTATTATATACACGAGCGGAAGGGAGTAAGTAAAAGGATCAGGGCCACGAGGCTCTTTAATAAGCTCGAGCAACGCCCGGGAGGCCCAGCGCCACGTGCGTGGCGATTTTCGTAATCGTCTTTTCATTCCAGTACGTATCGTTACATGGGTATATCTACGTAGAGGGGAAAAGCTATATAGAGATGGAGAAAGAGAGATGAAAATAGGATTTTATAGACTTTTCGCACGCATCGCGGGACCTCGGGTTATCGGACGTGTCGGCGATTAAACGTCATTATGTATCGGTTACTCCGTTCTGAGAAACTTTTTCTCTCTCGTTTTTTTCCTTCGTTACGGAAGCACGAGGTGTTTTATTTCGCGAGAGATTTTTTTTCCTTCTCTTCTTCTGTCTGCCAATGAACGCCGTGTTTCGGAGCTGGGCCTCGCGGGCTCGAAATTTACATATATATTGTATATATTCAAAACGAGCGAAAGTGGTGAATGAGGAATTGTATTTATTAAAAACTGTAATTTTCCTTTCGTGCCCGAACCCGCTGTAATGTGATACGGTCGTATTATAAAATGATATAAAATGATATCAAATGATACGCTGCCGGTAGAGTTTTTTTTGTTGTGTTGAAAATAAGAACCAGGCCCCACGAGCTTCAACTTCGTCAAGAACAGCCAAACGAATAAGAGACAATCGGTAAATTCAACTTTATTTACGCATATATAAATATATATATATATATATATATATATATATATATATATATATATATATATATATAGATAGATATATCACAAGCTGTTGTTACGAGTAGTGCCTCTCTCGCATATTATTATTGCTGTAATAAATACAGCTAGCGACACAACAGGTGAGCGGCACACGAGTATCTGCGAGCGCGCGCCCATTTTCTCATCGTAGCCCCCCCCCCCGCCGGCAACACACCGCAAAACTTCCACGGTATAACAAAAGACTCCAAGGTCGCCGAAGACGGTAGGAATCAAATTAATTGCGGCCCGCGGACGCACCGGTTGCTTAATCGTAAAATCGATCGCGAGGAGTTCAAATTGAAGATTTTACGGGAGATAAAAGGATTTTCCCCGAAGCGAAAAGGTGACATTTTCGCGGGGGGGGGGGGCGGAGGAATTAATTCGGTTATTCACCTCGGGTCTATGATGTGTGTGCTTATTTTTAAATACAGGCACGCGCGCAAGCTCTATTCTCTAGTCTCGACCTGTATGTATCACCATATATGCATACACACATCGCGCGCCCATGTATATGTAAGTGTAGAAAGAGAGGACTATAGCGGAGCACCGTGTGCGGTTCTAAACCTATGCATGCCTATATGTTTATTTTACCAATTCGGCGGTTTTCTAAGTAAACGTATCTCCATTGCTATATATATATATATATATATATATATATATATATATATATATATATGTATAATTATGCATATTATAGATCGATTGGATTGTGTAGAGGGCAAGGGAAGGGGGAAGGCGACTCTATGGAAACACTGTGCCTGTTACCGAAAGCCACTACAACCTACAGATGTAATACGCATATAAATGTAATGCTCGAAATAAGAGAAAAGCAACCAAAAAAATGTGTCTATACGCACGTAGCCATACATCTGAGACAGAAACGAGTTTTTGGCGCTGCGATGCCGGTGATGAGGGAGAGGAGGGGAGGGGGAATGCCCGCACACACATACATAATATACGCACGCGCTCTCTCGCGGAAATAAATCGGGCCGGGGCGCGCGAACGCCAAAGTATTATTAATCATTACGTAAAGGACCCGGTGCGCCCGCTGACCGCCCCGAGAACGAAATCGACTGTGAAAATAATTTATTAATCGGTCAGAAATTGACTCGGATTTGTTTTTTTTTTTATACGTCCGGACTCTACTCCGCTCTCCGAACACGAGAGCTCTCGGCAACGTAGGAAAGGAAAGTAAACGTTATATTTTTCTCTTTCGCGGGCGCACGCGCGCACACATACACACAGCCAACAAACGCGATAAACGAAAACGCACCTTTTTGAACGTGCAGGCACAGGCACACGTCCACACACACACACACACGTATAAAGTTTCTCTCATCAAGGTCTCCGAACGAAATATCTGTTTCTCGCATGCACGGCCACGCATACACACACGCGCGAGCGCGCGCAGCGTGCAATTTTACATCGTTACGTTCAATCAAGCACTCACCTTGTCTGCCAACGATCTCGGCCACGTGCTCGCTGCTAGGCACCGGCACGCACTCCGTCATGTTCTGGCTCTTCTTCGAGCGTGCCTCCTCGAACACGCTGCTCGCCGACGTCTGCATGCCGTCCGAGTCCTGGCCGACGGGCATGCCGCCGCCCACGCCGCCGCCGAGCACCACCCCGTTACTCTGGGGACCGACGCCGACGCCGCCGCCGCCGCCGCCGACCGAGGCGACGCCGTTCTGGTGGCCCGTCGTCTGCTCGAGCCCGAGCATCGAGAGCTCGAAGGCCAGCTGGAGGGCGCGCTGCTCCTCGAGGGAGCCCTGGCCGGCGGCTGCCGCGGCCGCCGCGGCGGCCACGGCGCTCGCTGTACTGCCGCCCCCGCCGCCGCCGCAGCCCGAGCGATCCATCTCCGGGAAGAGACTCGTGGGCATCGTTAAGCCGATGCTCGCAATGATGACTCCTGCGTTCTCAGTTCCTCACTTCACGGTTACCTTTTTTCCTCTACTTCTTTTCTCGTTTTCCCCCGTCAATTCTCCGACTGTGGGAAATCACATACACACATGCACACGGGCTACTTTGTAATTTGTGTATATACACCTTTGCGGATATATATCTCTATATATTTATATATGTATACACGAAACTCACTGGAGGCAGCGCACAGCCTTTGTCCCGTCGCGGAAAAGAAGAAGCGCCGCACCACGTGGTGCCGCCGCCGCCGCTATTCGGCCGGGCTCCGGCCGCTCTTGGATGTATGTGTAACTCAGACGTGCCTCCGACGAGGTGTCGACCACGCGCACATGTATATATTTATAAATTTAATAACCACACAATAAGCCGGTAATTTTTTCACGCGTACAACACTCGGTGGGCGTCGAATTGACGAGAAGCCGCGGCGCAGCCTCCGTCCTCCTCCTCGTCCTCGTGGGCCGCGCAACTACTGACGACGTTCATGCAAGTTTTACAAAAACACACCAAGCGACGCCGCACGGAAGTCGATGCTCTTTCTCTCTCTCTCTGTCCCTCTCTATCTCTCGCTCGTTCCCTCTCCGGTCGATGGATGCGTATTGGTACTTTACGCGAGACGAGCGTACGTGTGGGAGCGTTGATAAGAGCGACAGCGCGAGTTCCCGGTCGCCTCTCCGTCTGTGTGTATATGTATCTATACACTATACTCTCCAGTTCCGTTTCGCTGCCCGGTCTTTTTCTTTTTTTTTGTTTTTATTTTTTGTTTTTTGCCTATCTCGTGTCTTCTTTTACGCTCGGAGTAGTTCAATACGTGCAGAGCGTGTATAAATGTGTATTTTCGTTTATTTTATTTTTTTTTTTTTTTACGTTAGTTGCTTTGCGTTTCTGTATATATATGTGTAGATATATATACATATATATATTGTATAACGTGCGTGTTCCAACACAAGGCAATGCGTATAAGACGTCTCTACCCTCTCGGTGTCGAGTGCCACTGCGACTGATGAGAAGCCGACGACTGCGGTTCGGCATCGGCTTCGGGTTCGTCGGCTCGGCCAGCGGCGCGCACATACGGCGGCTCGACGACCCGCGCGCGCGCGCACATACACATGCGCGCACGTGCGCGCATGCTCCCTCCTTCGCTTGCGTATCCCGCTCCCCTCTCACTCGCTCACTCACTCGCTCTCTCTCTCTCTCTCACTCGCTGTCTCTCTCTCTCCCCCACACTCTCCTTCGAACTATATGGATATATATATATATATATATATATATATATATATATATACACATAGGTATATATCACATAGGAAGCGGGTCCGGCGGCCGGTGCGAGACCGCCATGTGCCGGACGCCGGCAATGTCGCTCGGGTATTGGTCGGCAGCTTGCTAGAGATCACGTGGGGACCTATATATAAGTTCGTACCGTGAGCGTGCGAGAGAGAGAGAGAGAGAGAGAGGACGAGATTATAGGAAAGGGAATGACGGTTTGGGAAACGCGTTCTGCTGACATAAAAGTGACGTCGTCGAGAAGTTTCGGGGAGCCGATGCAGCCGTTTGCCAATCCACCTCTTCTGAGCTCCTGTGCACTGTGGGAATTCGAGGCGGGGATGCTGAGGATTTTTACGGATCTTCCGTTGAAGCGTGAACGGACCGCCGAAGCAGCAGTTTGCAGCTGTTGAACGAGATGACTATTATTTGTTCTCTTCTTGGCCCCTGCGGATAATAATTTAGGAAGGGGGGGGGTTGATTTGAAAATGTTAACTTTTCAGATATTAGTTAAAAGAAATCGTGAAAAAATGTTTGGCTATCATTAATTAACAATACATTTACCCGTTATTGAATTGTCTGAACGAGAACGCGCATTATTAGGGAAACTCGTTTTCATTGTTTAATTATTAAATTAACAATTATGTTAGTTATGCGAACAAATAATTTATAATTCCTCGAATTATTAGCAAGATTTATGCATCATACATGATTTTCATAACAAGATTTTGTAAATTTAAGGCAAATATTGAAAATATTAAATATTACGTTATTAAATTAAAATGCATAAACAATGGTGGTTCCGTTAATTTCCTTTTTTTCTGTACATTACTTTAAAACATTCAGACAGTTATAAATTTTGTTGCTGCATTACTTAAAATATTCTCAATTTTCATTGGCAAATCACGAAATCGAGAAACAAAAACTATAAATGACTAATTCCCTAGTGTGAATCATCGATACTAGTTTGCAAAATTGTAATAAAGATTTTTAAATAAATTTCATCAAAACCAAAGCAAGTTTTTATACAATAATTTGTGGTTCTACAAATAATATATTATTTACACTAAACCCGGGCGAGGACAACCAGTTGCTATCTGGCCTGTTATCGTTACAAGCAATCTTTATGACATTGGATAACATTTACTTGAAAGAAAAAAAAGAAGACTAAGTTGAAGCACTGTAAACTTGAATGTATAAACTTTCAAAGTGTATTTTCATTTATAAATTGAATTAAATAAAATATGTTATAGTCGTATCGCCTATTATATATATATATATATATATATATATATATATATTGCAAGAATGCGAGTCGAAGTCTTTCGATTGATATTTTTTTCTTATACTGGTTGTATAGAAAAATCTATCCTTGATAAAACTCTCGATATCAGGATTTTATGAATTCAAACAGGTCTCGTAATAAGAAAACAATGCCCGTTTCAATTTATAATATTTAAACATGGAATAAAAAATGACCTCACGATCATTCGAAATCGGACGCCCCAGATATAAATCGCAATCGTAAATAATAAACAGCATTCCGACAAGAGACGCCGAACGATAAGCACAAAAAATTATCCCGTCTCACTCCGTTTCCTCCCCTATATTACATATTTCCTTCCCCTGTACGGTCTCGGGCCACGGGCGGCCGGGTGCTTCCCGCGATGAATTTGTATACCGTCAAATGGACAGTCACAAAACCTATCTCGTAGCAGACCTGCTCGCAACAGCTCGCACTGCGTCAGGCTCCGTCCCTCGTGCTAGCTCTCTCTCTCTCTCTCTCTCTCACTCTGATGCGAGGGACATCGCACATCCGCTCTCTCGTGTGCGCGCTTGAATATCGAGCCCGCGTTCTCCTTCTTTCTCCTTTTCTCTCCCTCATTCTCACAGTGCTGTCTGTGCTCCGCCAACTTCTACTTCCATGGTGCTCGTCTTCTTCTTCTTTGTATACGATACCAGACGATACTTTTATCCTCTTTATTATTATATTCCTCGCTTCTATATAAAAGTGAGCATGCATCTATATGATTATGGATATATGCATGTATACATATATATATATATATCTCTATATATAAGAGGGCGAACGCCTTTTGCTCCATTACCAACTGATCGGGGCGAGCGGCGCGGCGGCGTGCTCGCGCGCGCAAACGGCCGCGACTCTAGCGACACCTGCAGGAACGACGTCGTACCGTGCATGCGTAACCACGCAACCGCCAGGAATTGGGAATGTTTAGGGGGAAACGTGCGCACTGCACGCGGCTCTTTATAAATGCCGCCGCGTGCACCGAACATCAGATACCTGCAAATATACGTTTTGATCCCCTCAACATCCATCGCCGTCCAATGGGGGAAAAACCGTTAGTTTGCGAAACGCGAATGAAAATCAGCTGTACGAGCCGGCACGAACGCTAAATCTATACCTATTGTCATACGACGTCTTTAAGACAAAGAATTTTGGATTCATCCCGCCTGCGTATCGAGAATATAAGCGAAGAAAATCAATACGATATCGCAATTGAGCAAGTGGAAATTGCACGTATTTATTCTTTTATCACGGCTGGCTGGCATCGCGTTACCGAATATTACAAGTAAGAAGCTGACGGCGACATAATTCGACGATCGAATGCAGCTTTAGATGCGAATTTCGCGCATTACGATTCAAAAATCGAGTGTTACCAGGAACCGTTGGTACAGTTTGTATGCTGCCCGATACACGAAAATCTTCATTTCTTAATTATAGTGAATTATTACGACTGTTTGGCTCGCACGAAATGCAATGTAAAATTTAATACTTGTTTTTACGATTATGCAATAAATGTTGTGATGCAGTAACTATTTTAGCCAAAGTTAGAAGAATAATTAATGGAAAATTTTAAATACAAAAAAATGGATTACAGCCGAAAGAACTATACATTGCAAATATTTATATCTGCTACCGATAAACCTTTCTATAACGTTTTAAATAAATTATCACTATGCATTCGTAACTTTCGTAAATAAACCGAGAGAGTTTTTTTTAACAAGAAAAAAAGCAAATTAACAAAAAATAAATGTATCGGCATTTGTACTTTTTCTGACAATTATGCCTTTGCAATTCAAAATTCCATTGAAGGTATACATTGGCACAACGACCAAGTGACAGTGTGTCCATTTACAATGTTTTACAAAGATGATAAAAATGAATGAAAGCTCAAAAGCTGTTTACGCCATGATACTATCGCAGTCCGTTATTTTCAAAGACAATAAATACGCGCATAAAATTGAATTTTTACTGGGAATTCAAAAAATGATATATTTTTCCGACGATATCGGTGGGCAATACATATATAATAATATAAATAATAGAAAAATTTCTGGGACAATAATAATAGGAATAAAAAGAAAAATTTCATTATTCTTACTGGCCAGGAAAAAGATAGTGAAGTAGCAGCTGAGCGACATTACTTTCCTAACTTGATCGCGGGCGCAAGGATGATCGTACGATGGAATCGATGGCACTTTGAAAAAGACTCGCTGCTAGAGCCGGTCTGTAAAGGTTAAATGAAAATCCTGTTCGTTCGCCCCAGGAATTATTTACTTGGCCGTCGGACGTTCCACCAAACATATATCCGTCGTTATTCGTAAAAATGATACCGAGTGCCAGAGTTTTCGGATACAGCTGTCGCGATAAAACGAATATTATAATGCCATGGCACGATTCCCGTTTCTCTATGCAAGAACTAGAGGCAAGAAGATTTTCATTCTGTGCAAACAAAGAAAGAGAAAATATACGGAAAATGTTGTAAAAATTTTTAAACAACCAATACGAGTATTATGAGACCGCGTGTAAACATTACGCTTACTATACTATCGTGACGAAATCTTAATTAGAGTATAGAGTGTAAAGTATAATTTGCATTTTACATTTTCAATAACGGCGATCCGATTTATGTGTTTTTGTTTATCTATTCATTAATGTTTTACAGTCTCTTTGGCCGAACACGTGGGATTATTGAAACAAAAATCTGCAAGGATGGTTCCCGTTTCGAGGGGGAATTGTATCGGACGATAATTGACCGTGCATTGTCGCCCGCGAGGCGATGTGACGCACGATACTAGATAAATTAAATTTATTACGGCAACAATCGTCATTTCTCCATCGACGAAGAAGAGTATTTTTCATAGGGAATTTGAGATTGAATGCGATAAAATTACCAGCCGAGGGATGCGACGTTGGCGCGATTGTTAAAAATTGATTTGAATATATTAATGGCATATAACAATTGCAATTTGTTCATAGTTTACTTTTAAACGTATTTTTTTTATATATATAAAAGATCATTGTTACCCTTTAAAACTTTTTTTACTCGAATGCGCGTCTCTCTTTCCGATGTAGAACCATTGCAAAAAGTTTTAGCAGAATCGAAAATGCTTCGGAAAATGCATTTTTCGTCCGAATCCGCATATACGATTTGTAAGGGAACGTCCCATACACAAAGGTACATGTACGTCTCGTTGATAAATTAAAAATAGTGCGTAACGAGTACACGCGGTTTTTCATCTCCGTCGATGTGAGAAGAATAAGAAGACGCCTGGCTCGAGAATTGAAGGAAAGGGGGAGGGGCGGCGTAACGCAAAGCAGCTATACAAAATGAATTTTCTCGCGTTTCTATAACTTATCCATAATGAGTAGGCCGATGTAACGCTGATACGTTTTATATATCGTCAGTATCATATATATATATATAGACCATCCCATCGATATAATAGGCTCTTTGGATTTGGGCATCATATACGTTACAAACCGAGTTGCAAATTAATATCACAAAAAATTCTCTATTTCGAACTGACTTTATCAAAAAAGAATATCAATTCATAGTATTTCTAAAACAATATTCATTAAATTTTATTTATCATCATATGATAAATAAAATTAGATGTTTTCTATTTTCAATCCATTTTTTATTTAATGAATTATACTTTTAAAGTAAGCTGTAAAAAGTGAAGTTTGCACTTCTTTCACAATCGCATGTTAATATAATAATTCAAATGCGTGTTAAAATGTTTTTCAACGTAAAATACAATATACATACATAAAAATACAATATATCGACGGCTTTTGTCAAAGAAATAAAAAGAAAAAAAAATAGTTTTACATGCGTATTTTATGCTTTTTTTTTAAATGTATAATTGTGTACGTTCAAAGGAAATGTTTCACAGACAATGTATGTAACTTCAAGGTGTTTGATCATTGTTACACGTTATCGATAATATTTTGTACGGTTTGTTTTAATTACGGAAACAAAATAACTATTTGCATATTGTGTTTAAAGTATATAATTTTACAACATATATGTAGCCTTTGTATTTAGAATTAGATATATTTATAAAAATATATGTAGCAATATATTTATACGCAAGGGTCTCATGTATAAACTGAAGAGAATTTATAGCACTTCCAATTTTTGTCAATTTTTAGAGCAAAAGAAATGCTCCTCATTACTATATTCCCCTATAGACTAAATTAATTCTGTACTCGCACGTACTAAACGGTTTTCCATAGTGTTTAATTTGATCGACAATCGGTACAAAATTCAAGCGAGCATCTATAGCTATTGAACTACAGCACCTTTAATGCATGAAAATTTATTAGGAATAATAGTTTTTTTTTTTGCTCAAAACCACCGGTTTCTATGATTTTCTAATTATATTCAATTTCGAAGTTTCAAAAGAAGTTTTTGATGTAGCCACATCATAAAAACTACTTCTGGAATATATTTGAATGTAATTAAAACAAAAAAAAAAATTACACGCACGTATTCTTACATCAACACTTACACACTTATACTATATTATACATATATTTGCAGTGGGCAGAATCTATGCAAATTAAAAAAAAATTTCTGATATATACAAATATCAGGGTAACATTTCTCTCATTAAGTATATCTTACATTTTAAGAGTATAGCGGTTAATTTAGGTCGTATGATTGTAAGGTAAAATATTTTTTTTTAATCCAAATTCTTCGAGGTCAACGAGGTACTCACGCGTCATACGATGTGACTTATATATATATATATATATATATATATATATATATATATATATATATCCGTATTTAATCAGAAAAGATTCATGAATATAATATTATGGCTATAGGTCATTGACGATAAATTACTATCTAATTGGATTTCTTATATAAGATGATTGTAAATCGACAAGACAAGACATTTCGGAAGCTAATAAAATAAGCATCGTATATATATATATATATATATATATATATATATATATATATATATATATATAAATACATATGATACTGACGATATATAAAACGTATGAGCGTTATCGCATTGTAATTATTAATATATATATATTTTTTATTTTCTATCAAAACGTACTATTATCTAATTGACGTATTTAAAAAAAGTATGTGTGTGTGTGTGTGTGTGTGTGTGTGTGTGTGTGTGTACGCGCGTGCACATGTTAAGCTTTGAGGAAACTATAGAAGTATTATAGATACTTTTTTAAATCCATGGCTTATAAAACCTCGGCGATAAAGATGGCAGCTTTTAGAATTGACGCAATACAATAAATTCATTCGACGTGTTATTTCTTAATTCGGTCTATATCATACATTAGGTATATATGTACAAAATTATTATGAAATTGTTTTGATATATATATACAATGGTGGAGCATTTATATTACGTTGGCAATTTTGATTAAAATATATGAGATTTGATAAAAATACGTTAGGATAAAAAAAGAAAGAAAAAAGACTGGAAATGGTCTATCAGATGAATCAAAGAAGTTAGCTATAACATGACTGTATATGTAATACAGAAACTATAATATGCCAATTAAATGCAGTCTTCAATATATATATATATATATATATATATATATATATATATATATATATATATATATATATATGCAAAATTATGTAAATGGCAATCGTCCCATTGTGTATTTTTATTTTAATATTTTACATGTTCTGTAACTGATTAATATTATAATAGCTATACAATCGAATTCGTTATACTTTACGGAAGTGTGAAATATTACTTAAATATGTTTAAAACGAATATTATAAGATCGTGACAATGAGGACACACGCTCGAGCGTGTCAAAATTAAAAAAAAATGCCTCGAAAGCAAACAGATATAGCCAAGTGAAATATATATACGCATATATATATATATATATATATATATATATATATATATATATATATGTACGCTTGCTTACAAAAATTTTTTTCGATAAGCAACAAAAGTCAACAGCACCAGTAATAATAAATATAGATATTTTGGAATCGATCAACAATCCAACTGCAAGGAAAGAAATGTACGGCAAAAAAAATTAATCAAAGCCAATAGAAGGAAGAAAAGAGAGTGAAGACTTAACCACGAAAAACGCTGAAGAGATATGAAATATGTTAGAAGAAAACAATTCGCCAAAAAGTAAAGCGAATGAATCGTTGAACCTGGATTTCTAAAATATGAAATGTACGGGGAACATTCAAGTACAGTATAAGGAAACGGATGACACGGAGGCAAATGATAATAATTCATTAAACTAAAGTATTAACATATCAACGAGCTAACATTAGTTTATTTTTATACAATCTCGTGAAAAAATTCTAGCACTGATCTAGATAATAATTCAGAATTAAATATGAACGAAGCAGCTGTTGAATGAATCGGTGTTAATGCCTACTGAATTACGTGATTTGTAACGTCATTTGGATTAATAATGCATTGTCGGATATAATTGGATAAAAGCAATTGTCATACCTGTCCTGTAAATATGAGCATATGAAAAAAAAAGACAAAAGAAAATTATCGACTGGTATCGTAAACCTGCCGTCTCTCTAAAAATTTTAGATGAAAAAGAAAATAAATAAAGGGCTCAAACGATACTTGGAAAAAATAACATTCTTGACAAGTTTTACAATGGACTTGGTAATTAACCATTGTATTACTCCAGACTGCTTGAAATCAGTAGAAAATAGCATCCGCAATGCTCGACCTAATTCGCACCATTTTTACTAACAGTACATTTAGATTTAGAAAAACTGTACGAGACTTTATGGAGAAAGAGAATTTTAGAAGTATCGGTCGAAACAACATCAAAATTATTATCGGCAATATCTATTCTATTTTATTAGAAAAAATAATAATTTGACAGATCTGCACAAGTAAAAATAAACAATAATTTATCAAACACAGAAGCAAGTTTAAATAGCTTACCGCATGGGTCAGTTGTGCTTGTTGGTATAGCATTATTTTTATCAAGTGTCAACCGTATAAAAGATGACATACGCCATCGGAGAATGAAGAAAACTAGGAAATAAGCAAAATATACTGCAATGAACATTAAATAAATTCCGTTAGTATATTTCAATTACACAGGACTCAAATATGGTAATGTATCTGAAATCGTAAAATAGTTTGGATGCATCTGAATAAATGCGAAACAAAGGAATAGGACGATCAACATTATCGAATTTATTCAAAATCTTCACAGAACTTAATACATGATATTTACAATAAAATATATCTACACGTGTTATGTGCATACACGATCGCGAACTCATACGAATGAGAAAATTATGCTCAAGAGCATACCGAAGGGTTGACCCCGGGTCCTCAGTACTCGTCACAGATCAGCACGTGGGCATTCCGGCTATAAAACTCATCACTCACCTCAGTCTGCAAGGGAGACTGCGTCCTCTCCCAAGACCATCCTATGACAAAATCCTATAGAGAATATCGCTTATCTTCAAGGAGAAGTTCAAGCTTTCTATAGTCCAAGTTTGAAGTGCCATTAGCCCCTGCGAATAAGTTCAAGTTCTGCGACTGACTTAATTAATTATTTAAATAAGGTAGTACAGGGATGATCTTCTTTCTCCCGTGCTCCAATGTATTCATATGTACAGCCATTTACTAACCCTCTTGATCATTACTTTAATATATAAGATGATGGCAAAAAAGTGATAATCTATTGATACGCCTTAATGTTGACATAGCCTTTAAGATATTAAATGAATATTTATTTAACATGTATTTTTACAGATACTTGATACTATTAATTCTGCTACTTAGCGAACGAAGGGTTGCGTTCAGTGGATGTAAAAGCCGATTCGAGTCATGTTTTATAAACTTCCAAGGAATGATGGGCTTGCGAGACTATTAGGTAAGATTTTGTTCATTCTTTTCATAGTTTATGCTATTTACGTTTATTCTCCTTTTTCATTGATTCGTATTATTTTGATTCCGCCCAATCAATTTTATAAATAACATTTTAATTATAATTCTATTTTATAATATTTTACAATGTAATAACTAAAATAGGATTTTATCAAATTAGAACAATGCAAATCACTAATGTGTGTTTTCAGGCACTTCAAGGAGAGGGAACGATCCATTTAGATCATTTTATAGATATGTGTTTCTATTTTACAAAACAGCTTTTTACTTAATACATTTATATAATAGCATGGATTGATTTACACACACGCACGCAAGCACACACATGCACACAAAGGAAAAGTTGAATGATTTTTTATTTTTATCTTTTGTCAGGAATCTTAAAATATGTTATAGATATTCAAACACAAAATATCGATTTCAATAAGAATTCATGAAATCAGGAAAGTAAATTATTGATAAATAATAGAAATTATCTATATTTTGAAAAATGCGAGCAACCATTAGTGAAAATTATGTGCTTTGAGCATTTATGCATTATTAAATCGAAATTTAAGAATGCCCATAAAGAAAAATCTCATTAAACGTTATCTTCTTCAATTCCAACAAGTCTTGTGAATCGTTTACACAGAATTTGCTTAACGCGCTGTCTATTGTTAAATTTTTCATCGAGTAAACGTCAAAAATGTGGTTTCACATTCTTTTGCGAAGATATAGGTTCCGTGTTGAGTCTGTATTTATCATTGTAAGCATCATTGTGACAGGTTTCTGTTTGGTCAATTATAATTTTAAGATTATCAACATTTGCATACATCTTCTAATTATCGAGAGAAAACAATTTACGTAATTGTTCTTCGGACCTTTTCCACTCTTCCACTTCTTCTCGTGTAGCATAGCGCAACCATCTGCGATATCGCTCCCTCCGCCTAAATCGTTCACACGTATATATATATATATATATATATATATATATATATATATATATATATATAAATAATTTACTTTACGAACGGGGCCCCTTGGCCGGCATTGCGATAATACAATTAGTGACTACAGTCACTGACCACTGTAGTACTAATTCACTGATTTATTCTCGGAGGGTATACGTATAATAATACCATTTCAGCGTTTCCCCTTCGATTTTCCCGTCAGTCTTTCACGAGTATCCGTGCAACAAGTTGCGATAAATTTTGAACGATAAGACTGCCCGCGCAAAACGAATAAGGAGAGATTATCGAAAAGTTATAAACATAATTATATATATAATCCGAAATTCTACCGCTCTATAATTTCCATAAATTTTTGTTCGACAGTCGCGAGAGATTCATTCTATATATATGCAAAGGTACACAGTATTCTAGTCGTATAACCAGAGAAAAACGGGAATGCCAATCATTGTCGACGGACCGCCCGCGAGTCTGGTGAAAATATGCGCCCGGGAACCGATCACTGAAAGATCCCCGTCTGTAATGCCTGCGGCGAGTGCGCGCGGGGGGTTGCGAAGCTGGCCGCTGAACGAGCTTCCCTCCCCCCCCCCTCTGCCCCGAAAATCTACCACGGCGGAGAGGAAACGAACATACGAGCCGCGCCCCTAATAATATCCAAAAACCTCGAGAAAAGTTGCCTTATACGTAGGTGTACAGAAGGAAGCTGGGCTGTAGCGGTTCGTCGTTGGGGGGTGGGGGGAGAGGACGTTTTCAAATTTTTTGGAGTACTTTCTAAAACTGACGCAGTCGTAATTTATACGAACTGGGCTTTGCAACCATGTCTTTCAATTATATTATATATATAGTTATAGGTATAGTTATGCAGCATATATATATATTATATTTCCCAAAATAGATTGATTTTAATTATGTATTGTCTGAAAGGTTTCTACTATCCTTATATTGGCCAACCTGTGGTTTTTATCGTAAAACTAGTATGCTATACGTTTACTGACCTTGCAGTGCGACATTAAGTAAGAATATCAATTACCTCAAATTTTCATGAGATCAAAAGCATAAAGTTTTTCTACGCTCAATAAACGCTAAACGCGTCGGACTCGAATCCAGGGGTGCAACAAATTGGGCTATCGGAGTTGGCCAGGACATCTCCCTTCTCTGTTACGAACACTCTCTATTGTGGATGTTCAAAATGGCTACAATATATAAATTTTTTAATATAAGCTATTTCATAGAAGATATATGGAACGCAAGCTAAGTAGTTATATACTATAGAGAAAATGTCAATACGTTGACATTATCATACAGTATAGGTGCGTATAAAATTTCAAAATATTTAATTAACATTCAATCAAGACGTGACTTTTTAAAATTTGCTATCATGAGTTAAACTGCGCTAATGTAATAGACCTTAAGAATACGAAAAAAGAAAATATAATTGCATCTGACTCGATTATGAAATTAACAACAAGTAATACTATTCTTGTCGCTCTAATGTCAACAAATACTTTTTCTTATTTAGAATAATTAAATAAAAGACGGCTAGAGAAATACGAAACTGATGTTTTTCTAGTACTTAAGGTAACAGAATTAAAATAATGAAAAACTTGATAAACCAACGCAGCGATAAAATTGTTAAAAAATTTTATAATGATGCTGAAAGTTTACACATCAAGTATACAATGAAATAAATCAAGAATCGCCGATAATTGTTTTTATCTTCAGATTGCTTTAAAACTGGATATTATCAAAACAAGTATGGAAATTGTTCTTTATTATATTGTACTTTAAATTTATAAATATTTTTATCTGTCTTATAGTTTTTATACTATAATATAGTATACCAAAAGAATGACAGCAAGACTGTTCTTATTTATGATCATCCCCGAAGAATCTGAAATACAAATTACTACTAAAAATATAATAAAATTAGTTTAGTCTTTGAAGATGACCGTGGTGGTTCGAAATTTATTTTAATTTAAATTGGTAGGGGCAGTTATGCTCTCCATTACTAACGTAGAATATAGATTATACTTATTAATTTTATGATTTTTATTATTTTTAATTTTTCATCTAATTAAATTTTATTTTTAGTAGTAATTTCTATTTCAGATTCTTCGGGGGGTGATCATAAACAAGGACAGTCTGACTGTCGTTATTTTAGTGTAATATATTATCATATAAAGGCTGCGTGGCCGATGAAAATATTTTTTAAATGTCACTCAAAAAAGTCGACATAACTATAATTTTTAATTTTTAATATATTGCATTTTATTATGGTACAACCGGTGCTCACCTTGCTATCGCACGCAATACAGACACCGTAAATTTAGTAGTTAATTTGAAAGACAGTGGACCTAAAAATTAATGAATTGTCATATAGTTAATCAATGACAATGCAGAAAAAAATAATTTGGAGAAATTTATTTTTCGAATGATATTCGTTAATCTGATTGTGAATAAAATTATTTCTATAAGACGTTTTTTTTTTTAATGATTGGAAGCATTCTGAGAAGAAAAGAAAGTGTGCAAAAATTCTATAGAATTTTAATGAAATTTTATTATAATACAATAACTTCAAAATCCGTTCTTATTTGTCCGTTTAATATAAAAAATTATTTTTCTTTTTTTTTTAAATCCAGACATTGCAACGCTATCAACTGTTAAATTCTCATGTTCTATATCTTTCACTCGGCCCAGACCAATAATGCTCCTGCTCCTCGTCTATGCTGTGCGTATGAAAGTCACACGTAGACAGCGTTGTGACAATCGAACCCCTTTTCACGATCGAAAAAAAAAACAATCCTCTCTAACTCGCACACGTGTACACACTGAATATATACAGGTAAAATATAACGGTAACGCGCTCACGAGTCTCATCAAAGACTGTATAACCGCCTGTATCTACACGAATATCGTGCCCTTACATTATACTATATAGTAGAAATTCATGTTTCAATCTCCGTAGTAGGGTAGAGAGACTTCGAAGAGAGAGAGAGAGAGAGAGAGAGAGAGAGAGAGACGTGGAAAGCCCGGGAGTCGCATCAGCACCCCCTTGCAAACCTATAACCTCCGAGTATTAATACGAAAGAGAGTTTCGATTTTGCCTATATATGTATATAATATCCGATAATATGTATATACATAGGGCACACACGATACAGGGTATACAGTATATACTATGTATATACATTGAGATCAGGAGGTACACAATCACCGCCGCCCTGCTGCATCATCCGCGTCCATTATATGCTCCGCGTGAGCCCAGAGTCGGACGTCGAACTCGCAACGCTTGCGCGCACGCGCCGTCACACATTTATACATATACCCTCGTCTCGAGGGATGTATCGTGCATATATATATATATATATTATAAGGCTGGAGGGCGACATAAGCTACTGTGGCGCTGATGCAGCATCCCGCCTAATAGAGCAACGCGCGCGTCTTTTGGAGGGTGTATATACACAGCGGCTGATTTCAGGGAGGGTGAATCGAAATTCCAGTGTCCCGATTGGCTCCCGACACAAGGTTTACTTTATATAGGTACTTTTACACTCGCTACCTTTTTCAAAATGCGGGGACGGTACGATTATAATTGATGATTGGTCATATATATATATATATATATATATATATATATATATATATATATGTATGTATATGCATATGTATATGTAATCGTTTCGTATATGAATGTTGTTGCGCTTTTATTGTAAAATACACGCATGCGCACATAGAGGGAGAGAGAGAGAGAGAGAGAGACACATGTTAGTATAGAAAATATAAGGCTGCTTTTATTTCATACGGATTTATCTAACATGCACATTTTTTCAGCATTAACGAAATACTCACAATAATTTAGTATACCTTATTCAGTATACCTAAATTATTAGGAATATATAAAAGGAAATATTGTTTTTCAATGTTAAAATGTATTTGTTGTGGACGGATTTATGACCTGAAAGGATTTAAAAACAATTAAGGTAATTTTACTTTTAATTGATAAATATTTTTATTGGTCTTAGAGTCTTTATAAAATAATATTATATAATTTTATAACGACGATCAGGTTCTCTTTGTTTATTATCATCCCCGTATAATCTGAAACAAAAATTAATACTACAATAAAAAGTCCATTAAAAATAAAATAAAAAAAAATAATAAAAAAAAAATAAAAAAAAAATAAACAATATATTATGTTAGTAAAGGAATTGACATCATAATTATAGTATTTTATGAAGACTTGACTGTTAAAAATATTTGTTAAATAAATTTACAACAGTCCACGTAAGTTAGGTTTCAATTTTTAATTATACTTTATATGTTCTAAGATCACTTATCCTCAAATTAACGTTTTTTATGAAAATATATGTATTTTTTTATAAGATACTTAATATTATTAGTAGAATTTTCATTTTATAAAGTATATTAATAAATTGAAATTTATAATTAGAAAGTGGAACAGAAATGTGGTTTCTGCTACACAATAAGATATAGTATAGATAACTAACGGTATCTATATTAAATGATCGAAATGTGTTAATATACAAAAAAAATATTTTTTATAATAAAACGTTAATTTATTTACTAATCAGCGTTCTGTATACAAATAATCCTTAAAATGTAAATATAATCACATAATGTTTTAGACAATTGCATATAACCAAGTCCCATTAATAGAATAATATTTTTGTAATACGTAGATTTTTCATCGATATAAGATCCAAAAAATAAAGGACGAATAATTTATATTGCCAGACGAGAGAAATGTAATTACAAGTTTTTTCTTTATTCGAATGATTTTATTGAAGATATTTTCAAGCTATCGTGCGCGCACGTAGTAAAGATTTGTACGCTTACGTTATTTATGTCTACACTTAACTTATTCAAATTTCCACAAAAGCGAATTAACTGCAAAACATTTCACATGGTTCATTAGTTTGTTTTAGAACTTGTATCTTATAGTTTTTAAAATCTACTGTATTGAAATCTGTATCGAAATATACTTATATCAGTTACTATATTTAAAATATATATATATATATATATATATATATATATATATATATATATCTTATTGCGACCATCTTCTCTGTCACGGAAAATTTTGTTTATTGCAATCAATGCTGTTCTACAACCGATGCCGTGGTTGCTCCTTATTCTGGTGATCAAAGACCTTCACGTACAACTCGGCGTTGCGCGCCTATCCCCAAGGAACATGGGACCGGGAGGGATAATAAATTTTTCTAATTGATACAGATAGTATAGTTTAAGTTTACGAACAGGATCGTTGTAAATTATCGTGGCGCAGCGGACAATTTAACTGTTCTACGTCGTCGCTAAACAAACGCGTGTGTGTATATATGTATATATATATATATATATATATATATATATATATATATATATGTAATTCCAAGTAGATATATAGGTGAAGAAATTAAAAAAAAATAAATAAATAAATAAATAATGGTGTGTAGACAGGTGCGAACGATGGAAATAAAGATAGCCTATTTTGCGAGCGTTAACAAATTTGTCCGATACATGAGGTAAATTTTAGGATTTATGGGATTCGAGCCAGTTTACGATCTATAATTGCTCTAACGCTGTAATACTTTTCAAACCGTTCAAACGAATTAGTAATATATTAAAAACAAAAATTTCTGTTATTACAAGACAAAGAGCTGGAGAGTATATATATAGACATATATATATGAAAAACATTAGAATGACGTGTGTATATTTTTACATTACATCATGAATGTATATATGTATGCGTATTTTGCGTTTCATAGAGGAAAGAATTTAATGCTTTCTAAGCAAATAATTAATTGAATAAAATATTTATTAACCCAATTTAGAACTTTGTTTGTCCGAAGCCCATTTATTTGCGTTTTCGATTTGATTCAATTATAGTTAGTTTTTGCGTGTGGATAATTTTGGAAATAAAGCCGAAAGGGTTATAAACGAAATACGGCTTTGTTCGAAACGAAATTTTTAATATTGAACATTTTTTTCAGAAGCAAACATCCCTCGCAGCTATGTGTAAAAATATGCTGTGACCTATATAAAAAAGGGACTTTGGTTACATTTACAAGCTGTTCTTTATCAAATTACAATCCCATTCACGGAATTTATATTTTATTTTTTTATGTATTGTTTAAAATTATTTTAATAAAATATTTAGTGAACTTATGTCGACTGTTTTAAATAAACCAATAAATGTTTTTATTGGTCTTACAGTCCTATTAATTCTTACATCAATGTCCAAAAAACTTAATTGATTATTGATTTCGCAATCTTTTGTAAACTTAATTTTATCATGTGCAAAATTAAGAACTTTTAACCACCATTTCGCCTGAAAAACTTTGAGGAAGCACAATAAAAAATATCGATCAATATATCTTTTAAAAACGATCGTCGATTCAAAAATCAACTTGGACAAAGCAATGTTTTCTAATTTTTCCATCACTACATTAGCTATATCATAGGTGACAAAGATGACCCCCCCCCCATTAAACATTCATATTAGTGTTCATAAAAAATATTATCAAAGGAAAAAATTGTGTTATTAAAAACTAAATTTATTGCTTTTGTATAAATTCAATATCATTGTAACTTTTGCATGTAAATTAATTTTTTGACATTTCTCCTGTCTATTATGATTTAAGAATTCTAGTGATATAGACTTTTAAATAAAGATACTATAATACATCGAATAAATTCATTTTAGAGTATATATATATATATATATATATACATAAATTTTCATTATTTTTCCATCTATTATTCCTTTATTATGAGTATTTATCTTAAACAAATAACCTTGCTAAATCAATTTTAATAGTTCGACGAGCATATAAATGCAGGGAAATGCTTTAAAGTAAATCTATTAGGAAATCCCAATTATTTCCCGGGGAAGCAAATATTCAAAGAAGCGCACATATATATATATATAAAACCAAACACGGTGCGCCGGGTGCGTTAACGAATTGTTAGCGATCGGCTAATATTTGATCCTGGTAATCCTGCAGCAAATCGCTCCTCGATCCCGGAAATATCATGCTGAAATGCGATTGTCATCGGACAAAAGCCGATGTACATTAGGTAAGCAAAGGATCGATCGCCAAATATGTTTTAGAACCACGCGGCAGCCTATGTGGCTATATTAATATATATCCTCTAAAATTAAATCAAGTCAAACTGTTACCGATTATCCGAGTGACTTCCATTTTCGTTGTTAAACCTGTGAGCTGGCCTAGAGGATGTCACTGCTGAATCAGCATACGCAATAAAAGTAGGTTTAGATTGTCCGAGATTGTCGCAAGTGTCAAATTGCTCTTGCTTATAATATTTATATTAAACGCACGAATCTTCTTCAGTGGGTTTAATGAATATTTTTTAAATTTAAGGTGTGCTTCAAGCGGCAAGAATTATCAGCGAAAAAGCTAAAACTTCAGAAATTAAAATCCATTGCCGTATATTTGCATGTAATACACTAAAAACATCAATGGCCGCGAAAAGACAACATTCCATAAGTTTAAATCCGTCTGACTTTATAGCCATGGATCTCCGCATCCTTTAAATTTAAATGTCCACATTTAAAATCTCTTCCATCACTTCTCGCCCAAGTCTCTAAAGCTCTAGTATTCTATTTTCATTGTGAAAATCTAGAAATATGAATGAGAGTCTTGCAGGTGTAAGAGAAAATTTGAGCGAGCTGGAGAAGTCAGCTACAATAGCTTCCCATGTAATAGCAAACATGGAAACTGCAAAAAAAGACATCTTGGAAAAATCTTGGGATGGAAATAAGTGGATAAGAATGAGGTGCGGAAATTGGAATTTGGAGAAAGGCTTCAAATAAAAGAGTGCAGTGAAGAAGAAGAGATCTCGTAGAGCACATAGGAAATTACAGTGGGGCAGATAAAAGAATAATAGTTAAACTTAGTAGTTAGATAAAGGAAATGGATTAAAAAAAGCAGATGACATATAAAAAAAATGGTAATAGAATTACTGATATGCGAGTACAGCAGAAATTTGAATAAATAGCCAGGATTTCGGGAAAAATAGAAAATTAAAAGTAGGCCAGAGAATGTAACCTGTCAGAATAATTGTGATGACGTACACTTAATCGTCATAAGGTGGCATCGTGTTTATATCTTGTATATAAATATTAGGTTTCGATTATAATACAGTTATCGATCATAACTGTAACATATGATGAAATCTAATCTCAATCGTATCAGTCCTCGAGTTGACGATTGATATCCTGCGCGAAGTCGATTTAGTCGATGACACCTGTGTTTGTTCTAGTTGGTGAATCTCACATTACTTCGTAGAGAATTTTTGTAAAGATGTCATTGTAAATTGCATTATTTTTATATCTAAATCATCACATTAGGATATAACGTTCTTTTTTTTTTTAATAACCGATTAAGATTCTTTCATACAAAATAAGAACATTCTTTAAGGAGTGATTTTTTTAACGGCTAAATTTTGATGTTACTTAAGACGAAAGGACAATATTTAGTAGTGACTTTTCAATTTTTTATTTAAAGAGTAAAGAAAAGAAAATTTTAATCCCAACGACAATTTGAAGCTAATTGAGACGCGATTTATACAACTGACGACTGAACATATATGACCCCTCTCGAGCAGGGCAGCTCTCAAGCTCGCCCCGCAGAGAGACTTTCCCGTGGTGCGAGAGAGAGAGAGAGAGAGAGAGAGAGAGAGAGAGAGAGAGAGAAGGACAGATAAAGAGACGTCGTTCGCGATAAGGACCGATCCTCGCAGGGATCGGCATATACTGATCATGCAGCTATACATAGCTGCGCAGCGCAGCGCTGCATCGGATACACTGGCCTCGGAAAAAAGAAATAAATATATATATATATATATATATATATATATATATATATATATATATATAGCGGAGTGAGAAAATCCCGATGGGCCATTACCTACGGCGGCAGCGGCCACCTTACGCAGCACTATGCGTGCATATATATGTATTATATATATATATATATATATATATATATATATATATATATATATATATATATATAGGCACACACGCTGCGTTCACCTCGTAGTCGGACGTTAAACTCTTTTACCTCGCCCCGCGGTTATATATATATATGCAGCAGTGCGCGAAAACAAAGCAAGAGTGCGCGAGCACTGCTGCAACTATACGGCAGAGGGACACGCTGCATATATATATATATTATACGCATCCTCGACGTATCCTGTCTGCTTGCCGACGCGAAGTCTTTCCTTTTTTTTATTTGTTTGCCGCCCACAATGCCCAGTGACGTCACGTGACGGCGAACGCCGGTCGTATACCGATCGCGGTCACCCACCTTCGCCTCTCTCTGTCTCTGTCTCTGTCTCTGTTTGTCTGTCTGTCTGCCTTCTCTCTCTCTCTCTCTCTCTCTCTCTCTCTCTCTCTCTCTCTCTATTCTTCCTATGCTCCCTTCAACAGCAATAATTTCTTACGATTTTTTCCCCAACTTTAGTATATAGTTGGTATCGATAAGTCATGTATGTGTGTATGTGCGCGCGTGCGCGTGCGCGTGTGTGTGTACTGTAATTATGCATATAGGTATATTATCTTCAACCCTTGATTGAAGAGTAATGATTTGACAAAAACGACAAGCAATTCCGCTGTAAGAATCATAACAAACAAATCATGAATTTTTTTTTATTGCGTTATGAAATTTATTATATTATGTAAGTTCCGATGGCGTAAGATGGTGTGAATTTATTAATATTTATTGATAGATATTTCTTAGTTTATTAGTAAGAATAGATATTGTTTATATTTCTTTTTATTATTGTAATATATGTATATATATATATATATATATATATATATATATATATATATATTCTAATAATAGATCTATCTATGTTCGTTTTTTAATAATAAATAACAAAAAAAGTTAAATTTTATGTATTGAACAATCTCAAAAATTCAAATTGAGAAGAAATAATGCATTTCCTGTATCGTGTGTAAGTTGAGTGTTTACCTCGTGAGACATCCGAGCAAAGCTAGGGAAATACCAAAACATCGTATCCTAAAGTCCTGATTGCGAGGTAGGAGAGCTATACATGTAAATAAGTTTAGATAAAAAATTAAAACGATAATATCAGCATTCTTTTAAAACATAGTCAATTCAAAATATTATTGTAGGTTCCTTTTAATTTCATGAAATTTTTATAAACATACGAACTTTTGAACTCGATACTTATTTTACTCATTTGTTACCATAGAGTTAATACAGACAGGGTAGTTATTGGGATGTGTTTAATTATATTCTAATATTTGTACATTTTCCATTGACTATCTTGTAATTTTGGTATTGCTTTGATACAAGTGGCTTAAAATAAAGCTAGTACGAGAAGCTGGCGCATGTTTTATGAAAAAATTATGAGCATAGTGATTTTACCTCCTGTTTAAGTTCGACAGTTATTGATAAGACCATTCGAATTAGTACATAATCGGACCTACGAAGATGAGCTTGAAGATACGCGAATACGTGAAATAAAAAAAGCACGTTGTGCCTGATAATGTAAAATTTTAAAAGAGTATAAATTATTAAATGGACGATATTTAGATATGTATAAGCGTATCCATTTGATCCAGAATCAATGAACATTTTCTAATTAAATCGTTACATTTTCTATATAATTATGTATCCCTATGAAAACTCGAAGTCGTTTGGAAATTTTATCTTTATTTTTTTGCACTCAGACTCATTCAATTACAATTCAATTTCAATAAATGAAAAGTCTGATTTTATTTTATTTCCACAAAAGCTCAATTATTCCGATATTCCGAATGCACCAACCACAAATAATATTTAAAAATAATTAATGAAACGCGAAACGGTGTATATATATAAATTATATTGATATCAATGAGAAGTCTTTAATCTATATAGCCATATTTAATTTAACTATATGGATATTTTTATGGAAATCAAATGCGGCGTTATAAAATTAACGTTACATTTATAGATACATACATACATACATATTACATACATACATGTGCCTGTGCGTGTATACATATATATGCATCTATGTGGTAGGCTCAACTGAAAGGCAAAACGAGAGGCTAAGCGGCAAATCTAATCGCGTATAGAAAATAAATTTGGAACTTAAAATTGATGCCGACTAATTCCCGAAGCGATTTAAATATAGATTGCCTCCCTCAAGAATAAGCTCGTATAAATCACGCTTTGAATTATTTCAATCGTCGTCGTTCGGGTCAAACGCATTTAGACCGACTGGCGCGATAACTCATCTTATGTGACACGTCGCGCGTTCCTGTTCGCCCGTACGCGCGCGCGCGTATACACGCATACGCGAAGGTGATCGTGTGTTAAGTTTCGCGCGAATCGGTTTTTCTCGCGTTAAACGAGATCGCGCGAGCGGGCTTTGAAGGCGCAGAAGAGCAGGAACTTCGGCGGACGAGTCGGCGGATTTTTTTTTTGTTTTTTTTGTTTTTTTTTTTTTTTTTTTTTTTAATTATATTACGACATGACAGACACACTTTGGGCTCATAACTTGTTCTTTGAAGATCGAAATTTTTTAAAATTTCCATTGTATACCATACTATTTGTGCGTTAGTCTTTTTATCCAATAAATCCGAATGCTTAGAATTGACATTGTTTTCTTTTTAATGCATTATTTCTATGATTGAAAAATATTTCAGATCTAGAAGAGTTTTTTTTTATGACAATGAATAACTTTTATGAATAAAAAAATGTTTTCGACCTATCAACATAGGTTGGATCTGAAGTAAAATGTTGCGTCGGGTGCTCTGAAAATGGTGTTGAAAATTCATTTATATTCTTTGTTATTTCATTTGCGAACGGTTCGGCTCGAAGAGTATAAGGAAAATACCATGTTCTCGGAAAAGACTACTATTGAAAACTACTTCCGATTAATTCGAAAATGCAGCTTGGTAATATTGTAATGAAATTTTTCCCTTGTTAGCTAAATAAACAAGGAAAAAAACGTGCGTTAATGTTTCTGAAAAGAATTGTTCAATTTGTTCCCTCATCGATGCTTAAGTAAAATATTTTTGAGTATCAAAGAATTACAATTTATGATGCGAATACGTATTTTAGATTTTTGTATTCATCGAAAACTACCCGATCTTCATCAATAAACTGAAACGTTAATTACCAAAAAAAAAAAAACAACAACTAATATTTAACATTTAAAAAGTCAGCCATTTCGCAGTTGTGTCATTTGATGGCGCGGGTTCGGTGCGGCGTATTATTTGAAGGCCAATTTGAATCTCCCACCCCCCGCCTTGAACACACGATAGAACATCTAACGAAGTTGCAAATGATTTAGCCATTTTAATTCGTATATAATTTAAAGGTGAATTTTCCTATAGAATTAGTTAAATAGATATGTTTGTATGTACTCGCGCGCGCGCACACACACACACACACACACATACACATACATGAACGAGCAAGGAAAATAATTGCTCGAGTAAAATATTATTATATATTTCATGGGCATATTAGATGCGCACGTAATCGCGCACGCGCCCGTCATTATTCCGCGGGATGCGTGACCTCTCAATCGTGTATGTATATATATAATATATTTATATATATATATATATATATATATATATATATATATATACATGAAAAGCGCCATGCACGCCCATACTCCACGCGATTCTCCCGTAAAAATCACTCCGCCGCTTTTAAAAGTCTAATTAATACATCCCTAACTGGCGCCGTATGCCAAGGATTTCTTCTTGTTTTTTTTTTTTAAAAAAGCAGCTAAAAATCCGGCACAACGGCCGACGCCAATCAAATTGGTCGGCTCGTCGCTTTCATATACGCTGTGCATTCTACAGATATACCTACGAGAGTGGCTAATAGTACGCGAATTCCATAAACAGGAGACGTAAGGATTCTCAAAAGAATCTCGCGGTATTCGCTTCGTTCACTGTACGCGGATGCGTATGCCTACATATATGTGTGTATGTGTGTGTGTGTGTGTGTGTGTGTGTGTGTGTGTGTGTGTGTGTGTGTGTGTGGTGTGTGTGTGGTGTGTGTGTGTGTGTGTGTGTGTGTGTGTGTGTGTGTGTGTGTGTGTGTGTGTGTGTGTGTGTGTGTGTGTGTGTGTGTGTGTGTGTATGTAATCGGAAAACCCGAATGGGGCACAGCGCTCCCGCAACAGTTTCGCGAGCTCTTCTCTCCTTCTGCCCGCGCTATCTTTTATATACCCCTACACCCCTCCCGCGCTCCTTCCGTCTCTTCGCGCGGACGTACACGTAGGTATATATATATATATATATATATATTTTTAGCGAGGGCAACCGGTTGGCCGCGCGCGACCGATCATTGTCGTCGCCGCGCGCGGTGCAGCAGTGCGCAGCGCTCGCGCGCGAGAGAGTCCGAGGTCGTCTCTTTTTTTTTCGTGCCCCCTTGCTAGCCCACGTTACATATATAATGTTATATATATATATATATATATATATATATATTTCATTGCAAGCTTGAGCTATACGTATATATAAGCACCTAGGTGCGCACTTAAACAAGCTCATTCGCAGCGATTACTCTCTTTGCGCGCGCCAATACATACATATATACATATACATGTATATATATATATATATATATATATATATATATATATATATATATATATATATACATAAACACGCTCTTGCGCAGGAAAAAGAAAAGCGCGACGCCTCGAAAGGGAGGGAGGAGGAGGAGTTTCGAGGAGCTGGCGGTCGCGGAGCGTTGCGCTTTGCCGGCGCTCGCGCCGGGGAGTAAAAGGAAGGACGCGCGCGCGCCCGAGCGCGTTGGAAGCGTTAAAGGTGAAGGTTAAAAGTAGAGAGGAGTATATGGATATGCGGGAAATCGTTGCCTGCGATTATGTACGCTTTGGTTTTTCTCGCCTGTGCGCAGTCGCCGATGCCGCCGCCGACCGCTCGTCCGCTGGACGACGACTTCGTTTATTGCTTTCTATATATATTATTAGTATTATACTATACAATTCTAAATATATATATATACATACATATATATATATATATATATATATATATATATATATATATATATATATTATGAGTCGTATTTTCCCTTTTTCTGGCTTAATATGCGCTCTTGCGAGCATGGCGGTTCAAGAGGGGAGAAAGAGAGAGAGGGAAAGGGTTGAGATATGGCTCGGCTGTCTGTCTGTGTGCGTGTGCATTTCCGTGTATGCGAGGTGCCTCCGCGCGAGGAGTGAAGGTACACGTGGTTAAAAATAGAATCGGACGTTCGCCGCGTTTACGTGCGCGTATTTTAAAGAGTTATTTTATAAAAGGATATATATGCAGTATATAAGGTTTGGTCGTCGATTATAAATATAATATATTAGTAAAATTATTTCCTAGGTAGTCGCGTTACATACGATTTAAATTTTGAAATTAACTTATTCTTACACTCTGTACACCATAAAGAGTTGGCGATTTTTTTTTTTATATGATCGTAAAAAAAACTACCGGATCAATCTGGCTTTATTTCATAAATATATATTCTGAAATATATATTCTGTTTCTTAATTAAACTGTGCATGCCTGAAATGTATATAATTTGTATATAATGTATTGTACGTGCTGTGTGTATTATGCGTCTCCCTGCAGAATATTGAGATATACGTCTCTATATAGAAGAGAGAGTATTCGAGCTCGTGACTGATTTGCCGATTCGCTTACCCATCGCTGTTCAGAGCCGAAACCGCTGAACTCGCAGAAGATCGACTTAGAATTTGGGATGTGTGCGTGTGTGTGCGTGCGTGCGTGTAGCTTTGGGGTCGCAGCCCTTATTTAAAAGAAGGACGTTAATACCCATAATGAGGGTGAAAAGGATCAACAGTTCGGCATTAAATTCTGTTTAGTAATTTCGTGCTCAGTGTATATTGACACTTTGTTTTTAACATTTCTAAAAAAAGAAAACCATCGTTCTACGATATTTATCGTTAATCGCACAATGTTTTGAAAAAATGCTTCAACGAAATTTCAGAAATTACGAAACGCTGATAATTCTAGAAGAATAAATGCCCAAGTTTATATGCATATTATAACTATTTTGTTGAAGCGCCGCAAATAAGTGAACAGGACAAAAGATAATCGGCTGCTTTTCTCTTTTGTAACTCAAGAAAAATTCTTCCGTGCATTTATGCATTTCTTTCGGACGTCTCGCAAGAAAATATTCTACCAGCCCGTGGAATTTGTTGAACTATTGTTTACCATTAAGGTTGAAGACATGAACTTCAATTGCAAGCTCACGTACATTTGGGACACGATCAATTAAATATCTGAAGAATGGTACGATTAGGGAAGATAGAGGGACAGACGCGTAAAATATTTTAACGATGATTATAGTTCGTCAAAATAAATCCGTTGCCTAAAACTATGCGTTACTTTAAAACTAAAAATTAATCATTTATCTATATTGATCTACCTATGCGAATATGCCGAGTATTTGTTAATCTTATTGCGCAAAAATACCGATTTTCGTCGAATCGGGATATTTACGCAATGAAACAAAAGAGGCCGTTCTTACAGTTGCAGAATATTTAAATTTAGCATCGAATGAGGTTTTCGATAGCCTCTGTTAGCACGAAGTGATTTTATTTTTTATCTTTCGGACTGTATGAAGGCCACGGGCACGATTCTAGGAAACACAAGTTTCGTGGTCTTCCGATTATTGATAAATTATACGAATCTACGGACTCGAACGTATAATATTAGGACGCAAATGTAATAATATTAATTTATACGCGAAATGAAACAGTCGGTGACACGCTGCGTATACGGATATAGTTCAGGAGGTGGAAAATAAGGAGCGACGAGGCCCGGACGTGAAAAGATCAAGATCGGAGAAAGTAGCGAGAGATAGTACACAGTGCATAAAGCACGGGAGAGTGAGAGACCGAGAAAGAGACAGAGAGAGAGAGAGAGAGAGAGAGAGGAGCAAAAAAGCGAGGGAGAAAGGGAGCCCCACATTGCTGGACCGTGAGCTGGCGACAAAGTTTGCTGCAGCTACTGCCACCGTGCTGATGCCAGCTCCTTTGGCAGACGGTTTAATACTCTCCGCATGTGCGTATGAATATATATATATATATATATATATATATATATATATATATATATATATACACCAAGATTCGCGTGCGGCCCCCTCTGCTGGCAAGCAGAACTGCGCGCCCACGCGCAACGCGTCGCCTCGTGCGCCGTACACGCAGTCGCACACACACACAGATACACACACATATGTAATATAACGACAATTTAATTGGGCTTTTTGCGCGCTCGAGTCGTCTTGTGACGCGAGGACTATTACATGACCAAAGTTGAGAAGCTGCTGCACCGGGGCACCGTGATCCGTGTATTAATCGCTCTGGCGATCGGTAGGGACGAAATTGCATTCTGATGATGGTGCTTTTTATGTGGACAATAATAAGGCCCTCGTACGCTCCAAGGGGCTCGAAACCATATATATATATATATATATATATATATATATATATATATATATATATATATATATATCATATTTAAAATTATTTTTATCATGTTTTTATGTATTTCTCAACACATATTGAGTCTCGGAATCGGTAAAGTTATAAGTCAATAAACTTCGACTTTTTTATACGAATATAATTAATATTTTTTAAAAAATAAAGTGCGAACGGAATTTCGCATGCCAAATAGAAAATTATTCGTTGTCATTTTCCGCATTTTTCCTGACTTGATACGTTACATCTATCACGAAATTTTTTCAATGATTCTGTAGTAACGAAATTGTGTTAATAAAATTCATAACAAATCTTATAACGGTATGTTATTAATATATTTGCTTCAAAACATTAATAAGTTTCCAAAATCATGACAGACATTTGTTTTTTTACACGAGGCTTTTATTCGATTGCTCCAGTCCTTTTTTTTGGAAACAGTCCTGTATATATATATATATCTGTATACATATGAATATATGTATATTACTACAGTGGTGTAAGACATCAAAAGGATTCCATCGTGTTTACTATGTTTAGGAAGTAATGAGCCAAGGAATTTTTTCACGTATAAGTAGATCAAAAATATTAGCGAAACTGGTTATAATAAACAAAACCCTCAAATATAATCCGATGTTATTATATTATATTTCGATTTATGGATATATATATATATATATATATATATATATATATATATATATATATTTGCATGTTTTATGTAAGTATATATCCACCAAAAAAATCTCGAACGAACAATTATACGGAGCTTCGTACATGTACTTGTTCCTGTGATACACGCGCACCGATCCAAGGGCTACAATTAAAACTGTCTCGAGACGACATAAATGTCCGTTATACGCCTCAGCCCCCCCCCCTGCCGCGGTGGACCGATACGTTCTTTCGTACACACGCACGTTGCGTGCGCGCGCAAATACAGATTTATATATCTATATATATATATATATATATATATAATATATATATATATATATATATATGTATATATATGTATGTATTATATGTATGTATATATGTATGTATGTTGTATTTATGTATATATGTATGTATGTTTGTATGTATGTATGTTTGTATGTATGTATGTATGTATGTATGTACCTCGAAAAAACAGGAGCTGAAGTGTGTATACATACACACATATGTGTATGCAGATATATATATATATATATATATATATATATATATATATATATATATATATATATTGATATATATACACTTATCTTCAAATGTATTATTGCGGCTAAGTAAATCTCATATTCTATGAACTGTTACGGCCGTTTATCCGCCCCTTCCGAGCAACAATAGCCCATCCCCCTCTCCCTCACTCGCCCGCCCTAGATTTCACGTATACCGGGCACCTTCTAGGTTTCTTCTAATCTCCCGTGCGCAGTTAAGCTCGATCCTACCCCCCCCCTGCCACCGACCCGAATGCCGGCGCACGGGGATACGAAAGCAAAATTACAATGGGGCCAACAATACGGTCGCGCGGGCGTGCGCGATCCTCAAAATTTATGGCCGCATGAACGACGCGCGATTTTCAAAGTGCTTGCAATACTATATACGCCCGTGTATCGGGTGCTCTTAAACAGTAGTGATAAATTTCGTATGTAATTTATAATGTAAAATAGCACCGAATTTTTAGTGTTGATAGTATAATCGTTGCGAGGTTATAATATTATTGAACGCAGTTAATCCATGAGCGACGAATGAATGAGAAGTTGAAAGAATATGAAATTCATTTTTTAGCGCCCAATTTTATCGAGTAAGTATATTTTCAACGAAGGTAAGACTAGAAAAGTAAAAAGTTTACTTTAAAGATTGAGAAATTGTCATGCTCAGTGAGATGAACATGTAATTGACTAAGGCAGGATTTTACCGTAACATTATAATTACATTAGGGAATGTCAATGCTGTCAAATGAGCCGTCTAACAATCAAAAGAGATAAAACTAGAAATAATAAAGAGACTATTGTAAATAAATCGAATAAATAATATAGCTATAACAATTATACTAGTAAATCTACAATCTTGTAATTACATCGGTGGTGAGCAATTAAATCTTATGTATGTATATGATTAATCACTGGAATTATACAGTTGACGTGGTTTTTACGTTTCTGGTGGTTTGAAACGTCGTTGGTTTTTCTTTCAAAAATTTGTAGATGAGTACAAAAATAAAAATACTTAAAAATTAAAAATTGGATCAAATGGCGCATACCGTCAATTACGACAAACAATAGTACAAATAACGATAAAAATCAATTAAAAAACTTGTTCAAAATGTGCAAATGAAAGAAAGAAAAATGTTTAATTTCAAATAAATTTAAATTAAATTTTAAATGACATTTCTGATAATCTATATCGTAATTTAATTTAATCGAAATATCACAAGATCAAGACTCGAGCGTTCCTTTCAAGTATCAGAAGAAAAAATATTTGAAATGAAAAAAGAAAAGAAAAGAACCCGAAGGTGTGTATATATAATGTTCTAAGTAAAAACTCGGCTCATGAAAGAAAAATCTGATACGTTATACAGACCCAGGCCGTTCTCCCATGGCTCTCCCACTTGCTAATAGAAGACGAATAAGGTGCTTGGAGAGAGAAAGAGAGAAAGAGAGAGAGAGAGAGAGAGAGAGGGTGGGGGTGGGACATAGAGTCGAGCAAAGAAACGAAAAATTCCTAATATAAAAGATCAAGGATCCACGCGGCGGCGCACGCGCGAAGTTCGCCGGGTGCCGGTAGATTTCATTGACCCGAATCCGTCCGCGTTCCTTCCCCATATCCTCCGTAGATATATATATATATATATATTTAATACACACACCTCGCGTTTTGTTCCCATAACTATCTATCTATCTATATATTATGGGTGTATGTATGTATGAGCCGCATGGCCGCATCGCATCAGAGGCAGCTCAAGGCCAAGGTGTATAATAACCTCGCCATTGAATCGACACACGTGAGAGATTACTTTTCCTCTCTCTCTCTCTCTCTCTCTCTCTCTCTCTCTCTCTCTCTAACTCTGTTCGCGTTTCCTATATAAACGCCGATATAAGCGCGTGCTCGCGCACGAACACGGTCCAGAGGCTTCGCGGAGCCTCGTTTTCTTGTATTATATATGTATATGTATATATATATATATATATATATATATATATATATATATATATATCTACAGATATATCAATATATATTAATGTATATATATACACACACGCGTGTCTCCAGGGAGGAGCGGGGGGCATCTCCTTTGGCCTTTCATCGGTTTCCGGCGAAGCGTTCTGCGAGCTGTATATGGATGGATGGATATATATATATATATATATATATATATATATATATATATATATCCATCCATATACATGCATGTCGAAATTCTTATAATACAGTTATATCGCTCCCTCATCGCCGTGTTTCGGACCGCGGTGTGGCATTAGGGGCGGGGAGGGGGAACTCCTTCGGAACTGCCAGAGAAATTATGCTAATTCCAGTTGGACTCGCAACACCGCCCCCTCCCCCGCCTCGCTCTTGCCCGCCGAATTTTCCCGATGCAGGAACGAATTTCACGCTAGCAGGTTTGAACATGATGCAGGTGCTTCTAATATATATATGTATATATATACACACGACTTTTGCGAATGCACAGCGTCACGTTGGTCAGTCAGGGTAGGGCCAAAAACTTTTGGAGATTTTATATTGATGGGTTTTGAGGGCTTTTAGCGTAACGACGGCCGGTGCGAGGAGCTTCCGCCAACGATTCCCTGAAAATGCTCAGAGAAAAAGAGAGAGAGAGAGAGAGAGCGAGAGACACAGGTGATGGTGTTATATGGCCGCTGGGCTTATGTTTTCCGGGCACTCGGGAATTTTTGACGAGGTGCGAACGAGTGACATCAAAATTAAACACGTAACCTATTTTATTTGAAAATATTATTTTTAAGTTCTTATCAGAGATCTATGTACTTGATTTGTTTTCCTTTGTTGTTATTGTTGTCTTAACGATATAAAGTTACTTGTCGAAATGATATACAATTTTTTGTCTATTCGTTATAATACAACATTCCCTAGTGAAGAGGAGACCACTTATTGTTCATTTATGGTCATCATTAGTTCTTTACTAGTTCGTTTTTTAGTTTTTGGTCAAGTACTGGGGATGAAAAATTCTTATTTACTGTCAGATTAGGATTAATTTTGGGTAAACATTTTCTTATTCTGCATGCGTGCCATTAACATGAAAATGATCCATATGTATCGAGTATTGGCCAACGCAAGGATAACCACATCGGAATATTATTTGGACATATTCAGTTAAATATGTGCGCGCGCACACGCACACATACACAGAGAGAGAATATTATATACTATATAATAATCTCTTTATAACCTAACTAAGTTCTAACGTTCAAAGAAAGAAAATCTTTTAGAAATTCTCTTCCGCTGGATAATCGTTCGTCGAACGATTGGCGCGGACACACGACGTAAGCCATTAGCTCAATATATCTATGTATACACAGAATGGGCAAAGAACGAAAACGCGCCGATCTTAATCCGGTCAGTTTTTACACACGATGCATATAATCATATATATATATATATATATATATATATATATATATATATATATATATATATATAAGACGTTTTTGAATTCGAACACGGCGACGGAAAGGGTCAAGCGGCCGGCCGAAGGGGCGCTTCGTCGTTTTACGAGCAAGGAGCACGGGAGTATAAGCCTTTGGATTCTCGAAAATCGAACGTCGTCCCGTTCGCGCGTGTAATCGAGCCGACATCCGGCACTTTTGTCCGTGGTACAGATATATTTTAAAAAGGTTAGCTTATCCCATTGTGTATTTTTCGACGATAATTATATATCGAGCGATATACAGCGAGGGCCGCATTTCGTTTATACAGCTTTGGAAAATTGTCTTGCAACCGATTCCCGAAATATATGCATATACGCATGCACTTTCAACGAACCGATCTGTATCGACGTCTCGGTATATACCTGTATGCATTCCTATAGAGAAAACTTCGAGAAAACCTTATGTCCCGCCTTATCTCAATACCGCCCCATCGGTCTTTGAGTCTTTATATATATATATATTAACCGTACTAGTCTGCTGTAGACAAACACGCACGCATGCACACACACGCGCGCGCTCGACATATCTCGCCTCGCTCTGCAAAAGCCTCGCGCGCGAGAGATCGCCGCCCGTCCCGCCCTTCGAAAACTCCCCGACAGCGATGTAATCGCGCGCTTCCTGCATCCATCTCCCGCCGCATTTCGAAGCGGTCGTCGTGTAGGCGGCATGGCACGAGCCACGTAGATAGAAAACCTGGTGCGAGAAAAACTATATATATATATATATATATATATATATATATATATATATATATATATATATATTTATATGCACAATGAAAGAATCACCGAAGGCTCGACAACGGCGGCAATCAATTCTGGATGACAATGTTTGCGTGTATTTGTATATACATTTTTATGTTGTGTATACTTCGTACAACAAGAGGAACGCAGGTTTAGCTCATATACATGCATACATACATACATACATACATATATATATATATATATATATATATATATATATATATATATATATATGGTGTATCTAGAAGAACGCGGAGTTTTTTGGGGCCCAAAAAACGCGGATAAAAAGAGATCCCGACGCATGTATAGGCATATAAGGGGCGAGGGCCTCACAAGAAAGGCGGGCGGCGAGAGTTCGGAGATACAATTTTTTTTTTCACTTCATCGAGCGCCGCGTCGCACAAAAGGCAGTTCTTGGAGGTTCTCCATCTCTCTCACTCTCCCCCACTCTCTCTCTCTCTCTCTCTCGTTCCTCGGCTTTAATCGATCTGGGAATCTGCCTATAATTGGCTATCGGCCCGCGCCAGCTCGAAAGCGCGCTCGATCTCCCGGCCGGTTGCGCGTGCGATGCACAAACACGCGCACGCGCCCATACACATGTATCGCGCGTTCTGCATAAGAAAGAGGCCCGTGCAATAAAATGGTATGCGCGTGTACGCCTGTGTGCGTATACGTCTACATGTATAATGCAGGAAACCGGAGGAAAAAAAGTGAGAAGGACGGAGGAGAGGGAGAGAGAGAGAGAGAGAGAGAGAGAGAGAGAGAGAGAGAGAGACGAGCGCGAGGAAACAACGAAACTGAAAGCACAAAGGTGCCTTGTGTGCGCGCGCGATCTCCCGGGCTGTTGTTGTCGTGGCGTTTTTTTACTGCCATTTAGGATTTAATATATATTAGATTCATTTTTTTTATAGTCATGCTGTCCTCTAACGTATATATAATATAATATATATAGTATAAAGTTTTGGACAATAATTATAACGTACCTGCGCTGCAGTGGAAGGATCGATCAGTTACTATATAGCCTGAAATCGGCTAGAATTCCACATACATGTATTAACGGAATTTGCAACGAACCTTCCGAGCTGGCTGAATAATTTAAAAATTCGCATAGCAGAGAAAAATGATCATTATTTAGATCGACATCGAGAGGTTTTGACTGTTTTACATTCCGATAGTGGCCTTGGATTGGACCTTGAAAACGTATTTAAGGTCGATTCCTATTTTTTGTTCTTTTCAAAGACAACCCTACATCTTTTGGACGACATAAGACGAAAAAGGTAGAAAAGACTTGCATGCCAAGGTTTCATACTACTTTAAAAACCAACTGCAGGATCTATTTTTTTGGACAGATCGACGGTAGTCTTGAATTTTGAACCTGACCAAAAGTGAATCTATCTGGTTCACCAAGTATAGACATCCACGTTTCTATAGGATTTTGTTTCCATTTCAAAAAATAACAATCGAACTTTCAAATGCCTTTGACACTTCCTCTCAAGAGTACTATCTTACAAGGCCAATATCAGGGCTACTATCCGATTGCGGAATCTTTGAGCTTTGATTTTGATCATTTTTTACATACAATTAGTATATGTTTCAGATTATATCTAGCCAATCCCAGGATATTTGACACACCCTGTATCGGTCAATACTCGACAATACTGTACTATATGTTTTTTTAAGACTCTTGGATACTACACTTTACTTATTTTTTTAATCAAGTTTTGCATTCTTATTATATTGTATTGATATATAGATATTTGAAATGTAAGCTATCCCGATTACACTTCAAGATCTGTCAAGTAAAAGGACGATATTTATTTATCTTATTAATATACTTCATTAATGGCCAGTATTATTATTATTATAATTATTATTAGATGTAAAGAATAAGTAAACTGCTACTATAAGTACGGGTTTACATTCTCATTATAATCTAGAGATTCTATTCCTTAGATTGTTCCATTTAAGACAATTCGCGCGAATAACTCGGCAAGTGAAGGAAATAGAAACAAATTTAATTATAATAACTGTTGGGCTCCAGAGGAGTCAATTTGCAGCGACCATGACCATAACCTTTAGGTCATATATCAAGATTATTTGAAAATCAATTAATTTGATGAATCGGAGACTTCCACTTTTCACTTGAATATTTAATCATAAACTATAATTTATAGAATTAATATTATATAAAAATCACCAATACAGTTGTTCAAGGCTTAAATATAATTTTTTTTTTATTTCTCGAGATTGTTGATTTTGTTGAACCTTGCGAGTGCATCGATTGATTTAGACTTTGATTATCATCCTGATTACGATTTTGACCTAATAAGGTAATATCAAATTTAAAAAATTCTACACTCTTGCAATGTACGATGTTAAAAGCAGGGCTTTCCATTTCAAAAAAAGGAATTTAACTTTAAATGACCTTTCTACATGACATCAACGTCCATGTATCCCCCTCTATTACTATATGACTTTTACATTTGAAAGGTTTTCCCATCCCTCTGAATTTTCGAGATATTTGCTAATGAAACAATCTGCGCAATATATTAAATAAAATTTGAAATAACTTGACAATATTGTCGAAATAAAGATGGAAATATAGTCTTCATGAAAAACAATCCAGCATTGCGCATCCGGTTCCGGCAAACAATGTATTTATATTCATCTATCGATAACAATATTGAGAAGGCATATTTCATATTAAGGCATTTTTCCAGCTGAACGGACTACCCAAGAGCCCCTACTTGAAATATAGAAGCGAAGGATAGCCGATGCAACGACTCGACGCGGCGTAGTTCTGGTTCGCAAATGCTTCCATATATATATATACACAACGGAGAAGACTCGTTCGCCGGGAGAAGTCGCATGTACGAAAAAAAATCCACCTGCTCGCATATACTCGTGTGCGATCGATGCATTATGAACGGGTGTATGACGATGCATCTGCTTGCGTGTGTGCACTCCGCGTGCACCGTCCTCTTTTCTGATCGGCCCGAAGCTGTCCGTCTTCGTTTCCACGCTTATAATACGCATCAATATATATATATATATATATATATATATATATATATATATATGCATGTATATGTATAATACTGCACACGTGCTCATCCACGGGTCGCACAATGAGATCAACAGGAAGCCGAGCGGCGGAAGTCCACCCCCCCACCCGACTTACCACTCATCGACCTTTCCACGGAGCTTCCGACGCTTCTTTTATGCGGTGAGCCGCGAAAACGGGAGGGATCGGCGGGATGTATTTCGTTGCGCGAATCGCAGTGAAAAATCGATGGGGTATATATAATACAGAGGTGCAGGATGGGATCGTCACCTCACCGTTCACGTACTCGTTCCAGTATGTGCGAAGGTTGAGCAATATATATATATATATATATATATATATATATATATATATATATATATATATATATATATATACATACATACATACATATATATAACTATATACTTTGGAGACTGGGATGAGTTGGGATATTCGACTCGAACAGGTAAAGTTTCCCTATATATATACACTTCCGTTCGAATCAGGTGATAAAAAATCCTTGCGAAAATGGTGAGGTTGTTTTTTACATTTAAAGTTAATAATACAATGTCGTCATTCGTTAATAATATAGTTATTCATAAATCATCATCAAATTATACATAAATATATATATATATATATATATATATATATATATATATATATACACATAATTATCAGTCTAATGACACTACTTCTAATTCCATTAGAGAGGATTGATTATTTTCGAATTTTCCGGGCTCACGACCGTTAGAAAGTCATTCCGGTCCACGCCGTGCATGAATCAAAGGAAAAAAAACGTGACCGTGAAACGCGCTTCTGTTCGACCAACTGATCTTCTTTCGAGGGAGGGGAGCCGAATTTTTCAAATGTGAAAAATTAAAGCACAGCCACGAACGCGTCGGATGTGCCTAAAATGGGGCGACTGTCCGAACGATTTTTCTTTTCTTATTTAACGAACAGTACTATAATGGCAATAGAGATGTAATAATTAAACAGTATATACGAACTCATCAATAGTATATATATATATATATATATATATATATATATATATATATATATATATACATAAAACTGTTTCCTAATGGTTCTGGCTCTTCATCAATCTAACTGATGTCTTCATATAACGATATTCAATTTCGGCTACACGGCTGATCAGCGCTGTCGTACATTTGATGAAAATTATACGAACGAGTGTAAAAAAAATTAAATCTTGACGTTTAAATAAGAATATACGATAATTTTGGGTTAACATTTCATATACATATATATATATATATATATATATATATATATATATATATATATATATATAAAGTTCGATGAAGATATTCAAAAAACCAGGACTTTGTTCAAATATATAATTTAAAAAATGCATTATTAGCGAATATTTTTATTTGAAGTTAGCTTTGTCAATTATCGAACAATTTTTTTTAAAGAAAACAAGTTCATGCTTTCATTAATGCGTACTTATTAGATGAATTGATTTGTTAATCATATTTTAGTTATATTTTTAAAATATTTTTCGCTATATTAATAAATGTATTTTTCAATGTCTCAATAAACACTTAATACAAAGAAAAATAATTTTCTTGCATTTTCTTTCAACTGTTCCACTAATGTACATACCGGATTTGTTAATACCCCGTGATTTGTATTTTCAACGCGTTATCGGGCTCTTAAGCCAATACATCAAGTGAAGGCAAAATGAAATAAAATGAAATAATTGAAATGAAAAATCGTTGAAGCTATAGTTTAAAACATGTAATTTTTATGATTTTCGAAAATCATGTTTTAATATAACCCATGACTTTGATCCCATTGTATTTGTTTTTAAATCAATTTCTCAACAATATGTATATATATATATACATATATATATATATATATATATATATATATATATATATATACACATATAGGGTGAAAAGAATTTTTTGATGTGATTTTTGAAAGGTATATTGATGAGTGCATTATTATGATTTAACGCGAGTACTTTAATATAATTCGTTGAATTTCTCGTCGAGATGATTGTTTTCTAGGAAATGACAAGTTCTGCTGTACATTCGTATTCCTCGAATACCGTTGCGACACCTATATATGCATGTATATATAATACATTCAAGAAACGCCGGAAAAACCGCCAGAAACACAGAAACACCCACGCGCACATGCACGAAAAAGATCGCGCCTTCGACGTATTATATGTATTATACACATATATAGGCGAGCCTAGCCATCCGTATATCCCTCGATGCGCCGCGCCGGGCGCCGAGGGACAGTTGGCAGCCCTATATATGTATAGCCGATGCCCGTCGTGCCCAGGTGCGCTCCTGCGGGAGGTGATCGATGACAGGTCTTCTCTCTCTTCTAGGTAACCACACGCGCGCGCTCCCCCGCCGCACCCCCCCGGAAAATTCGTAAATCCAGAGCTGTATATATATATATATATATATATATATATATATATATACACACACACACACACACACACACCTACTTTAGACAGTTAGAAACGCGCGGCTCGCAAATGCGATTACTCTCCTGTACTACTATGTATATTATGTAGCATTGGACCGAGCTATAGCAGATGCTCGTTATATATATATATATATATATATCTATATATATGTACGCGGTCGGAACGGAGAGAATTTTCATCTTGGTTGCCATCGTGGCCGCTGAAAATTGAAAACGAAAGCGTTCTTTGTCATAATAATGCACGAGTCGTTGGGGGGGGGGGACCTAAGGGCTTTAACGATTTTCCTAAACATGTATATTACACTTCTGCATAGGAAGAGCATGAAGAGTTTCCGGAGACGTGGACTATACAAATAGGCACAATTGCCGTGGTGAGGGATAATTAATTAGTCAAAACGCATTTAAGATAATAATATTATATGTGTATGTATATATGTATATATGTATATATGTATATATATATATATATATATATATATATATATATATATATATATATAATATGGGCGAATTTCTTGGATTTTGGGCTTGTTAGTATATTAGGTCACTAATTCTCTGCAGAGAGTGTAAAGAGGGAAGCCTGTGGATAGTGCAAAATAAAAATACTTACCAAGTACAAAAGATTTTTATAATGATATATATATTATATATGTGTATAATATACATATATATATATATATATATATATATATATATATATATATATATATTATTTTTCTTTCGTCCGTTGTATAACAGATATATAAATAGATATTATATAGATAAAAATGCACGATAATGTTCGTTTCTGTCAATGACAGAGAGTTATTATTTCAATTGTTGCAGAACTCTAGTTTCGAATTTTTCTAAACGTAATACCGTATTAATGGGCAAAATTGCTAATTGTACATACCGAATTTTCTATTATAATCTGGCAATAGCTGAATTGGATCGTTGGGCGCATTGATATATGCGACACATTTGCATTTAGAGTGAGAAATGAAAAGGAAGTTTTAACGGCTGTGTCAGTAATTATACTTCTCGAATTCGCCATTTTTTCTGGCCATATTGCTACAAATAGTTTGAAGGGAAGAGATATTAATCTAAAAACATTTCAGTTTCTTTCGGGTCTCCCGGGTTATCTACTTATAAATTAAATTGAGATAGGTCATTTGGACTGAACAATATAATAATATGAAAAACAATTAAGTTATTGTATATATATATATATATATATATATATATATATATATATATATATACATATAAACAGGATTTTAACTGGTGTGCATCAAGCAATGTTCGAGGGAACAAATTGAAATTTATGCGTACGAATAAATTATGTGTTCTAACAATAACATTAAAAAATTAAAGAACACCTTGGATTGCTCAGCATTTCAATATTAAGTATAGTAAATTTAACATCTATGACTTGTATATACATACATGTATATACATGTATATACATGTATATACATTATACATACATACTAATATCAATTCTGTCCTATACTAATATCGCAGGCTGTTACATCCAGCTGATGTATATCTCGCCATGGTCTTTCGTTTCCATTTGAATAAAATGCACCTGAAAATTCGGAGCAACGCATACCTAATGTAAGATATACTTTTTTTCAGAAAGAAGACTGAAGTTGAAGTCAGTAAGCAACTGAATAAACTTTCAAAATATTTATTTTGAAACATGCGCGCACTCACACACACATATTTATATAATTATTGTATTTAAAGAACATCATCAGCCTTTTGACATAAACAATTAAATCGATTAAACTTTGGAAGAAAAACGAATTAAACCAAAAATATTTATAAATTTGGATATATTTTTTTATATGAATGTGACATAATATTGCTGATATAACATGGACACTGTGGGATTTTATAAGAGAGTATAACAAGAACCAGGTGTGTTGGATGCTTCTGACGACACACACGCGGGCACAAAATTAAATGAATTTTCATATATGCTATAAAAATGCTCATGAATAAGAAAGATAGATGCTTATAAGCAATTGTCATTTGAACTACTATTGTTATAATTGAATTGTAGAGATTTATACTAATTAATTAAAATACCATGAAATATACCATTATATATCTTTTCTCTTTTAATAAATTATATATTGAATTAAAATTATATATTGAAGATATATTTGATAAGAACGAAAATTTAATTTGCTATAAAAAAATGTAATAAATAAAAAATAAAACATGTGTAAAGGATTTAAATATAACAATCAAATACGGCACAATAATGTTGTACTGATAGCATTTATTTCCCAATTACATATAGTTAGTTTATTCTAAGCCATATAACTCGCACAAACATAAAGACTTTCGCATGTATATTGTACATACATCGAGGCAACTTAAAAGTATATTAAAAATTTAAGCTTTAATGAATCGTAAAACTCTACTCGCTTCTTAAAGTGTCCGTATATATATATATATATATATATATATATATATATATACATACATATATAATTTTGCCGATGCGCACATAAAACTGAGAGATATACGAGAAACGGCATATCATAATCGTGAGGTAAGCATTGAATTTCTAATTGCTCAACGTAACTTTTATCTATATAAACTCGGCTTTCTACAATGTGTCTAATTAATTTAATATATTATATACGAATGAAAAGCTATATATATATATATATATATATATATATATATATATATAATAATCTATATACGCGATAAGGACTATTAAATAAATATTGGTTAAGAAAATCTCGAAATAAAGAGAGAGAGAGAGAGAGAGAGAGAGAGAAAGTAGGGATGTCAGAGCTATTTCAAGTCGTTGACACTCATGTTAAAAAAAATCTAAGCTTTATAACACAGCGTAGCCGGACAGAAGATTTAACGACGATTTTTCAAAATGTTAGAAAGTAAAACTGGAGCGCGACTATGAGTTGGAAAGCCAATATGGCGAAAACCATACCAAGAGCTACAAACGTTCATATGAAGCGGTTGTATTTTTTTAAACTTTGCGATAAAATTGCTTGAGAGGCTATTATCATCGTCGACTCAGAAAACTAAGAAATGTTATTATGCTGAAAATTACGGAAAAGTTGACTATTTTCGTCTGTATCGCAGCTGATGTTTCATTATGATCCGACTGTAAGAATTTTTTTTACGTTCTGCAAACTCTGTAATCTCCATAACAATGTGTTTGTAATTATAAATAAATATATAATATGAAGAGTACTGTGGTTTCAAGGTACTGTTTGATCTTCCCTTAGTGGAAAATCTGAGGTATCAACGATTTTATTTCCCAGTACAAGAAATCGCACAGTTGAACGGTAAAAAAATGTTCATCGATAGCGATCTTCGTTACACGACAAAAATTCTATAATTTGCGCGATAGTTGTGGAATATGAAACGAGGCGGTGAACATTGAGAATAATGCGTAGCCCAGCCCTTGAATATAGGCATGATTAGATCATCGGTGAATCTTCTGACGCGCTACGCGACGTAACGGGATTTTAATCCACTATTACCCAAACTCTTAAATAACAAGTTTCGCTTGACGATTGAAAATAGTGAAACAACGCCGAGAATAGTGTAAAAGGGAAGCTAAGAAAACTAGTTAACCTAATGAGTGCTCGTGAGTGGAAGAAATAAATAGTTAAAGGCAACGAACGTGGTGAAAATAATGTCAATATCACCTGTTTAGAGCCAAAAGTCATCTACCGATTTAAGACGTAGCTTCAAGAAATACAAAAAATTAAACTCAAACATTTGAAATAGAGGATGGTTGCTTTGAAATAACAATGGAAAATCGCGGGTCGCCGCCTAGTGACCGATCATAAAACTGAAGAAGAATCCTAAAAAAAAATTTTTTTTTTCTATAAAAATCTTTTAAAAATTGTTTATAAATAGATGTATATTCATTTTTTGACAAGCGAAAACGACTTAACCTACCCGGTAAGATAATATTTCACTTGCGTGTAAAACCATTTAGCCGAAGATTTCGTTTGTATTCGAGGCTGCTCCGTACCTGTGCATCATCAAAGAAAATTATCTCCGGATGAGTCTTCATAAATAGGACTAAGGCGTTCTTTCGAGCTCGTTTAAGCTGCGATTAAGAACCGTGGAAAGATCAGCAAGCGCGCGGACCGCTGCCTCGGTGAGTTTACTAGCGGCGGTGGGGGATGGGGGAGGTGGTCACTTTTATCCACAGTTGATGGAGCTCGCACGAAAATTTGAATTTTGCCCCGAGGTTCGGAAACGTCGTTTTTCAGGCAAAAACTTAATCCGAAGAAACAAAAACAAACGGATTCCTTAAAGTCATACCGTGTATCAACAATCGTAGGCTATGATTTTACTTGTTAAATTTTTAATGTAGATTAGTATAGATTAATCCTAAGACTATATATAGTGAATCTTAACAGAAATTTAGTACAATCTGGATGATAAACTGAAAAGTGTAATTTCGTTGCGAAAGCTCAAAATATTAATTATGGCCAGTCGCAACCGGGACGAATCTCCGGATGAGGGAATGAAAAACACCAAAGCAGAAGAACAATCGAATCGTCGAATTCGAAAAATCAGTGCCGATTTTAAGCAGGGCTCTTCCGTTCGTTAAACCCGAAAAGTAGGCTTCCCCTCCCCGCGCCCGCCAAAAAAAAAGCAACAGGAGCAGCAAAACGGCAGCCCCCGCGGCGCCTCTTTCAACATCCTCCTCGGCTCTTGGCGCGCGCCCATGAAAGACGAGCCTCTGCAGGAAGGGAAACACGAAAATCAACAGCCGATTGATTATTTAGGCTTCTTAAGGAGTTTACACTGGCGACTTCATTATAAATACCGCCCCCTGTATTATTCCTTTGGAATCGCGCGGTCGCCGCGGCCGCAAAGGGCGAGAGGCTGCGATGCCTAATATATATATATATATATATATATATATATGTGTGTATAGATACAACTTATAATATACCACGTACAATACAGTAGAGCGCGGCTCGCTTGACTTGTATATTTAGGCCCCCGATGATATTATTATTGTTTCTCTTCTCTGGCTCGTTCGTTTCCATCCACCCGTTCCCCCTTCCCACCCTTTCTACCTTCTTCCCTATATATCATGTATTTATATTATATATGCATCTGCACTGCAGTGACCGCGATACGCGGCGGGAGGGAGGGGGGAGGGGGGGGGGAGACTGGAGGCTTCCGGAACACGAAGAGCCGCCCCTCTGACGTGGGCACAGATGTTTTTCCACGCGAGTTTTGCGGTATTGCCATGGTTATTGCCGCGGTCAGTTCGCACAGTATATACACACACACACATCTATATATATATAATATATATATATATATATATATATATATATATATATATATATATATATATATGTCATATAGCGGTATACCGAAATCGATGCGCCAAAAGCGTATATGTAAATATATATATATATATATATATATATATATATATATATATATATATATATATATATCAGAGGGCATCACGGTCCTTCCGCGACTCTTTTTTCTCACGAGTACAAAGACTGTAACAACTGCTGCAGTATATGCGTAATGTATATGTAGTTACGCATGGTACATATTATATAGACGTATATAGAAGAAGGATAATACGAGCTAGAAATTATTATATATAAAATTGATTCTTGAACTGTTATATGTATTTGCATATATATGTGCGCGCGCGTGTTAGTGTGTGCCACCTTTAAGTTTCTAATTGAGGCATTTTGGCGGAAAATCGTTGCGCAAGCGAAAGTCGCACGGCGAATCTGCGGCCGCGTCGCGCCTTTTTCCCCGTCGCTTTTTATCCCTCTCTTTTGCACGCCGGCCGTTAACGCGTATAATATATGCGGCTCGCATTGCTTCGCCGATTATCGACGCTCGCAATGGCAGGAAAGCCGGCGCGCTTTGGATTCGAGACGACGGTTGGCGCGTATTCCTTTGCGTGTATTATTGTTCGCGTCTGTATGGGCGTTGGGCATCGAACGAAGCTAACAATAACGAATGACGCTGTGATAAATGATCTGGTCGTCGAGTCCGTCATTTATTAGCGAATTAATTGGTGCAACGCCTCGGCCGCTTCGCACGCGGTCCTTTGATGATTTTTCCGACAATGTGGAAAATGCTACGTTTACGGAAATAATATGTAACATTTTTTAATATAAATTTATTTAAATTTTGCACCTATTTAGGTGCTGTTGAATAAAGACTTATAATTTCTTGTGTAAAATCCTTTATTACACATTCAAATCCAACTTTGTGAACGTATTTTATGTTTTTAAGATAGAAAATTCTAAGTTTGCGCGTTTACGATGGCTTAACAATACCGTTCTATAGTTTGTAATAGGATTTGATTTGTATGCGTATTTGTAGGTTAAGATGTCCTCGCACAGAAGTTTATTAGAAAGTTTAGAGAAGAAATTTAATAAAATGAAATTGCAATATTGTTAAGAAATTGTCGAAGGTGTTCTAAGAACATTTATAAATGTGCTGAGAAATATTTTGTATTATTTCCCCTGCAAACTTTTTTTTATATAGTGCTTAGGACGCGTACTGCGGTCAAGGTGGTCGAAATGTTGCTGATACTTTGATTCATAAATCTTACATATTTGACAGACGGGCCACCTCGGCTTCATTCGCCGAATTTAATGTACACAATATTGTCACGCTGCAGTATCATTAATAACTAAAATGATTTATTACACTATTATATTGTATCAATTATTCCATTACAGTTGTGAATAATGAATTCTTCCATGCAATTGAGATGAAACTTATTTCAATGCCTTATTACTAAAATCTGTAATCGGCAATTATATATATATATATATATATATATATATATATATATATATATATATATGTGTGGAGTAAAATAATAAATTATAAGTTTCAATTTCAATATTATCTAAACCTCCATCTCAACAATGAACTCAAACAGTGATGACACCATATTTAATTCTTATATAATAACATTAGGATTATATTATAATCTATTATATATGTATCATGGATGTGTTGCTATGTAAGCATATAGATATTGGTGAGTTTCATTTTTATGAGCTATTATGTATATATATATATATATATATATATATATATATATATATATATATATATATATATATATATATATATAAACGGGATACATCACTGATTTTATTGTTATTTCTTGGTATACGCGAATAATGCTGGAGTACCCGTTCCATTAATTTCCAATCACCGGGAGTATACAAGTGTTAAAAAAATTATATATATACACATGAAGGTTGCATTCTATGATGCGTCGTTAAGATTGAGGTTATTTTGCCCTCGGGCGAGAAGCACTGCGTATTATATGCACATATTATAATATGCGCGCGAAATTGAGTTTGTAACGCGCAATGCCGCAATTTCAAGACATCTTATGAAAAATTTTAGATGACGTTTTTTTTCAATTTTCGAAAAATTATTGGGTAAATCGATAGCAAAATTATTATTATATGACGTTCTTGTATGTGGTACAGTTTTTACGCGCAGAAAGTGAGGCCACAACATTTGGACGAAGCATTGAATAAAGTAATTTTGGCTTAGATAGAACGTGGTCTGTTGTGAAAAAAGCGTATAGGAAAACTTAACCTCCCAAGCAGAAACGAGAGGTTAAACAATTTTACGAAAAAGACCAAGAATTATACATTTTTTATTTATAGTGAATCAGTTTTTGTAATTTGCAGTATTATTAGCACAATTTACAAGGCCACATTAGTAATGCCTGGTAATACACATACACTAAATCGTAAGTTCATTAGGAATTTCAGTACAGGTAGTAATATTAATAAATGTAGTCAATATGCCTCCGTATTAGTAGAAAGGCTGGTACAATTTTGACAAGCATTTTTTTCCTTGCATGCATCTGAGTACACCGTTAAGCTGAATAAAGATTATTGAATCTGATGATGTATCCATAATATCACGTCAAAAGATATTCGAATAAGCCTATATTAATATAGCGAAATACTATATTATATTCACGCATTCACATATCGTTCTGGTTATTGCAATATCCATACATAATTGTATCAATATATATATATAGTATACACATAGATAGACTCGTAAACGTGAATAAGTATAACTAATCCCATATATTATAATGCCATCTCCTTCGAAGGACTGCGATGCTGATAATTCACAATCGAACCCCGTAGTCAAAAATCGTATATAACATTGGTTTGAAGTATAGGGCGCGCTCGCTGCGCAGTCGCTGGGGATTTTGGATTTTTAAAAACTCTCCTCGCCGAGAGGGTGTGCAACGGTCGCGCCGACAACGCTGCGTGTATTATATAATATATATGTAAACAAGAACCGTGTGGGTAGACGTAACGGTGCCTTCGTGTAACGAGTTTTCTGCGCAAGAGAGTTGGAGGGGGATTTTGCTTCCGTATTCCGGTATGATAAATATGCTGGAATTGGTAGGAGAGGAAGGGAGGGGGTGGAGCGGACCCTTACGACCCCGTTGCGTTCGAGAGCAGCCGCCCGAGTCGATCGTGCGTGCGATTGTGCACCTTTCGGTGCGGGTTGTCCTTTTTTTGCTTTTCCTACTCCCCCCCCCCCTTCAGTTCGGTACATCACCCAAACTGATTTCAATGAAAAATATATGGCTTTTTTCTGGGTCAGCAGTTAATATAAGGGAGAAAAATGCGTCTTAATAAGATTATATTATTTTTTATGGACATCAATGTTTGGATATAAAGAATGCTGTTCTTATATATATATATATATATATATATATATATATATATATATATATATATATATATATATATAGATATATAGATAATATAATATAATATAATATCGATAGCCTATCGATTCCTCGGTGTGTTATTGATTAATTAGAGCATCAGTTCACATTATTAATGCATTTTTCATCACATATGCATAACGCATATATTTTTGTACTCCCTAGTACATTAGGTTCAATTGCAACATTTGTAAGTATAATGCATGATCGGTATGTATAATATGCCTAAAAAGTGAAAAAATAAAAGAAACGGAAACCAGCTCAAATTTGACCTTTGAAGTTCTTCAAACATTGAATAATTTTGAAGAAATGCAAATAAGCGAATGGCATATCTTTCGCATGGACAATATTATACTAATTATTTTTTTTTAAGTAATAACTTCATATATATATATATATATATATATATATATATATATATATATATATATAGTGAAGTCATTATTTCATAAATTTAAATAACATTTTAAAATAATTATTACAATGCATAAAACGAACATTTCTCTCAATTATTTTAGTTGGATAGAATTCACGATTCTCAAGTATCATGTGGTTTCAGTTTTAATTCGTCATCTTTATATTTTTCCCCTATAGCTATATGCCAAGTTGAAGTTCGACCAGATATATCAAGAAGTTCAGTACAAGCTTGACAATAAAACTTTAGTCTCCGGCACCTTAGCTTTTTGTAACATATTCTGACTTACGCGCTTTTCACGATTCTAACAAAAGTACACTTTCGAAAATTAAATTTTTAACAAGCAGGTAATTCTTACGCTGTATAAGTACTTCAGAATTTCTAAAAAAAAAAATTAATAAATAATAAATGTTCATCGTCTGCACGTTTATGCTGCAAGAGTCCAATAGCAGAATCGAATCGTCAACCGACGTAAGGTCACTGGTAAAACTCGACCAAGTAACAAACAGCAGGCGTTGAACCATTTTTATGCATGGTTCTAACTGTACACCTTGCACATATACAAGGGCTATTAAATATACGATTTTCCCGTCGCTGAAAACGCGCAATATTTCCAATAATATGAATAAATCGGCAAAGGGAAAGGGAGCGAGGAAAAAGAAAATCTTGATTGTTTCCACGCATTATATATATAAATATATATTGTAAATAGAAAAAAGATCGACCAACATAACTTCGCCAGGTCACGCTCTTGAACAACCACGCGGAGCTGCTTCCTCTACAAATCTCTCGCGCTCGCCGAGGAGAACATCGTCGAACCCGAAGCCGAGAGGATTATACGTGTGCGTATAGCAAGCCCATATACGGGGGAGAGAAAGTTCATTGGGGGCGCCCTCTTCAAAAAAAAAAAAAAAAAAAGAAACGACATTATTTCCTATTGTACGTGCGCGCGTGTGCACACCAGAACCGATGTCTTACGAAGTCTCATATGCATTGTATTTCTATATATATATATATAATATAGGCATCTTTCTGAAACGTCGCGTGTACTATATATATATATATATATATATATATATATATATATATATATCCGCGCGCTGCTGGGCATAATGGGAGCACCCCCTCTCGGTCTATTCCATATATACATAATACAGTGGCGATCGCCTCCAGTTGACAATGCGAAGCCAGTCCATCCCCTCTTCTCTCGCTCTCTCTCTCTCCTTCCTTCCTTTTTTAACGGGGAGGAAAGCGAGCCGACGGAACAGCTGTTGCCCGAGGCCCGCGGTGAGGGATATATACGTTATAATCGAGGCGGACCGGGCCGAAGTCTAAAAGGGAGGGAAAGAGAGAAGAAAAAAAGAGGTTACCACCTGGTTTACCTGCGGGCGCACGGGGCTTATGTTATATATATATATATATATATATATATATATATATATATATATATATATATATATAAGGCGTCTGAGTAGAACGCGTATACAGTGCGTAGCCCTGTCTTCTCGCTCACTGTCTGCGGTCTCTCTTTACTCTCTCTCTCTCTCTCTCTCGCTCTCTCCTATATATATATATATATATATATATAATATATATATATATATATATATATATGCTGTGCGTTGGCTTCGTGCGCGTACAACCTGGTACACAAACTGAGGGCGAGGCGGCTTGCAGTAGTTGTTCCCTCTCTCTGTCCGCTCCGCTTTGTATTCTATATGTTCATTCGTATGACGAGCGGAGGAGAAAAGGCGGGAAGGAAAGAGGGAGAGGGATATCCGACGCGCGGTCGAACGCCGGATAATAGTTTTTTATTATCAAGTGTAAGGAGGAGATTGGGAGGGAGGGAGGGGGAGAGAGAGAGAGAGAGAGATAGACTGAGACAGGGATGCGTGCAAAGCAAAACGAAAGATACAGGGAGGATTGAGGCATATATAGGCATGTGGGGTATAAGCTCCCACAAAAATACACGGTTGTCACGCGCAAGAGACTCCTTTCGAAATTATTCTTTGTAAATGATGGATCCGTTATGTACATAGAGGGTATGTATCCTATATACAATATAACTCATATTCATATATAATAAACATTTTTCGTTCGTCTACACACACACACACACGCGCGCGCGCTCAATTACATCAATCGTATACTTGGAGTATACTTGGATTTTCACGATGGCAAAGGCGCGTGGATGCGCAATCGCAGGCGAAGAGGAAATTTCTATACACATGTATTGTAATGTACGCACGTGGAGCCAGGGCCGACAAAAATTACACGACGGAGCCCAGGCAATCAACCCGAATGGACCCGTAATAATTATATATATATTAAATATACAGCATTACATTTAGTTGACCTTGGACTTTCGTTAGTAGCTAATAGATTATTCTTAGAAAAGTTATATTACATTGTATAAATTTGAGTTTTTCAGTTAAGTGATAAAAACAAAGCAAAAAAAAAAAACAAAACAAACGAAAAGGAAGAAACGTACAACTATGCTGCTAACTAGTGTATGTAAAAGCTGGCAAAAGCCATCTAATGTAATGACCAAGGCTATACAGTATTCTCTGACCATATTGGCCTCTTGCGTGACAGAAATATTATTATTATTATTATTATTATTATTATATATAGTAATTCTATATTTTATATTATATATTTAATATTATATATTGTACGTCAAAAAAATAATATTTTTACTTATCTTTATAAGGCCCATGGCCTCGTATCAGCTGGGCCAGCCCTGCGACTAGCACGCACATTCCCTTCGATTCATATATTGTTATTATTATCATTATTATTATATTAACCGCGTTGACGTGCTACAGCCCCTTTGGCAGCACATTGCGCGGTAGCGTATTATACTTACTGTGTATATATTAAGACGGGAACAGCGGCAGCAACAGAGTCGCGCAGCCCCCCGGAGCCGAACATATGCGTTATATATATATATATATATATATATATATATATATATATATATATATAACCGCGCTTACCCGAGCGAATCGCGTGGCCTCGGTCTCTCTCTCTCTCCCGCTACCTCCTCCTCGCGATTCTTTCCTCCCGTCGAGAGAAATAACACACACGCAGGCGTAAAAAAGGAGACCGTCCCTACACGTGTATGCGCGCACCGAATTAGATCTCGGAGTGTTTTTCTGCACACACACACACACACGCGCGCGCGCGCACATATATATATATATATATATATATATGTATATATATATATATATATATATATATATATATATATATACTCCGAGGCCCCTGTCCTTTTCTTCATCTGCTGCTATATACTCTCGCCTGCTCTCGTCACTCTAGTATTTTTCGTTGCTCTCATTGCGCTGCCTCCCTACTGATATATATCTATATATATATATATATATATATATATATATATATATATATATATATATATATATATAGATGCTGAAAGGTTTTGTTTAGCTCATACTTATGTGGATATATATTATATATATACGCACACACACGCGTATATAATATTTGATCTTTCTTTTGCTATAATACCGACGCAACTCGCACGTTCCATGCACATGTGCTCGGTTTGGGATTCGGCATTTTTTTCTTCTTCCCTTATTCGACGTCCGCGAATATATATATATATATATATATATATATATATATATATATATATATATATGTGGAAGTTTTCTGCTCTGCAAGTCTGCAGCGTATAATACCGTGGGGTGTGCAGAGCCGCGCGCAAATTTATATATATATATATATATATATATATATATATATATATATATATATATATAGCGGCGGAAGGAAAAAAAGAAGCGATTCCGGCACTACGCGCAGACTTTCGGATTTTGAAATTTGACGCCGGACGTAATCGTCGTGGCGAAGGGGGGGGGGCAGCGTCGAGAGAGGAAGGAAGTGAGAATAAGGGGTGGCCCCCGATAAAAATCGAGAGGAGATGCTTAGATTTATAATGTATATATGGTCTTTTGATTGGCGTGAAAGTAAGCAAGGAGAATGTGGGTGGAGCAACTTTTCTCGAACGTGTCGCGAGATCCCCCGGAGTTCGAGCCCTCCGAATGTATCGGTCATTCCTGTTGCTCGAACACGGAAAAACTCCAAAAACCCTCGATGTTTTTCATAGCTCTTTTTGGCATATGTGTTGCTCGAGAAATTGATTCCTCGGGCCGTATATGCGTTTTCGTTTACATATTTAATAATGTTATAATATGGTTATATGCGAAAAAATAAACATGACTTGCAACAGCAACACAAAAGTCCGGGGTGTACGAATAACTTTCTTATTTTTTATACATAGAAATGTTTACAACAGAATTTCAAAACCGAATCTTACAATTTTACAAAAGAAAACGTATTAATAAGGCATTTATTATTGTAAATAATAATTTCATAAAAAAATATGATTGATTCGAAATAAATTTATTTATAATTATAATAATACTGCGTAATCATGTAATGACGACTAGTAAGCAAAAGAGATAAATATTCAATCGTATTTTCTGTCGATTTTAATATATCCAGAGTTTCAAAGTATATATATATACCCTTTAAGGGTTAAGCATGACATTGCGGAACCGGGAAAACTGTAGCCAAATAAAATTCCCTTCCCCCACCCTTACGTGGCCCAAGAGGGACATCCCTTTTGTAACACCTGTCGTTACACGCCCTCCTCCCGTCCCCCGTTCGTCGTAAATATAACGTGCACGGGCGGGCAAGTAGAATATAAACTAAACGATTCGCCCGCGCGCGCGCGCCAAATAATTGTCGTCCTGTCTGTCTTTAACAGTTGTATATATATATATATATATATATATATATATATATATATATACCATCGCGGGAGTCAGTCAGTCAAACCTCGTTTCATCGAGTTCATTTTCCCTCCCTCAGAGTTCGAGGACACGATCGGGCACCGCCCGCCGAGGCGGGCGTATGTATATATATATATATATATATATATATATATATATATATATATATATATATATATACATATATATATAAGAAAGCAGACTCCTGTTTTACAACGTATTAGACTATATAAATATCTATACACCGATGTCGGTACGTGCAGTTTCGACGTTCTAGGAGAATAGCGGATTTTCATCGGGATTGATATGGTAGGGCGTTGCCAGTTTTTCGCGTTCCTGAGGCTAATTCGATGCAAAGTATGCTTCTCCAGAGTGAGAGAGAGAGAGAGAGAGAGAGAGAGAGAGAGAGGGGGAAAGTGAAAGAGAGAGCTACAAAGAAAGCAGTAGGTGGGTGGGGGACATTTTGCCAAGAGGGCGACGGAGACCTGGATTTTGCCCACTGTACAGATGAGATAACCAGATCTTGAAAGAAAGTATTTTATGTATACCGATTTGAGAAGTAGAGTTCTTCATATATATAGAGCTATGTATATTGTATGTGGAAATAGCTGAATTTTGTATGTAATAGACAAATTTTTAATTAAAACATTTATGATCAAAGACAAGCAATATTATGTTGCATTTTACCGTGTTTTTCATCAAGCTATACCTATAACAACAAAGGCAAGACAAACAAGAAAAGCAGGGACAACCACGATAACAATAAATAATTTTATATGAATTTCAAGGGTTTGCAAAAAATGTGCTTTTAAAAATTATATTATAGAGACGAATTTCAAATCATCTTTAATCACACGCACGAACGCACGCACACACACACACACACACACACACACACACACACACACACACACACAAATTATATATATATATACGAACAAATTCACAATGTAAATCCAGCGTTCTTGGAGTTCAAATAATCTGGTATAAAGAGGCTGGAATACCGAGCCGAGAACGCTTCGGCGCCCCCCGGAGGGTATTTCGCATTTTCGCCAGCTCCGAATTCCAGGTATATATAGAGAGTAAGTCCGCCGCTCGAGCGTTTCGACGTAAAGGGGTGAACTGCATCGTTGCCCTACCTCTGTCCTATTCTCTCTCTCTCCGTCTCTCTTTCTCTTCCTCCCTAGCATTGCCACAAGCGCGTGACGCTTGACAACTGTCGTCGAGACTGTCGTTCATTTGTGCGAGCACATCAACTTAGAGAAGCGTGTACACTGAACCTGTATATATATTGCGAATCGTCCGAACAGCGGCAAGTGTAGCTATTGTATAGAAGGGCTATTCCCTTCAACGTTTGACATGCTGCATACCGGGTTGAATTTTCGAATGAATATATATACGTAAAGTAGACGTAATTCTAATAAAAATTACAAAGTAAATTCACGATTAGCAGTAAGGAGCTACAGTTTGCTACAGTTTTCGACGATTAAGCACGAATTGTACTATACTTTTTTGACGCATCGAGATTCTATGCCTTTGTTTTTGTTGAAAAATTTTAAATATTTGCTATAGTTTTGCTCGGGGCCGCCGATGTTATTAAATGTGAAACCTGAAGTACTAAATTAACGGGGCAGAACTGTTGCTGTTGTTTGCGTACATACGATATTATACGATATATATAGATAGATAGCGAACGCGACTCGTCGCAATTTGTACGTTTCCTTTCCGCGCCCTTTTCTTGCTTCGTTTCCGTCCAGAATCGTTCGCTTCCTCGCCCGTAACCGCTGCAGTCTTCCTTTCCCTCGTTCTCTCTCTCTCTCTCTCTCTCTCTCTCTCTCTCTCTCTCTCTTTCTCTTTCTATCTGAGGACTGCTCTTCTTTTCTGACTATATATCGCGACGACCGTGATCGCGACATGCATGGTGCGATCTCTCTCTGCTCAATATTACATATCCCACGGCAGGAACAGCTGCTTTCACGGGCGTAAACTCCAGTGAGTAAGAGAGGGAGAGAGAAGTACTGAAGAATACTATATATATATATATATATATATATATATATATATATATATATATATATATAGTATATATATACATACTTACACTGTTTTGTGAACGACCCAGGCATTGTGTCGATTAGATTTACGGCATACTTTTCTTATCGTATAACCGCCACTTTCTTTCCTATACTTTGTTATTTTATTTTATGTGTTATACACGGCGAGTTGGATTATACAAGAGTGGAAAATTAAATTTAAGGATATTTATTATATGTAAAGCAAAATTTTCTCGAATGCTTTCGAAAAGTCTATATATATATATGACCTAAGTATATATTTATTCGAAGAGGAATGATGTCTTGTCATACACTTGTAATATATAGGAGACTTTTATTCGAACGAATTATTTTTAATTATGGAATCTAGGCCTAGATTATAGACTTATACAAATATAACTTTTGAAATTGAAATACTTAATTTTAATGTAAGTTTACATGTGGTTAGACTACTGAAGTATAATTATTCATTTCTTGATACAGTTCAAATGCTGAATCTAAGACTCGATAATATTCATCCGAAAATTGATATTTAGATCAACAGAGCTTTTGCTCAAAATTTTTGTGTAAAAAATTATAAAAAAAATATTGTTTCCATAAAGTGTTTCCATATTAAACGCGTGTACTTCTACTCCGATAATGAATTAAATTTTATAAACAAAATAGGATTTTCATCGAAATATTGACTTATTTCTGATTTATATACAAATGAGTGTAAATTTTAATATAATATATGTTACTTCGTATATTCGTGCAGACCTGTAATTATAAATATTATTTTAAAAATTTCAATTGTGTGTGTGTGCGCGCGCGTGGTGTGTGTGATTTTTTCGTTATTTATGTATACTGATTAGAGCCTTAGAAACTGCTTAGATTATTTGAATTTTTTACATAATATATTATTTATAAGAGGAGAGACCGAAAGTTAGGTCACAGATTTTAATGAAATTTATTTACCTTCATTATTAGAGTATAATATGTATTTATATAATTATCACGTTCAATGTTTCTCTCTGACATTTATATAGAATAAATAAATAGTTTCTCAGTATCATGTAGTAATTGCATTAGTACATTTTTGTCTTTGGAGGGCTTATATATTTGATTTAGATCGATGCAAATACATTGAATAAATAAAACAGTTTATAATTAGGGCGATCGATGAATATGGCAGATGATTACCCTAAGCATAATGAGGGTGGGTTGGGGGTTTCAAACGAAAGTTACGAAAGCTTTTATAATTGAAAGTTTTCAAATGTTGACATGTTCAAAATGTCATGATCAAGGACAATCATGAATTACAATCATCATTTTGTCTCAATTTATTTTCGAAAGAATCTGTAACCCTTGCATTGGAGATTGGCCATTGGACAATGTACCGATATCCAATGAAAAATTTAGCGATAGGCAGTAGCGTCATGCAAAAAAATTGAGGGAGGGATCAAAATAATGTGCGTAATTTATGGAGTTATATGCGTAATTTTATTGAATACTTGGCACATGCAACTCGACATTTTAGTTCGTTTATGGTATACAAGAAAACTAAAATTAAGGCTATATATACTTTTTCATTTATTTACGTACATTTTTATAAATCATATACGCAAATGCTAATACTTTTTTCATGTTATACATAAGCATTTCAAATATTTCGAAATAGTTACACATAGTATATTTACATTATTTAAAACATTTTACTATTCACAATGATTATGTTGATGAATCGTATAAATTTATACACATATTTGGTAAGTATAGAATAATGTTTTTTTTTTAAAAATGTTATTGTAATTATCACGCAGAAATATTAAATAATAATAATAATAAATATTAAAAGTATGTTTGTTTTTATAAAAAAAAAATACTTTTTTCTGGTTCAGGACCGGATAACTTTAAGTCCCTTCATTCAATTTCAGTCAACTTCATTGCTTACTGTTGATATAGAACAATAATTCGTTCGTTAATTTAATTCACTATTAGGATTATATTAGATTTTATTGGGATTCAACTTTTTTTACAAGTTTGCCTGACGAGATGAACCATTGGCTGAACAAACGTTGCAATGAGAAATTGGTATAATTTTGTACCCATTTATCTTGGCCTGATCCAGATAAAGAAATACTTTGAATTTTGGTCTTATACTATGAAGGGCAAAACAACCAATCAACTAGTTTTAAAATAATGTATAATTTATTCATTTTTCCAAACTAATTATAAAAATAGTTCAAACAAATGAATTAAATATTTTTGCTAAAAATATCAATATATTATAGTTATTTTTTTCTGTTTTTAGCGAAAAATGAAAATCTATATTATAGAATAAATAAGCAATCAATACGAAATATTGCGATTTAACTATGGTTGTCTTATAATGTTTAAAATGTTTATATTATGAAAATATTAATGAAAATACTTATGATTTATAAAAAATAAACAAATTTATTAAGTTCATTAAATAAATTTATTCTTACAACAAAATATTTATAAAATGTTTGTTGATTTTCGTTACATTATTTAATTTCGTTGAATTTATTAAGAAAATTTGTCTTTATAATATTCAAATATCAACTCGAATATCATTATAATTTAAATAGGTGTGATATTATTAAGTATTATTAACTATAATCACAATATATAAAAAAATTATCTATTGTGCAAATTTATTTTACAATACATATCTGTTATGAAACATAATAAAAAGTTTATCAAATCATAACGGTGCTTAGTCGCATAAATTATTTTTACTTACAGAGCTTCAGTACTTTAATAAGTAATAAATATATCTATTCAACTTTCAGTCTATACGCGTTTATTGTAAATAAATAGGTATCAAATTCATTTTCTTTAAATGTCGAGTAATTATTTTTTTGTTAGTCTGAAAGATCACGATTGTTAACATTATTTACAATAATTAAACTAATAATCTCATACAACATTTGCCTCCGATGTTTATACAATATCGTTTATAAAGAGTAGAAATGATTTGTATGAAGGAATTGTACAAGGCATTGGCATGCAGAATAATTCTGCAGTTTCCTTGAATCCTCTCTTTCTCTTCCCATTTATGAAATTAAAAAAAAAAATATTATTACCATGGGTTTATTAAAATATTCAACACTAATAGGACAGAGAAAGAAAAGAGAGAGACAACGATGATGTGCAAGATAGGTGGTATGTAAGTGATCGGTGAAGAAATAATCTAAATTCACGCATGTATTGAACGTAAAGCTTCTTGTAGTCTTTTCCTCGCTATAGTGACTCTTTCTTCTTGTCGCTTGATATCGTCGTCTACTATCGACACAGCCTGAAAAGAAAAACAGTAATTATAATTAAAACAGTTTTGTGACTACTTAACGATATATTATTATATCATACAATGATATTTAAACATTTTTCAAGTTATTTATTAATGGTTTGTCAAAAATATTAATTTTATTATATACAGTAATTGTTGTTAGTTATAAAGAAATATATAAATGTTTATCGAAGTTTACGAAGAAGCTCATGAATATTATATTCAATTTACCATAGAGGCATTTTAGTTAAATAAATAAAAATTAGAAATACGAATAAATTTAAATACGTTGCTTTTAAAAACTGAAAATGAATAAAATTTTAACTATCTATGAAATTAATTACAGATGTCTTGAAAGTATACAAAAGTAAGATTACTTTTTTGTGAGTTTATTTTTAAAATGGATATTAAAAAAAAAAAAAATGGATATTAAATATCATAAAAACGCCCTTTAGTGCTAGAATTTGACCTCATCAGCCAAAGGTTAAACAGACTATTTTATAGCAATTCTTATTTAATAAATATTTTATTTAGACGATAAAATTTGCCTAAATTTTAAAAATTACATGTTTTATAGAAGTATTAGAGCTTCATAATGACAAAGGTAGTCAGGAAATATGAAAAACATTTTATTAAATTATTAACATACTAGAAAGTTTATAACGAGCCTTTAATGAAAGTTATATTCTAATTTGTAGCAGAGAACGCGCAATTGTTGTAAAAATCAAAGGTTTCAATTTGTTTAACGGCTATCATAAAAAAAACAAACAACAACTTCGTCTTCATTGGTCAACGATACCTGAACAAGAGGCTGATCCGGATTCAAGAAAACACCAGGATTCTTTTCGAGCGAGTTCTTGGCTCCCGTCTGACCCGTCACGGGTTGCGTCGACACGTGTAGGGCCGTCGCGACGCTCTGCAACAACGTCTCCTCGGTAATGTAGGGACCCACCGGTCTGAGTGACTTTGGCAGATCCATGCCGTCGAATTCGTAGCCGTCTGGGTCGCAAGCCCTGAGGCCCTCCAGGCGTTTCTCCCAGAATAGCTGTAAAAATGGATGGAATTCGTGTAATAAAGCGGTGAGAAAATTTTGCGATGATTTTTTTAATAATGAAACTATGAGTTGTTATAGTAGATGAAACTTTTGCTTTATAAGGACACGGTGTGCTCATGAATTAGCAAACTTAAGGTTTAATGTTGTAAATTTTAATGAAAAACAAATTTGCGATATTAAGCAAGAGTTACTAATTTGCTCATAAGTATATTAATATTTTATTACAAAAATTAATTATTTTACCCCTTATACAAATATTTTTTATTAGCTTTTATTATAATTTTTCAATTTCAAGCATAATTTGCTATTCACGATTGACACACCATAGCCTGAATAAGTAAAATTATAAGTCAGAACAATAAAGCATTATTCTTCAATGTCTTTTGGTTAATGAAGTTATCTTATTACCAGCAATGATATGAAGTTCTTGTTGCATTTATACTTAAATCTTTCCTTCTCATTACCATTATTATACCACATAATGTTGCTTTAAATGTTTATGGGCTGTAATTTATTTAGTTATGCAGAAGCTCATGCAGCTACAATGATATAGTTTTACAAATATGCAGTTTTGTTTTCATTATTCAATGAAAACTGTTAGTTTTTAGATACTCGAGGAACAACAAAATAAAAAAATTCTTATAAATAATTGGCGACGACGTGCTGCATAAGAATTACCTGTTTAGGTTTGTCTTGGGAGCCGTATTTGCTGTCAGATTTATCGGCTCCTTCCTAAATGAATCATTCGAGTTTTTGTATCATGTGAAGTTGCTTAATAAATAATTTTTAACGCTTTTAACTTCTTATTTTCTACTGTTAGTGTATACTTTTCATGGTTGATCCCATTGATTATAAAATAAAAAAAAAAGAAATAGCCAAAAATAATTTTATCAAAACTAAACATAAGTTTTAAAAAGTTTAATTAAAATTAATTCTGGACTATCTTTTTAATTAAAATAATTTTTATTATTATTTTAATTTAACTGTTTCAAATTCCCAAGCAATGTTGTATCAGACTAAAAATTTGCCTGAATGACATGATTGGCGAGTAAATCTTAGACAGATCCATAGCGATCTCACCTGTTTAGGTTTTTCTTGATTTCCATGTTTAATATCTTTAACTTGGCCTTCTTGTGTTTTGTAAATAGTTACAGGTTGTTTGAATATTGATGCAGTTTGTCTGATTGGAGGCACCAGAGAAGCATCGTTTCTTACTCCACGACTAATAGAAAATATAAAATTATAATAGTATAAATTAATTTGGAAAAAATTAGATTGCTTATCATTTACTTTAAACTAATGTAGGTAAAATAATTAAAATAAAAGTCTTATATAGACATTAATATTTACATATTTATTAATTTCGGGATATAATTGAAAAAAAAAATGAAATTAATTTATCCCTTTGATTAAAACGTAAAAGTTGGAATGGAAAAGGATAAAGCAACTCTATTTTTCGTCATCCAAAAGTATTTGTGAAAGAAATACAAGTTTGATTTTGTTTTTAATAGATTATCAGATAATATGCAGGTAGGCATTCTAGTCCCTTTGCACGATTTTCATTTTTAATTTATTGCCACGTTTAAAATTTTTTACTTTATAAAAAGGAGCTAGAGTTGATCTAAAATACTCTCATATCGCGAGAAATGCTCATCAAATTTAAATGCGCGCCTGACACACTTTCTCTATGCCGATATAAACGTGTGCATGCATGTATGCGCGTGTGCGCGAATTTGTGTGTATTTCCCTTACCTATAGTAAAAGACGTCAACCTTGCCCGTGGACGTCAACTGTTGCTGGTTCTGGTGGCTCTTCCGCGGCGGCTGCTCGTCGCGCGCCGGCCAATTCGTCGGCAGTGCCGACGGATACTTCTTTTTCTCCACGGACATGTTCATCTTGGAAGAGTGATATTTCTCTTTGTATATTTCGCCTCGAAGCGCGTGCGTCTTTAATCGAAACGCCGGGCACAGGTGTATACGGTGTGCGCGCACATCAACCAACCCCCGATCCCGTAAAGCGAAGCTTGCACACTGCCGAGGCGAGCTATGCGCGGACGCTACGCTACACGCCACACGCAGTTGCGGCCATATTGACATTGCTCTGCGCGGACAGTCATGGCAGCCGCTCTTTTTGGTGCGCCAAGGTGGCGACACTTGTCGCGCGGCATCTTAATGAGCGCATATTTTACAGCGTGCAATTTCATTCGTATCGATTATCGGTAAAGAAATTTGTTAAAGAATATAATATGTATATATATTTATTTGATTAATATAATTTTTAGATTTTTATTATGAATATTTAGATTACGTATATTTTAAAATAAGTGAATTGTTTAGCTTTCCTTTTCTTATTCAATGATTCTTCCAAAATTAATAAATTATAAATTTATAATAACATTTGAATAATAATAGCAATCTTAAATTTCATATAATAATCTTTTACTCGATTTGTAATAGAAATTTGAGTTAAAAACTTGCGATAAATAATTAAATTAACCAATTGGTTAATTTTCTAGTTTTACAAAAATCAAAAATATATATCTTATCAAATGGCTTCATTGAGAAAATTTATTCGAAGCTTAAATCAAATTTATTTAAATAAAATATTTTTTAACCATATCCAATAAATCCCATTTTAATTCAGTAAAATAAATTTTTTTTGTGCATTTAATTAAAATTTAAAAAATTTATAAATGATTGCTTTACAAAATATTGCTTTTATTACATGTATACTTTATCAAAATATTTATTAAATTAACGCTAAAGAACATAATATAATAATAATTATTATTATTAATTCAGATTAAGTTTGATAAAAAAAAATTATTGATAATAATTTTTCTGTTTTTTAGATCAGTTTGAATTAAGTGAAAGGACTCTTATTTAGGATGAAGGATGAAGAATTAAATAAAACTGAAAGTTTTATATATATTTATATATATATTTATATGATCATACATACACATATACATAAATATGTAAGCCGACACATCTATGCATACGTACATGTACACAATTTAATTACCAAAAGAAACAATTTCCGCGTAGCTATAGGAACAACATGGATTATGTGCTTGAAAAATGATTATTTACTTTTTTTCGCAAAAAATAACTCGTTCGCTTATGGTGAAATTCTATTGATTGAAACGAGCGACATGTTGCCAATGAAAAAAGATGATTCGCCAGTTTAATATACCTAAAACGCAAGCTTCAAAATATAACAGTAAAATGTGGTAGACTAAAAGTGAATCGACAAGTAATAATCTTTTATTAAGTCACGGATCTTGCATTATTATTATTAACGTTCGTTTTATTTTTCTTTTTCACCCGTTCTTTATTGTAAAAGAATATTGATTTGTACAGTTGTTTCGTTAGCGGTAATAATCTATTGAGTCTTTTTGAAGTATAGTTGTTTCTATTGGTCTATTTATCCGAGCCGTGGTCGTCGAATGTCGAATATCTTATTACTCTTTTATCTTTAAGTCTCGGCACTAAGCTCTTTTCTGTGTACTTAAAACCTATTTATGCCTCCGGTGAATAAAGAATAAGCATTGATTCGACTTTGCGACGATCACAGCAATGTAATCATTTGAGTGTCGTCCTGTAACAAAATATAAATATCCGTATTTGCATCTGATTCACAGCTGGCTTCGAACAATATTGCGCTATCTAAATACCTTTATAAGAGGCCGTTGGCTACATTCGAGGCACTTCAAGGTTACCTATATTTTTTCAGCTTTTACATATCAGAGATTTTGCACGATTACCGAGTGACATTAGCCAAATTATTAGGCAACTACAAGAAACATTGTGTATCAATGTACGTTTATTATTATTTAAAATGAAAAATCGAAAGAAGCACATACTATCGATAAAAGTGAAAAATCTTCGGTTTAATTTTTTTAAACCTGGATTGAGCCTTGTTTTCCCTCGAACGAGCCATTTTACAATGACAGTCACAAAAATATCTCGTCGAATATCTCGTAGTGAGTGGCGTTACATAAGTTTTTCATTATTTTTTTTTCTCTTTTAAGTATAATCATCAACATCATCGTCTTTTGCCTGTTATGTGTTTTACATATTACTACTACTGTGTAGAACAAGAAGTATCGACATTTACGCTCCTTTAAAATTTTCGATTCATTCACGATTTTCATTATATAAGAAATTTCATGGGATTCGTAGCAATATGTATTTACTTAAGATTACTTTCATGCTCTATCTTGCTTTTTTGTTTAAACACCATCTTTAGCTCATTATTCTTTGTCAAGATACACGAATAATTTAGAAGCGACTTGATCTGCATTTAAGCAGGCAGACTTTCATTCTGTGATTTTCAAACATCTTATTTTATCTTTCACTTATTTTATATTTCACTCCTCCGTAAGTAATTCTCAGCATAAACATTACCAATTGTCTTTTAATATACACTCACTTACATAATTGTCATGCATGCACGCAATTCGCATTCGAACCTAAAAATTAATAAATTCTATTTTACAAAGTGGATTTTCACATGGCAAAAGGTGCCTGCGAATATCTCATCTCGCTAATACGTAATTGCATTCACTTGTAATTATTCTTAGCATTCATTTTAATTACAAGTACATGAATGTTCTTTTACTTTTTTTACTTTTATACAATGTTAAATAACCTGCCTGTGTATTCGAATTTGATAAAGATTTGTTTATGGAATATAACTTTATAAAATAATCCTAGCTGTTCTTAATCATCACGAAGATGAAGTTGCTATTGAAAATTTGGTCGATGGCGCCATTCTTATTATTAATATAAAATTAAAGGGTACGAAAAAGAAAGTTCGAATGCTTGAGAGCGATACTTAATTAATGCTTGTGAAATGGTTCGATTCGAACTTGTGTCATCACTCTCTATTTTAGTCGAACTTTTTTTTTTTGTCAAGCATGGCACCCTCATTGAGTTTTCTTAAATCATCTACTCTTAGCACCGTAGATTTTTGCGCACGGTTCAATTTATTCTGGTCTTCATATATATATATATTTTTTAAAAGAATTTACGTCCCTCTGTAAAATATTCACTACTGTCTCATATACAGAATAAAAATTTCTTATTGTTTTCTGATACATATATGAGACAGTCTTGGATACTGTGCATATTCATAAATATCTTAACAAACTTAGACTTCTAATTTTTATTTATATATTAACAGTCGCACCAGGTCTTCAATATATCACTTCGTAGACGGTAGCCTTCTTGTCACCCGATCCTGTCACGATGTACTTGTCATCTGTTGAAATGTCACAGCTTAGCACCGATGATGATTCCTTTGACTGAAAATAAAATATGAGAATTAGTAAATATGTTAAAATTGCATATGAAGATTTGCCTTAATTTATAATAAAATATTAATTTTTTTACAATTTAAAATTAATTAGTCAGTGAATATAATTACTTGGAGAAAACTTGGTTTTTAGTTTTATTTTATCATGGATTTTAGCTATGCAGTGATAGAAATTTTATATGCTGAGCCTACAGATTTACAACATAACGATATGAAAACAATATAACTTATTTTGTGTAATTTATAAAAGTTCTAATGAATACTCAAAGATTTCTGATGAGTTCAAAGGCGTTCGCAACGAAGAGTTCAGAGTTCGAATGAATTTTGAAAAGGCTTTCTGAATTCATTCGAACTCTTTGCGAATTCACTCAGGTCTGAATTTACAGTCAATTTAATACTCATTCTTGGGGCTCTACCTCAAGCAGATCGTCTATTGATCGCATGCTTCAATATTGAGCATTGAGTATCAACTATAAATTGAATCTTCAAAGACTTTGTAAACTTATTTGAACTTTGCGAATTTGCGAGTTTCTAGAACACACTACAGCTTATTTGTGTTTGTTAAATGGTGAGTATAACCTCTTGTTTCTCTGTGTCTACATTTGAATTTTTGAATTGACAAATAGATTTTGTTTTGGGAAAGTCCACAAACCAGGTGGGGATATTTTCAGTGCATTTGGAACCCTCCTCCGCTGATGAAGTCAAACGTAGATTTATTCAAATCTATGCGAATAATAGTATTAATCTTATATTTTTAGTGAAATTAATTATTTAGAATTTATTTAAATCAGAATCTATTGCACGTTGAGATCGTAAGGTTACTGCACATATATTGATAATAATATACGTCATATGTGTTCTAATTTTTTAAATGCATTTATAAGCATAAATAGCGAAGACAGGCGAACTTGGCCAATTCTACAAGTTGTTGATTAAAAGCGACGAATTATCTTTTATTTGATACTAAAATATAACATTAGAAGATCGTTAATGCCGATATGCTCTTCTCTAAACCCCCTATTCAAAATTGAAAATAATAGACTTTATAAAACAATTCTGTTTTTGTTTTAGAAAAACCTATCTTCCTACCCAAATTTTCAAAATTGTACATAGAATTCGATAGGTAAGAATTCATTAAAAGCACATTTATACTTTTCTTTTATTTCAACGACTTTCTTCGCATATAGTTTCTAAGTAGCATTTGATAGTCGCGCCATCTCATTAAAAATAGGCCACGTGGTTTGTGAACAACGTTCCCTTACAAGAAAATACCGCAAAACTCGATGCAAATACGTACTTGGAAAATCGATGCACCGTAAGGCGTGCGCCAGGCGTTGAGCAGGTTATCCTTGCCCGTGGAGACGAACCACTTGCCGCACGAGGCAAATCTTAGGGATAATACGCAGGACTCGTGCAGGTGCAGCTGATATTTGTCCGGTTTCGTCGCGTGGAGCACCTCCACGTTCGAGTTCTCCATACCCACGGCGAGCCATTCGCCGGTCGGGCAATAACCGAGCGAGAAGATCTGGGAGGAGAAGTCGTGCTGCTGCAGTTGTCTGCCTTCCCTCAAATCCCACGACCTGACCGTGTTGTCGAGACCGCCCGTCCAAAGTTTCGAACCGTCGGCGGAGATGTCGATGCAAGAGGCGCCGTCGGTGTGGCCCTGGAACTGCCTGACCAGGGACTGGCTCTGCAGGTCCCAGACGGCGATGTTGCCGTCGCTGCAGCAGCTGAAGCAGACCTTGGAATCGGGGGATATGGCGAGCGCGTAGCAGGCCGGCGCCGAGGAGGTGAGCTCGGCCTTGATCCTGGGCGTCGGGCTCGCCAGGTCCCAGATGCTGAGATTGCTCGCCTCGCCGCCCACGATGAGGGTGCGGCCGTCCGGCAGCAGTTTTACCGATCTTATGTAGTTGTCGCGCTGCAGGCAGTCGAGCTGGGAGACCGGCTTGACGCTGCTGCTGCCGCCCTGGCTTATGTCCCAGACCTTGACGCAGCCCTTGCCACCGGTGTAGACGTACTTGGTGGGGTTGGAAATCGTAACGGCGCAGACGACCTCGCCGTGGGTCAGCGTGTTGATCTGTCGGGCGTGTCGCGGTATGCCGGGTCCGATGAGGGCGTCCGGCGGAAAGGGCACGGGCTGCATTTGGCCCTCGCTCGAGACGTGGAAACTGTAAGCCCTGAAATAAAAGCAATTTGATCAGTGTGTATAACGACTGTAGAGTAAGAGAGAGCTAAGGGGATTTTAATGCAATCAGTTTTGACTCTTTTTGATTTTCCACCTTATATCTCGTTAAATGCCAGTTTTGTACGGGGATCGTCATCGCGAATGACGGTTTAAAAAAAATCGATTTCTTCTATTCGGTCGAATTCGGAACATTTGCAGAATATGATAGTAATCCTTTAAGGGGATGTGGTAGAGCTCGCGTCGTTCAATAGTAAGTAGTCAGTAATAGTATTTAAATTAGAACGGGATCAGATTTTTTCTTCTTAAAATTGTTTAATCCAGAAACATCTTTTTTGAATTATGATCGTCAATTTTTAAGAATTATTTTTGCACGTTAAGAGCGTTCATTAATTCAATAAACTATATCCCAGCAATAATTTTAAATCATTCCTAATTGATAGAATCATACGAGAGCGTCTATATGAATAAATTTTCAATGCCGTATATTTTGATAACAAAAAATGCTATATATATAGCGCAAAGGCCAAATTCATTTTCGAACAGTAGTGTCCTAGAGGCGGCTCGTGTTTTCTTTACCAATAAAAATTAATGTATACTTTTCAGAAACGTGAAGACAAAATTGCATAGTAAAAACGTGACTAAAATTTTTCTTTCTCATTTACTGTACAATAACATATAGACGCAAAAAATTGTTACAAAATTTTACAATACGTTATAGTAACTGTGCTCGTCCCAACATTTCTGTCTCCCTCCCCACCCCCAATTTCTATAGAAAATTCCAAACTCTTTAAACAAAAATTGTTTTCACCGCGCGTCCAATAACCACACAGAAACTTCGTTGCGCATACACACGTATAATAAGATTCCGAGTGTCGCGAGTCCCGTTACAAAGAAACGCAACATTGTTCACGGTATCGAGCGAGGGAGCGACATAATGGACTGCTATATACGGCAACCCTTTGCCCCATCCACTCCTCTCCTTTTCAACGAAAGTTTTCGGCGTCGTTATTGTACTACGAGAGTTCTCGATTCAATTTCCAATCATCGAGCGTGTACTTCTACATATATACATTATATATATATATATATATATATATATATATATATATATATATATATATATATGCGCAATCGGCATTGATATAAGTTTCTCTCGGTTCTCGCTTTCCAATCGAGTGCTAAATCTCCCTTTTGTCACGTTGCATATATACACGCGCGCGCCCACACACACACACACACGCACACCCATATAGATATATATCCACTTACGGCTTGCCGCCGGGCACGGCGAGCGGGCCGAGGGGCGCCCTCATGTTGCCGTGATGATCGTAGAGCTGCTGCAGGGGCGGCCTGGCCGGGTAGCCGTTGAGGGCGGCCGGCGGATAGCCGAGCATGTCGACGTGGGGCCCCGCGGACGGGTGATGGGGCGGCGGATAATGGGGCGGGTAGGGGCCGATCGCCGAGGCCGAGACGAGGGGCTTGCCCGAGCTCGAGGACTTGAGGCCGCCCGAGCCGGAGCTGCTTCCGCCTGTGAATGCATAAAGAGCAAATTGCGTTAGTACGTGAGCTGTGTATATTAATAAAGTAATAGTTAAGCCTTGATGAAATATTAACATTGGTTTCGGAATTATTTATATTTTGTTGTTGCTGTTGTTGTGGTTATCGTTGTTATTATTATTATTATTATTATTATTGTGGTTTTTGTTGTTTTTGATCTTATGAAAAAACAAACAATGTGAATTTCTATATACTTCGTATATAATTAACTGCATTTTCAAAAGAACTCTATTATTCATCTGCGCAGCGCTAAAACGCCAATAATTGCCTCTATTCGATGTCTGCGTTTTTCGTTCAATTAAATATTCGAGGGAAAATAATCCTCTTTGAGGATTGCTTTTTCGTAGAATGAAAAATCTTCATCCCTCCCCCCCCCCCTCCACCGAATCACAAAGTTTCGATAGGTATTCGAGCCGTGAAGCTTTTTTAAAAAAAAAAAACGAAGAAAAAATATTAAATTTTAAAGCTAATAACTGTATCTACAAGCAATTTCACAGCTAAATATAAATACTAATCGTAAAAATAATTATTGATAATACAATAATAAAATTTGCTTCTCAACGTTCGTATACAAAGTTATAAGTTCATTAGCGACCTTTTAGGCGTTTTAGTTAAAAAGTTAGAAATTATCCAATTTTTGGAAACAATTTTTACAGGTTTGTCATATTTGCTTTCTTTTTTTTTCTCGCAACGGAGAATGTTTTCGTAACGTCGAGAAAAATCACCATAGAAAATATCTTCGACTAAAAGTGATGAAGTGATATATTTTGAACATTATGTTCAATTTGAGACCGAACCCTGTGGAATTCACAAATCCTCGTGCCATGAAAATAACGTTTATTTCCACAATTCTTTAAAGGGCTTTCCCAACTTTTCTCCAATGAATTCTGTATATATTTTAAAAATTAAATTACTTACAATATTATTAATGCTGGGCATAGAAAGTACTATATTGTTTTATTATTCAACTTCATATTTAATAGTCAATACCTTAATTATTATTTATTATATTCTTTCATTATTATTTAATATTTCATTTCGAAATTACGGCACCAACTCGCCGTATTGTCAGCGGAAACCGTAGACAAAACTAGAATAATGTATGAGGGGATATAATTATCAGTTTTAACGTTTTAACGTTTTAACGTTATGCACGATGAAAATACCGATACAGTATTGAGACGCGACGAATGCGACAAATAGATTTTCGGGAAAAAAACAAAACAAAAAAAAATTGCTATTTGAGATTTGTGACGTAAAATCCGATAGCCTTTTTTATCTATATAATAAATTTTGAAAACTTAAGTAACGTACTTCGTTCGAGATTTATATTATATACTCTGATTTCAATACAGTTCAGCGAATTCTTTTCTTTTTTTTTTTTTACATAAAATCATTCTTTTCGAAAAATGGAAAATGCATAAAATACCCAGCGATGAAAATATAATAAAAAGAAAGTATAAAATTTGCAATTAGGATTTTAACGCTTGTAAACTTTCCAGTATTCCTCTCGCAGTTCGAATTATTCGTTATATTTACTTTCCATATAGATACACGAAGTTTTTTTTTTTTTTTTTTTTTAAATAAAATTCGTAAAAGTTCTGGGTGGTTCGCCAATCTCGAAAAATACACTTGCTCTCGATTCCAATAAAGTATAATAGGAAATATAACGAAAAAAAAAAGAAAAAACTGCGAGCGATCAATTTTATAGAAAATTTTAAATGGATATCTTCGATTTCTCTTTAGTCGTTCGTTTCTGCGACTCCTCTCGTGGATGTCCATCGTTGCTTTCCGGATTTTCGAATTTTTGCAAAATCCATCGATCATATATAAAATTTCAACTCGTAAAGGCAAGCGAGCGCTTAAGATATCCCTTCTCGAAGCTTGCTTATATTACCTTCTGGAAATTTTACTAATACAGGAGAATGAAGATTTTCTACCGAGATCAGGAATTTTACAATACTCCGGATTATTGGGCAAAGTTGTAAAATTATGAATGGAAACTCATTGGGCTAACTATGCAAATGATATATATATATATATATATATATATATATATATATATATATATATATATATACATACACAAAGAATGGTGCAAATAAAAAGATTTATCAATTTCGGTGATTTTCTCCTTTTCAATTTAATAAAAAGTCCTTGAAGCAGTTCTTCAACAATTAATGAAAATACGTTGAATTAAAATTAAATTAAAATATTGTTATTTTTAAAATTTTTAGAAAAACCATCGGTAGGTCTTAATATGCGATTTGCCAAGTAAATAATTGAAAAATTAATACTCTTTAGAACACCGAAATTGAAGAACATTTTTAAGCAAATTTTATTGCCGCATTGAAAATGGCCCAATTTTTTTAAGAATATTTCATAAAAACTATTCTATTATTTTTTATAGGACTGGGAAAAAAATTATAACATTTTTAGATTTTTTTTTCAATAATGTTCTTACAATTAAACGATTCTAATATTTTAATATTTTTTCAAAAATTCCCGAAATTAAATTCATTCAAATATTTCATTTCATTCAAATACTATTTTTTTTATATACATGCTGTATTTATAAAAAGTAAATATTAAATAAGAGAATAATTTTTACAAAAAAAAACAAAAAAAACAAAATAAGTGGATCGGTTACTCGTAAAAATTAACTAATCATTTTGTCTAATTTTAAACTTAAGAGGAAAAAATTAGGAGAATTCCGTTTCCAATAAGTTTATTTGTACTTTTTGGTAAAAGTCATGATAGAATCTAGTTTAAATTTACATGGAACTAATAAAATCATAATATTTATATTATGTTTACTCGTTACAATCGGAATGGAACCTTGGATGAAATCTTTGGATGAAACGTGCACAGCAGTTTTCCATACATATATAACAATAATTTGTAAAGAATTTTTAATTCATTGCATTTCATTTCATTCATCATTCATTGAATTTAAATTCATCAAATTTATTGATAAATACATTTACGAGTAAATTTTATTACTTATTTACTGATATATACATACTGTAAATGTATAGTTAAAAAGATGGGTTGAAATTTATATATTAATAATAACAACAATAGTAATAATAATGATAATAATGATAATACAAACTCAGGGCATGGAATTTACTACTTTAGAGTTGATTTTAACCCATTTTCTCTCTATCTCGCTCTATGAATTCTCATTAAACGATTGTTGCAAAACCGGCGCAATTTCTATATCCCTCCCAGAAAAAGCCCCGCACACCCGTGGTAAATCGCGCCCGAACAATGCGCGCGCACTCCAACAGCGCAGCGACGCAATAATGACGTCGATAAAGGCCGAGATATTCGGGCCACTCACCGGCCGACGTAGGCGTGACCGGCTTCGATATCGGCGTGGTCGGCTTCTCCCTGTCCTCCATCTTCTTCGCCGAGGGGGTGCTCGCGTTGCTGCTGGTGCCGCTGCGCGGCGAGGGCGGCGGCACCTCCTTCTTCACGCCGCCGCCGAGCTGGAGCGAGGCCGGCCCGAGCTTCTCGAGGCCGTTCTCCCGGGGCGAGGTCGTGCCGTTCGCGGCTGGACTGACGCCGCGGCCGTCCTCGCTCGCGTCGTCCACGACGAGGTCCTGGTCGCTCTTCTCGCCGTCGCTCTGCTAATCAAACGGCGAGGGGGTTAGTCGGGCGATTGGGCGGGCGGTCGTTGAATTCGACAGGGGGGATGCATTTGTATATTATTAGTTATTTGGGGGGGGGGGGAGCTGGGTAGGAGGCGACGTATATATAATGAAGCATCGGTATCACGGTTTTTTTTTTTACAAAGAGGATTTTGAAAAGAATGCGAGGAAGGACCGTTCGACACGAACATATAATCTTTTTTTTTTTTTTCATTTGTTCCCACGATAATTCATCGTCGTTTTTTTTGCAAACTAAGAAATAACCCCTAAGATGTAATAAAAATGAAAAACATATATAATTAACGCGCAGCTGTGAAGTATGAATGTATAAATGTTCATGCGATTTGGAGAAAAATTTTCAAGTAAAAAGTACAATAGTGCCCGGTCATTTGATCGAAGATTATAAACTGTACAAAAAAAACTTCATTAACATAGTTTCTAATAAATTTTACAACGCCAATGGTAGATTCTCAAATTTTCACTTATCAAGTCTTTTAATTAAATTATAAAGTTCACGTACAAATAGGCGATTTCTGTATTTTAGATTGTTTTTCAACACGTTATTTTTATTGCTGTATATGCATAAATACATTTGCGAGACAGACAGATTTTATAATTGCGAGACAGCGCGTATATACAGAAATGGTAAATATAATAAAGATAAAAGCTATATATATAAAGTATATCGAGTCCCCGTGAGAAGGACACTTACGTGGCTGATGTCCTTGTCCTGCTCCTTCTTCATTTTTTTGAGGTGAATGTGGTCGTGATGCTGGGAGTCCGGCGTGCTGCGCGGTCTGCTGTATTTCTCCCGCTCAGCCGGGGATATCGAGTTTCTCTGTAACGAGCGAAATAAAGAAACGCATTTAGTCTCCTGTATTCTTCTTTTCGTTTTCTTGTCTTTTTTTTTTTTTTCGTCTGTTTTATCGCTCGTTCGCATTGAGAGTTCTTAAAGTAAAAAGTGTATAGCGCGACGAACCTATAGGTCGGATTAATATTAAAACAATAAGGCGTGAAATTTGCATCGGTTATACGATATCGTTGGGCTTTGGAGTTGAAGTCTCTCTTATTATTCCCGTACTAGTTAGATACTAAAAGAGTATCCGAGCTGCGAGTGATGCGATAGTAATGAGAAAACTTTATCTTCATTCATACACTGAAAGAAAGAATTTTCTGATATCGAGTAACTATTTACTTGTTTTGTAGCAAGTAAATAATTTTCTTCCATTAAGAAATTATTCACTAGATTTAAAACTACGCGTTTGGATTTAAGTGGACTCTTCTTGCATCGAGTAAATACCTTCTTCATTTAAGAAGATACTTTCTCAATTCAAGAAAATAATTTATCTGATACAAAACAAGAAAATATTTACTCGATAACAGCCATTTTGTTTTCAAGGTACGGCAGGAGTAAACGATACGCAGAGTAATAGTTAGTCCTAGCGTTAACAATTTTTCTCAGATATATTAAAATGTTACTTTAGACAACTGCGTGAAGTTTTAAGAGAATTTATCAAAACTGCGCGTATTGGTATCTTTTAATGATTTCTTCTCTTATTCCATCCATGCAGGTATCTATAATGAATGGAAGAATCCAAGATACTAAACGATCCGCGTACCTGACTCTAATAGGAATTTCATAGAATCGTAATCGATATATATCTAAATCCACGTCGCAGAACTATAAATCTAAGAGAATATAATCCCCCTTCCCCTGTATTAGACTAATCTCGCTTAATTAAACGCACAGTGGTCTTCTCCTTATCAATCTCAGTCCTAGTTCTTCCCCCTCTCATCGGTACTATTTTCTTTATTTTATATATCTGTGATATTTATTCGATTTATCCCTCTCTCTTCATCTTTCTTATATCCTTCGAGAAATATTTGTACAAATGGATCTTCGCCTCTATTTTCCCTTTTTCTCTCTCCCTCTTTACGCTCGCCCCAATTCTTCGTCTTCTTCGCGCGTAACGATCAATCTGGCTGTGCAGGGGCTACATTACAGATGTGTAAATTTTGAATCCCTTTATGGAACGCTCGCTACTCTCGAAATTTTGCTCGTTCATACTGTGCATAGATGGCGCACTATACAATTGTCATTAAGTAGGCATTAAATTTAATGGAAAAAGTACAAAAAAAAACATTAGATTGTTTACGACGGTACTCCCACCTTATCGCCATCAAATGGGAATAGGGGGAGAACAAAAGTAGAACTCAGACAAATTTCTGAACTTACGAACGGGCGAGGTTGCGTTGAAAAGTCATTCTGCCCATATCCCATTTCCACGCATTTTCTTGCACACACCCGTGCTTGCGAAAGCAACCTCCGAACCTGTACATATACACATACACACACGCGCGTACAAAAGAAGAGAAAGAATACATAGAAGGCAGAGAAAAAGGATCTTTTATCCTCCCCCCCCCTCCCCACTCTTCGTCCGCTCCTGCCTGTAATTTCCTTACACAGGCCGGTCGCTCGCCGGCTTCGAGGGGACGACAGACAGAAGTCCGGCTCAATTTGAAGCACCGTCGCCTCGCTCGGCAGGTTGGGCAGGGCTTGCTTTTTTACGACGCGAATCGCGCTCCCACCCGCGCGCCTCGCACGAGCCAGACTTCCGCACCGACGCGCGGACTAAAAGTTTTCCCGGCCGAGCGCGAATGGGGGGGGGGGAGTACGGCCGCGCGATTCGTTATTTGCTCTCTTTCGCCGTATTTCCGCGCGGAAGAATAAAGCCAACGGGGACGGAGGGGGGCGGGGGCGAGGTAGGACGAGAATTTTTCAGAAAACAGAGCCGAGAGGTCGTGAATTTCGCGACCTCTTCCTACCCCCGTTGGAAAGTCGAACGCGTATTTCGCGTGAAGTATCGCCGCTCGGCACCCGATTTAAAAGGGATTCTCTTCTCTTCTTTGCTATCTCCTTTGCGTCTGGTTTTTTAGATTTATTATGACACTGCTAAACGCTTACACGTATATTTAATATCGTAAAATAGTATCTGACGTACAAAAGCTCGATAGATATATATATATATTTTTCGACATTATTTCTCTCGCCAAAACTAATGAAAATCAATCGATCCTGCGTTCTCCGCGGTTAATTCAAAATTTTAGCGTACGAATAATAATAATAATGAAAAAAACAAACAAAAAGGGCAAAGCAACCGAACGTCCACGATTAAAGATTTATGAAAGGACCAATCGAGGAAGGCACGCGCGCACACGGGCGCAAACACCCGGCTCCAAATACCCGTCTCAAATAACGCTATTGACCCTGACACTTTGGCAACGGCTCGTTTCTCTCTCGGCGCCGACGACCGCACTCGATACCCGTCGGGGCGGGGGCGAGAAGTCGATACTTCGGCGGGTCTGACGGGGGAGGGCGTGGGGGGGGGGCAGGAGAGAGCGCTTGCGAAGCCAAACCACCGCCGCCAACTCCGCCGTCACCCCCGCGTTCCGCGTTACCGCAGAGCCACCGAGGGTCCGCCGTTGGTAGACCGTCAAACCAGACAGGGAGTGAGTGAGTGAGTGAGTGAGTGATAGCGCGAGAGCGAGCGAGCGAGCGATAGGGAGAGAGAGAGAGAGAGAGAGAGAGAGAGAGAGAGAGAGAGAGAGAGACAGAGACAGACTTTTCGGACTTTCGTCAGGGATGGCGTTGTGCTCCTTTACACCGAAGCTGTTGAGGAAGGGAGAGAGGGAGGGAGAGAGAGAGAGAGAGAGAGAGAGAGAGAGAGAGAGAGAGAGAGAGAGAGAGAGAGAATGGGATTTTGGTTATTGATGCCTGTCGGCACGCTTTAGCTCATTGGCTATGTGGGTTTGAGGTCGGCGCAGCGCGCACATCGGTGCTCCGGCCAAGAATGATAAATATTGCTTAGCAAGTTGTATCTGGAGAAAAATTATTCATAACATATATGTATATATAGGTAAGGGTGTTTGTACGCACGCGTCTCACCGTACGCGAATTTTTCTACTGAAAACATACTGCACGTAATACGAATCGTATGCGGCAATAGTTCTATGGAAGACAAATTGAAAAACACAATAGGAAAAATTGAAACAATCAAATTGACAAAAAAAATCATGAAACAACAATTCTTGTGCGTGCGTCTTTCGTTTTTACAGACAACGGACAACAAGTTATATTTTTCCGTTTCTTTAGAAAAAGTTTCGCACGCATATATATATATATCGATAAAACCACCGTCGTCGTCACGCGCGCAGCTGACGCAAAACAAATAAACGAAAGTCCAAGCGTAGATGGTTAGAACCAGAGAAGAGAGAGAGAGAGAGAGAGGGAGGCAGAGAGAGACAGAGAGTAAGAACCCATAAAGCGGGACGACGACATCGAGCACGGCGAGAGGAAGCGAAGGCAAGTGGAGCGAGATAAAGAGGGACGGTGGGGGGTGGGGGAGGGAGAAGAGGCGCTCGACGCCCAAGTAAATCTCCTCTTCTCAATTACCCCCTTCTACCGTCGTCGGCTACCCTTTCCAACCGCCTCCCCACTCTCCGCCCCTCTCGGGCCTTTTAGCCACCCCGCCCACCACCCGTTCTCCTCTTGGGCTACCGAGATCGCTCCCCCCTTCCTCCGCCCTCCGCTCGCTCGACGCGGAAGGGGGCGGGCGGCGCGCTATTTCACTTCTTCGCGCTCCATTACCTCGACGCCTTTGCGAGCTTTCCCGCACTTCCTGCGCACTCCCTATCTTAACCTCTACAACTACCCCTTCCCCTTTGGCGCAGCTACCGACACATCCTCCCCATCTCTCTCTCTCTCTCTCTCTCTCGCTCACTCTCTTCGTCGAGCAGAGAACCACGCGGCTTAAGGCGTATGGAGGAAGTAGGAGGTTAGATATAGCGCATGAGAAACATATTTTTCTCTCGACGATGGAAGAGGGTTCTTCCTCCCTCCTTCCCTCCCTCCCTCTCTCCCTCTCGACTGCTTTAAACCCGGCTTGTCGGCGAATTAGCGGATAGCGTTGAGCCGTTTAGCCGGTCGTTTGGATTTTCGGCGCGCGTGCGGGGCGGAATCCATTAACTTCTCTCTGTCTCTCTCTCTCTCTCTCTCTCACTCCCTTTTCCTCTCTCGATAAAGCGGGATCCGGTGTATCATTTCGGTAATACGGCGGTTACTATACTACGGGAGTAGGGCAATTAAGCGTAGAAATCAATGTGTAGATAAACTGTGTGAGTAATGTTTCAGAAAACAAAGTGTGGTAAAAATAAGCAATACGTAATGTCGTATACGAAAAAATTTTTTTACAACAGTGAGGTGTAAAATGCAATTTTCGAGTTCTGTATTTATAGACAATCAAACGTTACTTGTTTTTTGTAAAATGCGTTTAATATTTAATTTTACGAAATGTCGACGTAAAATGAGATTTTTAAAACTTCGTGCGCGCAGTTCGACTTTCGAGCCCATCGGTTACGGTTCTAAAGTATTTGATTTACACCCGGTCGCGTACAATATATGAAACACGTGCGCAGGGAATCTCATATGGCGCTTTTATTCTTTTTTTTTTTTTTTTTTAACGGACCATGAAGAGTTGCCAAATGCCAAAATGACTCGAGACTAGCTAGCTGACTTTATTACGTCTGCCTCGTAATGCTTTATTAGGAGAGTCGGTATCGCAACTGTGATCTTGTCGCTGCCCGCGTTTCGACTGTTTTTTCCTCTATAAAATCCGTATGGTAAATTTTTATTATATTTTAGGTCTTCATTGCTTAGACATTTTAGATCTCAATTGCATTGCTCTAACTATCACATTAGTTGCGTAATATACTAATTTAATCATGCTGCTTAAAAAAAAGCATGTAACTTTAAGTGCGGAGCTGAAAAATCGCGTTTTCAGTCTGATCGCGATTTCAGTTCATCGAGCGGAGATGTATAAATTGACATATTACGCCCATTTTAAACAATGTATTTTTCGTATTTTTTTTTTTTTTACACAAACATGCAAGATTTCGAAAGAACTGAATTAATGAATTATACATCGCCTTCCATAAACGAAAACCTTTTGTCGATCACGATCGAAGCATCTGTTGGGCAAAATTTTAACCGAAATCGAGATCCCGGCTTTTCGCTCGGTACGCTCGTACTAACCCAAATACCGAATTAGAAGTTTCTATCGAGAGAGAGAGAGAGAGAGAGAGAGAGAGAGAGAGAGAGAATGAGAGGGGGGAGATAGAATCCTTGGCTACGACGTTTATCCTGTGGCGGGCGAAGTAGCGAGCGGGGCGTATTTCCCAGAGAACCTTCTCGGCGTGCCGGCACCGAGTTAATTGAGACCGGGTTGGGTAATTGCTTTTTATTAGGATCGCCCGTCTCCTTCCGCGGGCGCGACGACGGACGGAATGGGGAGGTAAGATAAGGGGATAAATGTCATTTGCACACCTTAAGCGAGTAAAGGAGACGTTATATATATATATATATATATATATATATATATATATATATATATAACATCGAATAGAAATTCTCGACTAATGTTGTTCTAATCATAATGGAATTCTTCACTTTTCCTAGCTCAAATACGCGATATACAAAGAATAAAACAACAACCCTCGTTTGTTCCGAACAAACGTGCAGAATTCTTTCGAAGTTACTACATCCGCTGGGAAACAAAATCGACGAGTTTTTCGCGCGCGGACAGCTGTTTCTAAAAAAAAAGGAAATAAAAATAAAAAAAGACCCGAGTGGGTGTAAGCAAGAGAAAACGGCAAAGTTGACGATGAGAGTCTATTGCCACAGTTGGAGCACGCACGCAGAGCGGAAACGATGATCGATAAAGAGTGAGAGAGAGAGAGAGAGAGAGAGAACGAGGCAGAAGCAGAATTGCTACGTGGTTTTTTTCCACCCTCTTTAACCGCTCGTCCCCTAGAGATATAGAAATATAATACTATAGAACTATAGTAAATATAAGTTTTTCGTTGGGTACGGGAATAATACGCGAGAGAAACTTTTCAGCTTTCGAGCTTGAAATCAATCTCTACTTTTTCGTCTTTTGCAAATTAACTCGATTGCGGATATGTATATAATTATATATATATATATATATATATATATATATATATATATATATATATACACACACAGACACACACATAGTTGGCGAGGCGTAAAGAACAAATCGAGAAAGACACAAAGAACACCCCTTTACCACCGATTTTAACAAGTGTACAAAAACAGGAGATAGAGAAATAGAGAAAGAGAGAGAGAGAGAGAGAGAAGAGAGAGAGAGAGAGAGAGAGAGAGGGAAAAAGAGAGAGGAACAGAGAGATAGATTCGAAAGGCAACAACGATATAAGCTGCAAAGGGTGTTGTCGAAGAAAGACAGACATACTCCTGGTTCAACGAGGGATTGTATCTATAACCTATCTCTCAATAAAGCTCCACTGCCTTCTGGGAGAAGAGGGTATGAGAAAGGAGAAAGAGAGCAAGAGGGTGCGAGAAACTTCATTTTTTTCGGAGACGAATACAAACACACACGCGCACGCACACCCACACATACACACACAGCACTTGAACCTTTTTTCTCGGTACACTGCTGAAGTAAAGAGGTGAGGAGAAGGTCGCGCTCTCGCGTACGTTTACACACACACACACGCGCGAAAGCGACGTCCAAGTGGCTTGAATGTACCGACCATGAGATGGAAAGAGATAGATAGATAGATAGATAGATAGACGAATAGAGAGAGAGAGAGAGAGAGAGAGAGAGAGAGAGAGAGAGAGAGAGAGAGAGAGTCAAAAAGGCAGAGCTGCGACGAGCTTAAGGGGAATTCGTCGGGAAGAATGGGGGGGGGGATCCCAGGATGCGGTAAAAGAAATCCCGTAGGAGCCGTATTGCGCGCGAGTGTCTGGCTTCCTGCGAGAGCTTCGCCGGGGCTCCGAAGTATACACGAAGAGGTGGAGAAAAACGATAGACGAGTCGCTCCTTGGAGCGTGAGATGAGGGATAGAGGAAGAAAGAGAGAGAGAGATAGAGAGAGAGAGAGAGAAGAGGAGAAACGAGACAAGTCTGGTTACCGGGTAATGGTGAGCCGCCATTTATCCGGGAAAAGAGCAGCCGTAAGAAACGGAAAAACGCAGGCGTTCTCTGGAGTGTGTCTCCCCTCTCAACCCCCTCTCTCTCAATCTCTCTCTCTCTCTCTCTCACCGTCTATATATCATCCTTCAATTCTCACGCCTGACGCGTTCCGACCGCTCAACCCCCCGCCCCTCGCCGCCTTTCGGCTTCTCTCGCCGAAATGGCGGGAGGCTGGAAGAGCGGAAAAGCGGCACTTTTTCTTTTAACGCGCCCTCGCGCCCCTCATTCTCCCTCGCCGCTGATAAACTCTCGGGCTCGGATTGACGCGTGCGCGCGCGCGCACGCAACGACGGCTCGACGCACGGGTGCAGAGGCGATTTAAAAGCGAAGTGGAAGGCGGGAGGGGGAGGGGGAGAGAGAGAGAGATAAAAAAACCTATTCCTTAATTGCTCGTGTAATTTTCACATAGCGCCCGGTCGTGGATTCTTGCTTCGCCCAAGAGTGTTTGTAAGTATATTTTTACGGATATCGCTTGCTTGCAAAGGTGTAAATAATTCGAGATGATATATAAGAAGACTACGTCCCGGGAATTAAGCGTTATGCTACCAAGGAAATCTTCTTTTGAGGAACGCCTATTGCAACGTTTTTATCATTGGCAACGCCGACTCGTTGCTGCCATTTACAATTGCTTCTGCGCTTTATCCATTTTTCCGCAGACCTCGATATTCCACGTCGGGAATTGCATGTAATATTTCAATTTGGTGTTTTTTTTTTTTTTTTTTCATACGCAGCACATTATCTCGTTTTTATGCCGTTTTCTTTTTCTATCGTCGTTGAATCCTACATACACCTGTACCGTATTATTCTTCTGCGACTCGTTACCTTCGGTCCTCAGACCGTCCAATAAAAAGGTAAACAAAAAACTACGTTTCCCTTTTCCCTCTTTGACGATCAAAAAGCTGCCGCTCGTTTCGAGAGGGCCGATCGAGCCGAGAATCGGGGCGAAAAATCTTGCGAACATCCACCTCCCCCTCCCCGTCGCCCGAATCATGGCTCGCGCCAAACACGAGGCTGGGCCCAAAGAAGAAGAAGAATCGAGAATTGCTCGGGCATGTCGGGGTACACGCGAAAAAGTCCCCTCCCAGCGGCGTCTAATTCCGGGGCGGGGCGGAGAGGCAGAGTCACGCTCGTCTCAACCATTCAATTACCAAACTTCCCCCCCCCCCACGATCCCTCTCATTCGTCGATTCTTCGCCCTCTCACGGCTGTATTACGATCCAAACGGCATTTCTTCGCTGATAATCCTCGAGCTCTTGGGTGAGGGGGAGGGGTGGCAGCGCCGCGTCGAATACGGACGAAAAGAGCTCTCGGAGAAAGAGAGAAAAATGAAAGAAAAAAGAAAGCTCTATCCCTGGCTTAGCGACTCGTCGTTCGATTAAACTTGGCTTTTCCTATCCCCCTCCCGACAGGCTTCAGCGTTTTCATCGAATTTTTTGATACATGCCGATATGAACGGCGGTGTCTCGCAGGCGAGCGGGAAATTGCCGATAGGCAAATGCCCGATCCAGCGTTAGATCCGTGGTGGCGGTCATACGTCTTAGGTTTTTTTTTTTTTTATTCAATCTACACGTCTTCTTCCATCTCTTTCTCTTACTCCCGTTTTCTTCAACCGATCGACGATGCAAATTCCCCGTTCATCCCCTTCCCTCTTAATTTAGTAAAAATAGATTTTAATCGTGACGATAAGTACGATAAGTTCAAAGGCATCGATTTCAAATCGAATTAAACAATTTTTGCTTCGCAATACACATTGAGTTCTTTCATTACGTAATTGTCGTTATAACGACAATATATATATGTATATACAATTTCGACAAAGGATAAACGGGCCCAACCAACGACCCGCTTAAGCTTACGATTTTCATCCAATAATTATTCTTGTCTAAAATAAAACTGAAGAGAGAGAGAGAGAGAGAGAGAGAGAGAGGAAAAGCTAGAACACGCCCAAGACTGATTAGCTTCATTATACCAGCGCAACCGCGACCTCCTCCTGCTCCTCCTCCTCCTTCACTCCCGTACGCCAGACGCAACTTCGCTCGCCCCTTTTGTTCCCTTATACGGCGCGTTTCGCTAAAAGCCGCGTAAACTTCTACCTCGCCCTTATCTTTTCCCGAGTCGCGCTCCGACCGACTCTGTACATTGTCCCCTCCCCCCACCTCCCAACTTACTCCCTGCCAGCCCGGGGAAAAGTTTTCGTCGGGTCGACGACTCGCTCGCTCGTTGTATAAGCTCGACCGCGAGGCGAGCCGAAGGGCGGGAGGGGGGTGGGACCGATGGCGGGGAGGCGAAAATCGAGCGAGGCGATTAATCAGGAGGAGATTTAACGGGGCTGAGGGGGGGGGGAGAGGAGTTTCGATCCCTTCAACGGCTCCGAAGCTCGTTTCTTAATCCGACGAGGGCGCTCGTCGCCTCGTCTGCTTTAACCGAGGAAAATTCCGAGGAAAGATCGCTTACAACGATCCGGTCTCCCGACTATTCCGAGGTCTGTGTCGCGAGGGTGAACTTAATGCCTAGCGCGTTCTGTCCACTATCTCTAACTCTCTAGCTGAGTTTAGGGTGGGGGGGGGAGGAGAGATAGAGAGAAGAAGCGGACCATGCCACGAGGAAAGGTTTGTTAGAAACAAAAAATAAAATGCAAATTACTCAGCAATTTGATGCCGAATGCGCATTATAATTCATGAACATTGATATCGAAGAGTATTACGTGACTCGCGAGCGATTTTCATAAAACAAAAACAAAGGAAAGAAAATAACTCAAATTCCTTAAAATTCTCAAAATGCACAATTTCTTGATAAATTGTCTTTTCTTATTTACGTGGCAGGCACGTATGCAATCGAATTTTCTTACGTTTCGTAAGAGATCAGAGAAATATCGAATGTATAATTTATTAATGCTCGACTGTATCGCTAATATTTGTTTCATAAAACAAAAGAAACCAAAAATTATTTAAGTCATTTTGAATAATTTCACACGTCTAAGATGGACTGGAATGAAGTTGTAGGATAAAAAAAAATTAATTTAATAAAAAATTCATTATGCTGTTTGTGATGTTAGTCGTACCGTAAACTATACTTTCCATTCTTGTAACAAATACTCGGCATTTCTCGACTTGTTGATAATGAAATAAACGATATTTTCGCGGACTTGAAAAATAACTTTCAACAGAAAATGCGCATTTAATTTAATCAGGCTAGCTAAAAATATTGAGATAAAGAATGGGAAAAATTTATCCGGCTTCTTCTTTAAAAACAAGGCCGTTCGTGCGCGATGATAAAACCACAGATAAGAGACGCGCGCAATTGCGAAAGGACAGAAAAGTTTCACTGAGCCGTCGCGCAGCTAAGGAGAGACGGGCGGGGTCGCGCTAAGGGAGCGAGAGGCGAGCGAGCCGCTTCAGAGTGTCACCGAGAATCCCGCAAATCCCAAGTCGGCAGGGGGCAATGGGTATACAAGATTGCGCCCCAGTGGCGCTCATTTCCGCGCTTAATACAAGCAGCGGGAGCAGTGGCGCCTCCGCCTTTCGCGCCATTTCCTCTCCGTCGCGCTTTCACTCTCTCTCTCTCTCTCTCTCTCTCTCTCTCTCTCTCTCTCGCTTTGTCTCTGTCTCCATTGCATCCTTCTTCCTGCCTCTCTAACGCCTCGCTTGCGCGCACGCCCCACTGGCGCTTGAGGCGAATATTAACACTAACGAAGGCGACGACGACGACGACGACGACGCCGCGGTAAAGAGGATGCGGTGCGCGTGCGCGTGCAGCGACAGCTTACAGTCGAGAGTCGAGCCGGAGAGGGTGGAGTGGGGCGTAATAGCGAGAGAGAGAGAGTGAGAGAGGGAGAGAGAGAGAGAGAGAGAGATCGTGAGAGAGAGTGCGAGTCGAGTTGGGCCGGAACGGGAGAGGGGAGGGGGAGGGTTAACTGATTGCGCTTGCTTAAGGGTTTAGACGGCTGAGCTCGCGGAGACGTGGGCGGGGGGGATTGCGGGGGTGGCTTAATCGATCGCTTTATCGCGTGCTATATATATATATATATATATATATATATATATATATATATATGCGCGCGCGCAATCCTTATCTCCTCCGCCAACCCTCTGCTCTGCCCCCGGCCGCGCCGGGCGCGCGTTCCGGGAGAGTTTCCTTAATTGCGCGGTAACCGGGGGAGACCGGGACAAACAATGCCGTGCTCGCCGTACCGCCGCACCGCCGCACCGCCGCGTTCTTCTCTCACTTTTTTGGCGGGCTGGCGGTCACCGTGGACGCGAGAGAAAGCGAGGATGAATTTTAGAGCGCGGCTACGGAAAAATGAGGGGGGAGGGTGAGAGAGACGGAGGCGGAACGAGTGGGTCTAAGTGCATTTACGGGTATGTCGTGTTGGGGTGGGGATGTGAATGCGGAAAATTGCTCGGGAATTTTTCCTTTTTCAGGTCCTTCCCTTTCCACCTCTGCCCTGTTGCCTCGGTAGGGCGGGGGTGGTGTACACTGGAAAAAACGCACACCGCTGTAATGGAATTCACTATTTCGCATATCACACATACACATAGAAAGACGGAGAGAGAGAGAGAGAGAGAGAGAGAGAGAGAGAGAGAGAGAGAGAGAGAGAGCGGAGAGAGATGGGGGGAGATGTTCGCGCACGACAGCAGTGCATAGAGCATTCGGCTACTTTGGCATTCCGCGAATGTTGCGCGCGAATTTTTTATTTGTTACTTGATGCTACGCGAGGTCGCGCCCGAGCGGTAACCTCCTGTGTACTCGACTCCCCTCCTCCCCCTCACGCAGCCTTCTTTACATAAACCGCGAACGTGCGCGCAGACCCGCTTCTGTCGCCTCCGGGACGCGACTTATACGCGAGACAGTTCGGGCGCGCGCGCAATCTAGCTTCCGGTCTCTTGCAGTTTCCAAAAGCCTCTTTCTCTCTCTCTCTCTCTCTCTCTCTCTCTCTCTCTCTCTCCCTCTGGAGTCAGCTCCGCGCCCGATGCGAGGGGTCGGAATGTTTTAAATCGGTGCTTTATTTTAATTTCGTAACCGCCCTTCCAGTGAACCAATAGTTAAAAAAAAAACAAACGAACAAATCGCGAGTTTCGTCCTCTCGACCCACTGGACGAAGCGACAATAATGGAGGCTGCGATAACTAGGGGGCGCGAGAACGGCAAATAGCGAAGAGACGACGCGGGAAGGCGAAGAAATCGAGGTTTCGAACGCCGTCGGTGGAGGACAAGTGGTGACATGTCAACGTTTTGCTGTATACATATATAGATCAATAAGGTCTCTTAAGCATAACGGAGATAACATAAGAGAGAGAGAGAGAGAGAGAGAGAGAGAGAGAGAGAGAGATAGAAGGAGAGAGAGTGCCTCTGTGAAAGAGTTTAGAAGCGAATACTCGAGCTGCGTTTCGCACGCGATTTCCGCGCTACAACGTTGCCTCCCTCCTCAATGCATTACCCTTATCTCTAAAAGGGGGGTGTGGAATCGACTTACTCCCTCCTCCGCCGTTTCCTCCGTTGCGCGCTTATCATTCTTGCCGCTCGATGGGGGGGGGGGTGCAGAATCTCGCGTATAAGCTCTCAATTTCATTCGTTTTCTTCTTCTCTATGTGCTTTTTTTTCCTTTTCTCATGGCGTAATTCGGAATTTTAATCACCAAAGTGCTCAATGAGTATATCTTTGCGAGATTCAAACAAAAATCTGACAAACACGTTCTTTCAACGGCGAACTCGCTAAAATTCGCAAAGCTCGGAATCATTAGCTTTGCGCCATTATGGACATTCAATTTTCTACGCAATACAAATCTGTCTAAATTGCGATTTCTATGGCATAATCCATCGCCTTCGAATAAACACCAATGCAAGTTCGAATAATTAAAACTCGCGCAACGATCCCCCTCGTTATAAAGATGTCGGAAGTACTATTTTTTCTCAATTCTTTCGTCTAAATATGCGAAATTGCTCAAGTCATAATTTAAGGCCGAGGGGCAAGGGTTTCGTTTAAATCGGTATAAAAATAAATCCGGCCGAGACTTCCCGACGCAAGGAACAATCTGCAATACTAATTTCCTAAATAACCTCGAATTTTCGCGAAGATAAAGCAGAGACGCAAAACACTCGCCTCTCGCCTCGGTAGACAGCCTCCTGCCCTCCTCCGAGCTCCCTTTGTCTGTCTCGCCCCCCCTCTCCCTCCCTGCCCATCCGCCCTTACCGCCAGGCAGCAAAGGCACCGCGAGACTCGAACGGGCGATGGGAGGGAAAGCTAGGGGGAGCAACGGGGGAGGAAATTTGCATTTTTAAATTAACTCGCCCGGTGCTTGCAGCTATCTCGGTCTACGAGCGCCACCGCACCCCCTCCCGCGACCTTCGTGCTGCTTTTTACAATTTTACAATGCCCGCAGAGCCAGCTCGCGTCGGCGTTAAAAGGGCGGGAGAGGGAGGGGGATGGGGACGGGGGTCGGAGCGACGAAGCGCCACGACAATCATCGGCGCTCTCTCGAAAACCCGCTGTATGTGTCGATATATATATATATATATATATATATATATATATATAACTCGCGCGAAATACCGTTATCGCTGTCATTGACCGTGTCGTCGCTCTTCCCCCTCCCCCTCCCGCCCCATCGCTCTCGGCAATACTCGTTAGCGATGTCGTTCGCCACTTTCCCCCCTCCCTCCCTCCTCCTCATCCCTCCTGCTACCCTCTCCCGCCCTTCGCTCCGCGTGCTGTTTTGCTTTAGGGCGTCATTTATAACGCTGCCCCCGATATTTTCACCCCATGGAGAGGGGCTGGAGGGGGGAGGGGTGGCGCCACGCCGCGCGCCGACGTCGATGAAACGCGTAACTATATATATATATATATATATACTGCTGATTGCGATCGTTAGCACGTTGTTTGCCCACTCCACCCTCGAGCCCACGATATCGAGTATTTCCTTATTAAATCGAGTGCGCGAGCTTCCGTTGCGCGATTGCGTTACGATGCCCTCCCCCCCTCGAGTGGGTGATAACGACGCTCGTTTGGGCTCTCCTATTTTGCTTGGCTCTCTCCCTCTCTCTCGCTCTCTAACGTTTTGTTTTTTCGTTTTTGTTCCAGGGAAAAAGCCGGCCAGATTGAAATTCTGCCTACGCGTTAATTTCGGGCACGTTGTACAAAGCTGTGCGCCGGCTTTTGTTTCATGAAAAAAAGAGAGTTAGGGAAGGGAGCTGCAGCGCTTGATAAAGTTTCTTTTTACGCCCCTTCCCCCCCACGCCGCTTTAAGCCCCGCACGCACGGTTATACCAGTTAATTTATTATGCGGCGTACTCACGTAGTATACGTGTATAATTTGAATCATATATATATATATATATATATATATATATATATATATATATATTTAATTTAAAATACGATGCTTTTAATTGCGATTATAAAGCGTTGATTAAGAATCTCGTTTTGAATTTTAACGGGAAAGTTCGTTGTTAATATAAATTTATGAATCGTGACTGTTAAATCTGAACTATTCGCAAATAAAACAGTACCTTGTTAATGTAACTAACCGAACGTGGTGTGGCAGATACCGAGTAAAAAATTAAAATATATTAGAGACGCATTCATTCTTTTTCTTTCATCTTCAGCTTGTTTTTATCGGTGAATATTATTCCATGGCAGTAGTTGAAAAAAAAACAAAAAAAATTAAAATTCGAATCATTATTTAGACTAAGCCGAAGGTCGCCGCGCCATTTTCGTCCGGAGTGGCCTTAAGCTTTCTGAAAGAGACGATTGCCGAAGCAAACGATAGTCGACGCCTAGACAGAGACTAAGCATCCCTTTAACACAAATGGATAATATCCAGCCTGATCAGCTGGGAGCGTTGAAAAACGTAATACCCGATTTTCTCGTTCGATGCCCCAAATAAAGCCTAGGATCGGTCTACTCGTCGATTTATTCGTTTGCTCGCCTCGCAAAACGAGGAGTCTCTGTCTTTTTTTCTCTTTCTCTCTCTCTTTTTTTTTTCTTTTTTTTTTCTTTTCGATAACTCGTGTCACCAAAACGTCGAGCATGCGCGCGCGCATAGTTGTAAAATCGGCCGACGACCCTGCTCTCGCGTCCGAAGACCAACGCAATCATCGAATCGCGAACCGATCCGCGCGCCAGCGTCCGGCAATCGCCGGATCGAATGGAAAATGGCAAGAGCCGCGGCGGCGCCGCTTGAGCGTCGGCGAGTCGGTGGCGTGGTTGCGAAGCGCGGCTCGTTAATTTCAACGCTTTATTCGGAAGTGCCGGCCGCGCGGCAATTGAGAGCGGCGCTGTTAAAGCGCAGCGGGTATCGCGGGTGCGCGCTGGGGGGGGGGGGTGGTGGGGGAAGGAGGCGGAATAGTTCTGTATACACATTGAATGCGCGTTAGTGCTGTAATCGTTCTTGCAATTACGCTTGCTGGGGCGGGGGGAGGATTGGACTCGATGTTTTTCTCTCCAAAGCGTCGTGATCCCTGCCGCTACGCGGTTCTGTACTTTCAATCGATCGCGCAACAGTTTACGCGCGGTAAAAGAAGCAGACTCGTTTCGCGCGTGCAACACGCATGCGTGTAACGCACGAGGGCGCGCAGCTTCAATAACCGAATCACTGGATATTTATTTAAAGTCGTGATAATTTCGATTAAGATAAGTATACATATATGTCAAGTTTAAACGGTTCACTCGACGAACAAGTGAAAGTATACTTAAAAGAACTTTGAATGAATTATAAATAAGGGAATAAACAAAAAAGATTTACTTTCTCAATGGCTGCGTGTATGAGTTGACAGAGAAAAATAGAACGCCTTTGCGAACTGGAAATAATGTGTACTACACCTGTAAAACAGATAAAGGGATCTATTACCGATTCGAGGCGCACTCTCGAAGACATTAAACCGAATGCAGTCGGTTGAAACTTGCTCCCGATATTAATAATCGAGGATGCTTGCTTTGTCATAAATTCCGTTAAAAAAAAAAAAAAAAACGCACTTCGCCGACTAGTAAGCTGGCAATGGAATTGAAGAAAATTTATTGACAGAAAATAAGCGATCCGCGCGACGTGTTAGAGCGGTTTTTACGGTGTTCACGTTCTTAAAGTGTTAGTTCCTTGAAAATTGAAATAATCTTTTTCAAAATAAATATACGCTCATTTATTAATTAATAATTGATTAAGTTAATTGACTTAATTTCACTCAATAGAGTTAGAGTTTCGCTCGTTTCCATTTCAGAAAATGAATGCGCAGGAAGTCCAACCGTAGCGGATACGTTATTTGAAAATTCGAATTTCATTGTCCGACATATTTTTCTCGCCCGGAGGTCTAGTGTACATATATATATATATATATATATATATATATATATATATAGATATAGCACGTATACCTATATATTTATACACATACAGAGCCGAATGGAACGTACATACCATGACGAAGTTTGGGTAGGGGGGCAATTCGAAAGGTGAGTTATTTCGTGCCCCACCAGCGTAAAAACAGTCCGAATAAGGGAAAAAGAAAAAGAGAGGGAACATTTCAACGGGGTAAAAATAAAAATCAAGAGAGAGTGGGTAGAGGTAGCGGTAAAGTGAGAGAGAGAGAGAGAGAGAGAGAGAGGGAGGGAGGGAGAGAGGGGAGGGAGCACGAGAGAACAAAAGAGAGAAAAGAGAGGGAGAAACGAATTAGGCGAAAAGCTGCACGTGGATTTCGTTCGTATTAACGGGGTCGCGCGAGCGCGCGGAGCAGCGAATAAAATTTGAATAATAATTTATTCATGAAAAAGAAGCCAAAGCGGGAAAGGGAAACGGCGGAGGGGGTCGGGGGTGGCGGAGGCAAACAAGAGCCGTAGCTATGAAAAGCTCCGTGTGAATTCAAATGAGAGTCGGGGAGTGAGAGTGGGCTGGGGGAGAGAAGGAGAGAGAGAGAGAGAGAGAGATGAAGAGAGAAGACAGAAAACGCTCACGTTCCATTGTCCGATCGAGTACAAGACACAGACGGGAGGAGAGAGGCAGATATACGTACAGAAGAGAGAGGGAGAGGGAGAAACGAGAGACCTTTTTGCGCCCTACATACAGCAACCGAGCTTGCGAGCAAAGATATATATCTATATATATATATATATATATATATATATATATATAAAAGAGTGGTAAAAAAAAGTAAAAAAAAAAAAGCCGCAGCGCGCTTTCGGCGTGCGGTAATTGAAAAGCCCGCGCGCGCGCGCGAGATTCCGATTGTCGTTTTATCTCGTGTGCCTCCCGGTTCCTCTCGTATCCCTCTCTCCTCCTCCTCCTCCTCCTCCTCCTGTTCCACCTCTTTTCTTCTTCTCTCCTCTTTCAACTCGATACCCCTCGCTCGCCCTCTCTCTCGGCCCTGTACTGTTCCGCTGCTACTGCTACCGAGCGGCGCCCTATAGTTGCGCTCCTTTTTTATTTTATTTTATTTATTTTTTTTTCAACCTCTCGACGCGTTCTCCACGGTACGCGTTCCTTTTCCTTTTTCTCTTCTCTCTCCTTTTTCTGCCATGCGCGCGTTTCGCCGTTTCCACGCTCGCTCGGCCGCCTCTCTTTCACTCGGTTCCGCGGTTTCGCGCAATCTTTTTCGGAATTTTCCCCAAAAGATTTCGCTCCCGCTTAATTCCCGTATTCCTCTTTATTAAGCGGGTCTCGCACTTGTTGCTATATATGTATGTATATATATATATACGGAGAAAGATCGAACGGTGCTAGTGCGACAAGGCGTCCATGTTTTCGTGCGCGCGTGAAATTCAATATTATAATTCCGTGGGACGGGCGTTCGCCGAAGGGGCTTGTCCGATAAAAGTATCGTTAAGACGGCAAAGTTTTACAACTGTCGGGCTCAAGCGCACGATGCCGAGAGCGCGTGGCCGCGGATCTTCGGTTTTAACGTTCGAGCGCGTGCCCTGACTATAAAGTGGAGCGCCACGTTCCCGAAGAGCGCGATATAGGCGAGCCAAGAGAGCGGAGCGCGATAAACGATGAAATTGCCGCTCCTTTGATAACGTTCACGTCCGAGCGGCTCGGGGGTCAATTTTCGAGCGTCGCCAAGGCTCGTGTTCCGAATTCTTATACAAGTATCGTAGTTCATCTACTTTAGTATTATAATGTGCGCGCGCGCGCGCGTGTATGCTTTTCTTCACACGTTTATCTAATAGTCATTAATTCTGATCTCGTGAAACTTTTGCTACTACGCTTATACTAACAGCCTCCTTTCTGTACATTGTCAATTACGTTTTTATACGCACTCCAAAGAGATACAGTTGCATTTCATTATCCTCTCGACGATTTTCTTGACGATCATCCTCATACCGTTCTCACCCCCTCCCTCTTTCTATGTCCATGTATAAAAGTAGCGTTTTTAAGACCTCGCTTACTGTCCCGTTTCGTCCATCAAAGCTCGCTATGTATATGTAGCGAGACAAAGAGTTCCGTTGCATCGCAGTACCACGACCATGAGCGAGAGAGGGGGGGCGTAGAGTCGATCGCGTCCTGGCTAACTTCTGCGGTAGGTTTATATATATATATACACACTCAACCGCGAGAGCCGCGGCACGTATAGCTTTTGGCACACCATACGGATGACCCCCAGGAAGCCTGCGCGAGCTTCTCTCACGATGCGCACGCGCGAGAACGGAGCGTGTGAAAGACGTGACAAAGGTGGTGTAGAAGGGAGTGAAAGAGGTAGAGAGAGAATGGGAATCACTATAGGTCTTTTATAAGGAATTGATGTGATGCGGTTTTCCGTTTTTTTTTTCCCTCAGGAAGAAGGTGAAAATTTTGTTTTTAATTTTTAATAATAATTCTTTTTCACGGTTTCTGTCTCTAAGGCACTTGTTGTAAATAAAAAATTGAGAAGTATCGAGAAAGATTTTGAAAAGTGTTAAAAAAAAAAAAAAAAAAAATTCATCGGACGTTGTAGCACACGTGTACGAAATTTTCGATTGATGTGTTCAGATAATGATAATGCGGCTTATCGAAATTTTACAATAATCAGAATTTCTGTAATGGCGATCGTCTCTGAAACGGAATTTTATCTAGTTCGACACACTTATCTATATAGCAATAGACGCAGACTTGCGCGGAATAAAAAAAATTCGGTAGACACGATATTCAGCCTCGATGTAGCGGTTTCAAACAGAGATATAAAAATAACGAAAAATTTTACTTATGTTTAATGTAAACATATTTTTTTAAGACATGAAATTGACGATTAATTTCTGTTATTTATTTGGTTGGTTATTTGAAAATTTTAGACTTCCAAGTTTCGAAAATATATTTTCAAGTTTGATCGTTTCGTGTGTAAATAATAAAGTGCGCTTCAGATACCTTCGAAATACGCTCGATAGAACAATTTTGCATTTGTTCGCATGTTCAAGATATTTTCGATCTTTTTTGTCGATATTGGGTTAACCAAAAATTGCACATCATTTGCAGTACTTAAGATAAATTATAATGTTGTCTTTTAAGATCTTTAAGTATTAAATTAAAAAACAAAACTGACGAGATCGCATGAAATCGAATGAAAAAAAAAGTATGATTCACAAGGCGAGACGTATCAGAGATCGGGAGAATTTACTCGTGGTCGGGCGACCGCAGGCACGAAAATCCCGTCGTGACCGATTCGCCGGCGTCGGAAGGAATTGCCAGAGAGAGGAGAGAGAGAGAGAGAGAGAGAGAGAGAGAGAGAGAGAGAGAGAGAGAGAGAGAGAGCGTGCGCGAGAGAAGGAGAGGGCACTGAAATCGTTCGTGTCTGGATAATCTCTGCGGTCTTTTTGCACCCGCGACGCGACGCCGAGAGAAGGCATCCGAAAAATTCAAGATTACCGCGATAGGATTCTACGGTTTCTCCTTTCCTCTTCCATTATTCGCGATTTTCTCTCTTCTCTCTATCTCGCTCTCTTCCTCTCTCTCTTTTGCTCTCTCTTTCCCTCTCGTCTTTGCCGTAATTTATAAGGGTCGGGGAGTGGGGAGGAAGCGAACTTCACTTTTTCTTTCTCGCGCTTTACCAAAATTTTAGCAGCTTTATACTTTGTTCGCCAATCTTGCACGGGGCGATCGATTCTCCGCATTTATGGAAAAAAGATTCTCAGGTTTCGAAGCAAAACATGTTTCTTTAAAACGAAAAAAAAATGGAATTGTTGAAATATTTATATATCTACATTTCTATATATATATATATATATATATATATATATATATATATATATATACATATATATATATATATTATATTTTTATATTATATACATTTGTTTCGATTTACTTTTTTTTTTCAATAATCATGTAAATTTTTCATTATCACGTTTCTTCTGTTTTTAAAAGAGAAAATATGAAAATTTCACACTTGTAGATGCAGTGAGTGGAGCGATTATACATTGATGATAAGGGAAATGAAAATTGCAGCTTTTTCGTAAATTCACATATATATAGTCCTATATATACTCGTATATAGATATATATGAGGTTGTTTGCACTGTCCATACAGTTATACACGCGATATACAGAGCATTGTTATACATAAATATTTCTTCGTGAAACTGTTCTTGAACCTGACCTCTCCACGGCCGCTTTCGCATTGCCCGTAGGATAAAGCTACAATTCGACAAGTTCTTACTAATAATAGAGCAACAAAGATAGCGGGTCAAATACAGAGAATCAGAGAGAGAGAGAGAGAGAGAGGGGGGGGGTTGAGAGAAGCAACAGCCGTCTGAAGATGTAAACGAAGAGTAAGAGAAGGAGGAGGGTTGGGTTCGAGTCTTGCGGAGGAACGTCGAAGGAGCGATTATTGTAAAATACAGAGCAGGGGCGATGGGAGGAGGGGGGAGGGGACTGGCGTAATTGCGAGCGTAAGGCGGCTTCGACTCCTAACCGGGCTCATTAAATTACCGAACTAATTACCGTCGGGCGGATTATTAAAAAGTTCAGTCGCTCGTAAAGTTCCGGATGGCTGGTGGGGTGGGCTAGCGGCACTGTTTTGCTCGCCCCGTCTCTCTTGCTTTCTCTCCCGTACAACATGGACGCACTTCCTCGCGGTCTCTCTTTTTTCGAGCTCGTCCCCTCCCCCCCCATCAACTACCCTCCTACTCGCGCCCGACGAAGTCGTAAAAGAAGCTTGTGCGCGTGCGCGTGCACGCGCGCGCTGAGGTCTCCTACCCCTGACCCCCCCTCACCAACAGTCGAGCGGCGCGAGCGCCAAGAGCCCGGGAGCAAGCGAGAAGGCGTAAAGTGGATGTTATACTACACTCGCAGTTGGTTGGATTTTAGAGAGCTCTAAACAAGAGAGCCGCGAGGGAGGTGCGGCGATGGGTTTGGGGGGGGCGGGAGGCTTTTGCCGATTAGTTCCGCGAAACATGCCAACTCTCCGCTTCGCGAGAGCGCGTTTTCCGCGAGACTCTGCCCCTTTCGCCATCCGCTCTCTCTCTCTCTCTCTCTCTCACTCTCTTTCTCTAATCCTCTTTCTTGTTAAGCCGAAAGGATTGCGCCTCAATGATGATGGAGCATCTTACTAACAAGTAGTAACTGCCGTAAGGCGGGCACGGACTATTCATGAGAGTACGGCACTGCGCTCGTTCAATCGCAGCCGGGATACTTTTCACGGGCGAGCACGGATTTTCCATTTTCAAAGTATCAGTCAGAATTCAATTTTAAGCCCCGGCGAATCTGTGCCGAAAAAACAAAAACTTCCCAGCTCGTATTTTGAACAGAGGCGACTGGAATTGAATTTTTCGACTTAAACATCCGATTTAAAAGGTATCGTGGCTTCAACTCGTTTTCGATGAAAATCCGAATTGGAAATTAGTGCTACTATCGGGTGTCAAACCGATGAATAAATCGGCCGACGCCGCTATCGGGAAAGTTCGCCACGACCCGGCGCACAGTAAAAACAGAGACGAGAGGCAGAAATAAAAAGATCCTCTTCGGCGGATTAAATTCCTCGCAAGTGCCCCCGTTTTTATCGTTGTCTTCTTCTTCCACGACCACCCCCGGCCGGCCCTGGCTCATTTGCCAGAGATAGAGAGACAAGAAGAAAAGAGAGAGAGAGAGAGAGAGAGAGAGAGAGAGAGAGAGAGTTAGCGAGTAATCCAAGCTCGCGCGCCGTGGGCTCTCGCTATGTTTCAATTAGCGGACATCCCTTTCTCGTTGCTCGCCGAGCCGGGAAACGGCGGGGGGAGGGTCGGGGGTTTGGGAGGAGCCCGAGAGGAAGAGAAGATGCTCGTTCGCTCGTAAATCTTGGAGCGCTCGAGCTTTCTTGCGCGGACGTTCGTTAAACTTCCGGCGAGTGGGCGTGGCGACGCGGCGGCGGCGGCGGCGGGCCCGCGCAAAAAGAGGGAAAGGGAACGAAATAATTAGCAGTGGTTACGGGCGCAACAGAGGCGCGCCACGGAGTTCTTGAGATTCTGTTTATATTTTTATTTTCCCCCGAGCTGCAGGTGCGAAAATTCGCGGAGGGCCAAACGTTGCGTAGACCAGCGGCATTGTCGACCCTTTCTACTGGTATTTGATTTGGTCACGACCGAGTTTTATTTTACGATCTTTTTTTCTTTCTTTGTCAATTCTCACGCGACGCGCGATTGTCGATCGATGGAAGAAAAGACCCCCCCCCGTTCGCGCCGCCACAGCGTGGGTATTATTCGAAAACACTAGTAGACAGCTCGCAGAGAGGGAGCTGTGATTCATTGCTGAACGCGCTCCGAAAGTGGTATAATAGCGAGAGAGCGAAGATGGAGAGTCGTCGAGAGAGGGATGAGCCAGGACGGAGAGAGGTAGAGAGAGAGAGAGAGAGAGAGAGAGAGGGAGAGAGAGAGAGCGAGAACCTGGCATAAGTTCTCAGACTCCTCGCGAGGGCGAGCTTTTCAATTAGTAATTAAATCGTACCACTAGACGAGACTGCTGAGTATATATATATATATATATATATATATATATATATATATATATAATTATAGGGAGTCTTATTGGCGACGTCTGCGACAGTAGAAACAGAATAGGATGGGTCGGACGAGCGCGAACTTTCGCCCGCGGGCTTCCCCCGGCTATTTTGGGAGATTTGATAGCTCTTAAGCGGATTACACGCCGAGGCGAAACGTCATATATATATTTGTATATATATATATATATATATATATACGATTGAGAGATGTAGATAGAGAGAGAGAGAGAGAGAGAGAGAGAGAGAGAGAGAGAGAGAGAGAGGAGAGAGAGAGAGAGAGGAGAGGGAGTCAGAGAAAACGAGCTTTTCCCGTTCTCCGTGCGAGACTTCTCCTCCCCCACCCCATTCATCCTGCAAGTTTCATAGCCTCTTAAGTAGACCGTCTCGCTCAATTTTATTCTCCGCTCATCGCTGGTAACATCGAAAAGCCGCCCGTCGCGCGGGCGACGAGTACGAAATAAATAAATGAATAAAATCGGATATCCGAGGGCATCCGATGTCGGGAGGTCAGGCGTGATCTTTTATAACTGAGATGTCGCCGAGATGAAAAACAAAAGAAGCAATCGACACATGATCGGTCATAATCGACCGTACTTAGAACACTAGCTTGCGCTGTGTATGTAGCATGGCGTGTATATATATATATATATATATATATATATATATATATATATATATATATGTATGTATATACGCCACGCAAATTTCATCTCCTCTCTTCCACCCTGACGGTGCACGCTAAATTAATTAATGCTCTCAGCCCCGCTCCCCCGCCCGACCCCCCGCATAACGAGATCAGAGGTGTCGGTCGAGACGAGGGACGGCGGGTCGAAGTGGGCGACGGGGGGGGGGGCGAGGGGCCGTAGCGTTGCGCGCCCGGCACCGAGTATATACACTGCCGCTATTATGCTACACTTCCGAGGGCCTCCCACCCCCCCCCCTCTCGAGCGCCACCGCTCGCTCGTCCCGACCCGTTCGCGGGGCGAATTAGTCGAAGCAGGGGATCGTTGGAACGCCGCGCTTTGAAGCCGTTGTTGCGTTGCCGGAAGGTATTAAAAGCCCCTCTTCCGTACTCGGTGGCACGCGCTCGCTGACTTCTCTCTCTCTCTCTCTCTCACTCTCACACACACTCTGACTCACGCCGTCTGAAATTCTCGTATTATATTTTATGCGCGCATTGCCCCAATGACGAAAATTGGGTCTAAAGTTGAGACGTAGACGGTGAGGTATTAATTGTTGAAAATTCATACGGCTCTCAAGGCGTCGAAGTAGGGTCGCGCGTCAATTTATCAAATGTGAATTTGATATATTTCTATTTGAACAGCGGGTGGGGGAGAATTGTCGTGTTAGCGTTTTTAAGCAATATCGCATTATGTGCGTCTGAACATTGAATCGCCGCAAATACCGAAAGATCCTGTTCTTTGTTTATCTTTATTCTGGCCTGGTCTAACGTTTTTAAGAAATCCATCGAATCGCGCGGGAGCGTACTGAGCAAATCATAGCCAGGCGATAGAAATACATATTTTCACTCGGCCTTCTCAGTTTTTCCATGTAATTTGTCCAAAAACTTCAACGGAAACGTGAAATAGTCGCGACTAAAGAGCATGTTTGCCGAAAATTTTTACTTACGAGTGAAAAGCGATAAATCGACAATTCATTAAACGTACTCCTTACTTTATTGCGACTTGTTATTTGTGTAAATTCATTAGATGCTAATCCATTCTTGTTCGGAATTGTATTATTTTTGAATGTCTACAACTGGAAATGATATTTAAAAAGATACCGAAGGTATTACATATAAATAATGTATATTACATAGCAGAACGGTTGGTTTCCGTATTTCTCGTTTACTCCGTGAGCTCGGAAAAAATTTTCTTTTTTTTTTTACGTAAATCCTTTTTAATTGGATTATACAAATTTTAAATAAGAAGAAAAATGGTACAGAAAAAGCATCTTCTCGATATTAAGTATTTTCTTCCTTTTGTTCAACGTAAAAAAGTTCCGATACTTTTTCCCGGAACGCCCTAGGGGATATCGTAAAGCAATTGGATCGCGGCAAGTGGCATCCAATTCCCCGGACTTAAATAAAAAAAAAAGTAGGAAGGGCAGAAAAAAGGAAAAAAAAATACATCTCCGCTCGCTGAGCTTTTTATAACTCCCCGCATTGTCTGATCTCGTTCCCCTTCCTTTCATACTTTTTTTTTCTTCTTTATTTTAACGTTCGTTTAACGTCCCGTTTAATGTCGCTGTTCATTACAACAGATTGATTTGAATTTGCCTCGACTATTTCTTTTACGGCCCCCGCGATCATCCGCGCCAAACTACTCAGCCACACGACCCCTGGAGGAATACGTAAAGTGCTGTTAAATATATATATATATATATATATATATATATATATATATATATATATACCTAAGAGAAGCAAAATTGCGAAGATTGTAGTTACTTTTTACTTCTTAACTTGTCGTTGTTTCGCGAAGGAAATCTTATGTGAAAGGTCGTGAAAAAATTTATTAACATTTAAGTCATTTACTTAATTTTTGGGCGAAATAATTATTTACAATCACCTTATTATGAGAAAACAAAATTACTTTCATCTAGTAAATTACTAAAATAGAAAAACGGGATTACAGAATTAAACTTATTATTTTATGAAACTTACCCTAAGCGTAAAAGAATGATAATGTTTCTGTTTCTCCTATAAACGATTAAAACTTAATGTTAACAAATATTTTTCATCTCAATCTTCGGATAATAGTCAATGTTCAATTTGTATTACTTAATTTCCCAATAGAATCCAGTAAAATATATTTGAAAAAAATTTATCATCAAAAAAAAAAACGGAAAAAAAAGAGAACGTAACATGCGCCCTTTGACTTCCCGGCAAAAACGACACATAGCACGGCCTAAGTATCTTCAACTTCCACTTCCTGCCGCTCTCTCCCCCTTTCTCTCTCATCGCAATTCCTCCCCCCAACACCGCCACCTCGCCGCACCACCCACGCCTCTCCGCTTCGCGCGTCGCGCTCCCCCTCGCGCGATGCAGCCACTTTTAATTAAAATAAATTACGCTCGCCCCGCGCGCTTTTCTTTTTTTTTTCGCGCGCGTGTGCGCACAGACGCGTTTTTATCCCCCTCCCCCAACCCCTCCTGAACTACGCGCGGGAGCAACAGAGCACTTTTCCATCGCTCCTCCACCTTTTATCTCCTCTCTCGCTTCCTCTCCTTCTTTTGTATATATATATCAACGAACGAAGCGTGCATCCCCGTCAAAAGATCACGCTCGGAGCGAACATCCCTGAAAGCGCGATAGCCTTTTAAATACACCAGGGGCGGCTCTCTTTTGCTGCCCCTCGTTTTTTTTTTTTTGTTAATTCCCGATATGAGCGCGTCGAAAGAGGAGCAACAAAAAAAAAATCGCTCGTCGCTCATCTCACGATCGAATACACAGACAAGAGTCGCGGGCACACGCACGTATATGCGATTGCACTGCTTCGTCCCTCTTTTGTCGCTCGTTCGCGCCCTCTCGCAAACAGGCCGCTAATTAATATTCTCACTAGTATTTTCGCCCTCTCCCACGCTCAGTATGAGGCGGCACTCGACCAACCGACTATATATGACGGTATAGTTCGTCCATACGCGCAGTGGCGAAGAGGTCGCCCCTTTTACTCGGTACGTCGGATTTATTTGCACTTTATCCGGGATTTAATTTACCGAGCGCGACGGCACCAACGGCGTCGACGACGACGACGCGCTCGCTGATGGGATTAAAAGATATAAAAGTGCGAGAGAGAGAGAGAGAGAGAGAGAGAGAGTTGGAGTGAGAAGGGCGTCAGGAAACGTGACGATACACATACGCGCACAGACATATATATATATATATATATATATATATATATATATATAATAAAAAGAGGGCACAGGGTAAGAGGAGGGGGAAGAGAGGTTGAAAGGGAGACACGGAGGGCCGGTGGAAAGAAAGAAATGCGCCCTTGCGCTTGGGGGAGGGCAGAAAAAAAACCATGAAATTTAATAAATGCATTAAACCGTCGCCGCGGAGCTCTGGTCTCGCGAGGGGTGAAAATACTTCGCGGGTTACCGGAGTTTTTCTAATTCGCTGTCCTAATTAGTTTGTGGGATTTTGCAAGAGAGCAGCCGTTGATACGAAGGGAAGTCTGAGCGGTTTATTATTGTGTTTTTTTTCCTTTTCGTTGGTTTTTTTTTCTTTTTTCCGAGCTCGAAGCAGATACGGCCAAGAGGGAATCTCACTGCGAGTCCATGATTAAGAGGAATTTATAAATATGTTTATATTGTTGGTGTGGATGAGAGTGGACTAGATAAACAAATAAATAATTGAGACTGTCGATTGACTCAGACGAACTTTTCTTTTATTTGTTGCGTTTCTTAAACAAATCCTTCTTCGGATGAGCAAAATGAATAATATACAATTCTAATTTAAAGATATTACGAGTCAAATGATTAATTTCAGTATTCAATGTAAACGCGCATCAGACTTGTGCAGATGAAGTTTAGAATAGTTTTAATTTTAAAAGTGCATTATCATTTTCATTAATCACATCGTTTTAATTCATCATAACGAACTCTCCATACATATTCATGCAATTCGAAATTTTTTTCCCGATCAGCCCTTTTTAATAGAGAACGCTACTGCTCCGAGCATTTCATTTCCCTGATTTTTCCATACATCAAAAACTTAATCCTCCGAAGTGATCGTACCAACAACAACAGCAACAACAAAAAAAGACCCTATCGAAAAAAACGTGTCTTTTCATTCCTGTGTACACCTGAACGAGCAGTGCCGATGCCTTTTTCAAATATTACGAATCCTGTAGCTAAAAAAACAACTAGATGGAATCGTTCAGAATAAAAAGCGAGAGAGAGAGAGAGAGAGAGAGAGAGAGAGAGAGAGAGAGTGAAAGAGAGAGAAAGAACCTAGCTGGAGCGCTGCCAAGGTTGCCGCGCTTCGCGCAAGACAACAGAAGCGTCCCGGCTAATGGAAAAAAATTTCGTTCGTACCGAAATCGGTGCATTGCGCGCTTGTGCGCCGCTCTCTTAATCTGGCTCTCCGGGCAAAATTACACGGCGCGGCGAATGGCACTTTTACGGGGTGGCCGGATGGATCGGTAGGCGAACGGATAGATCATTCTGTTCGATCGTACAAATAGTGATTAAAACCTCGCTTAATGTTCAAGTTTTTTTTTCGAATACTTGGATTTACCGCATAGCAAAAAAAAAAAAAAAAAAAAAAAAAAAAAGATGCCGCATATCATGTAAAATTAAGAGAATTTCACGCAGGATTATAAATGTCACGTGACGACGCACGTCCGTTCCTCATTGGGCGGCTATTTGATTCGCTTCTGCTGGGTATATGTGCGAGGGCGAACGTTTCGTAATGGAAATGTTTGCGGGTCGCAAGGACGCTTTATGGGCCAACTCGACGAAAAATCGAAATGGCAATGCAATTAGAGAGAGAGAGAGAGAGAGAGAGAGAGTATTCGCCGAGCACATCGCGCATCATCCGATTTTAGTGTCCCACCACGGCCTCGGCCAATCGGCTAAGATTCCGAACGCCGATAATTCGTAAAATTGCCCGGCGAACCGGGCGAATCAGCCGGGAGGCCCGGCCAGCCGCTCGGAAAGAGGCGGGCGGCGTCGGCATTCTCTCGCCCAGGCAGCTCGCGAGGCTGGAAATAATCTGGGGCGCATCGGATTCCGAATGTCCGCACTATCCGAGCGACCGATCGAGCTCTCGTTCGGCATTACGCGCCGAGGATCGCGGGAATGTTTGGTTAATCTTGTCGCGGAATCCACCGGAGTCTGATGGATGGCTCGCGTGGAGTCGCCAGATTTCGTCAGTTACTGATTAATTATTGTCGGTCCCCTCCCCCTTATGGCTGGCTCTGTAAGGCGTTCATATATATATATGTTAATAATAATATATATATGTGTTAGTGTTATATATGTATATTAATCTATTTATATGTTTGTATGTATATTAGTGTGTGTGTATACAGATCCAGAGTTCATGTTCGATGTAAATATCTTACCAATACGGCCGTATCGTCCACGTTTATAATTGGTATAGAGACGAGTGTTTGTTGGTTTCTTCATTTGTTTGTCTTTTTCTTTATGGTTCATTTTGATCGCGAAAATCGTCGGCGCAAAAATGTGGCAAAAGAGCAATGGCTAACCGAGACACCTCGAGGAACTCGCATAAATTTTCCGTCCAATCTCGGGCGACAGCCGGAGTCCTGGTCCGTAACGACCGCTTGTCCCTTCTGTTCCCCAGATAAGACCTTATACCCAATTACAAGCTATACGCGTATCCAAAATCAAGAAACAAGGAGAGAGAGAGAGAGAAGAGAGAGAGAGAGAGAGAGAGAGAGACGAGGGAGATGGGGTGTAGGAGCAATTATTATTTGACTTCTTCCAATCAGATCTGGACGCATACTAGCTTTGTTCCGTATGCGTACAACCACGTTCCCTCCACCTTCGCCTTTTATTTTACCAATGCATAAAAACGCGCGCTTTACCATGTCTCTCTCTCTCTCTCTCTCTCTTTCTCTCTCTCTTTCTCTTTATACAACCACACACATATAGATATATATATATATATATATATATATATATATATATATATATATATATATCTAATGCCACGTTACTGTGAGATTCGATCGAGCTTTTTCCGTTTTCATATTTGGCAATTAAATAAGGGGACGCAGAGAGCTGGGGTCGCTTCATAACGGTTGATTTTTCTTCGTCGTCAGTTTCCGCCGAGCAATAATTTCGATGCACAGATTGGATTCAATTTTAAAAATCAAAGAAATGCAATTGATTTTGCAATGAAAAAAGCAGTATTCATATTTTCTTTTCTTTGTTTTTCTTTTTTGATTAATAAAAATGATTTAACCGTGCGGTATTTTGTTAATTTATTATTCGCCAATGAGTTTAAATTGTTTCTTAAAATATTACGACTTTATTACTTATATTATTTACCTTTTAATTGAAAAAAACTCGATAGAAAATATTATAACTTATTGAATCATTCTTTAATTATATCGTGATTCACGCGAGCCTATATTCGAACGTGAGAAAAAAGTCTCAGTCACAAATAAGAAGGGGAGGCAAAATCAAAACGTGGATCGGCAAATTCACCCCGGCAGGCAATTTTTCTTTTTCTCTTTTCACCAATCGAATTTCGCACAAAGGGAGAAAAAGCTGGCTCCGACTTATCTTAATCTTTTCTCCCTTTCTCGCTTAATAAGAAGGATCCCGGAGCTCTCGACATGGCAAAAAAGCGCGTCCGCGTGCACAAGCACGTGAGAGGCAAAAAAAGGCAGAGTGTGTGTATGTGTGTGTGTGAGAGAGAGAGAGAGAGAGAGAGAGAGATAGAGAGAGCGCGAGAGAAAGAGTGAAACAGCTGTAAAGAAAGGGCAGAATAAAGTCGCGCTCGTACGCGCGCCAAAGAACGTTTTACGGCAATATTTTCGCGCTCTCTTTTCTCTCTCGTCACCCTCCTCCCTCAATCGCCGACCCCGCGCTATGCCGCGTTCTATCAAACAAAAGTGATTCCCATCCTCCTGTCCTCCGATAAAAGCGAATCCCTCTCCACCTTTCTGTCTCTCTGTCTCCTCTCTCTCTCTCTCTCTCTCTCTCTTGCTCACTCTCTCGGTATTTACTGCGGGCCGAGGAAGCGACGGCGATGCGACGCGCGGCGGCGAGAGTTAAAGTGCAAAGCGAAACGTTCCCTATCCCTGCCCTCCTCTCCCACCCTCCGTCCCTCTATACTCTTTTATGTCTTCTCCGCTCAGGAAAAAAAAAGAAGAGGAAGCCAGAGAGGGGAAGATGGAAGTATATCTCCTATCTTCCCTCTAATACGCCGAGAAGTAAGAAATATTTCTCCGAGGCCCCCGCGCATAAGAAAGAGAGAGAGAGAGAGAGAGAGAAAGAGAGAGAGAGTGGGGGGGAGATAGAGAGAAGATTCTTGAATGGACAGACTTATACCGGTGCACGAGTAACGATCATACTCGACCTATCTTCGTCGTGCGCTGCTTCTCGACACCTTTCCTCTTCATTCCATCTTGCTCTCTCTCTGTCTCTCTCTCCTCTTTATCTCCATTTCTTTGCAAACGCGCACGCCCAGCACCGCGATCTTTCGCTTCTTTTCTACCCTCTACTTCCGTACATTCTCTTAAGCGTCTCGGCTCTTTGTCATTGTTTGTTTTCCTGATTGTTCGTCTTTCTTTTTTCGTTTCTTGTTTATTTCCCTCTTTCTATGTAGAGTCTACGACTTGTAGTCAACTTGCCTAGGAGAAATTTCCTATATTTATATTACGATCGTGAGTAGGGATTTTTCTTCCAACTGATTTTTGCTTTTGATAATTATCGTATCCATTCACGTGGTTGATTGTTATTGCACAATTCTTGGTAAACATAATTATGCGTTTTCTCGAAAAGAAACACAAGATGTGTTTGACAAGGTAAAATTGTTTTCAATTTCTTTAAATATTTAATGCAATTTTCATATCAAAGTAAATAAAAATTTCTCCCCTCGATTTTTTCATTGAATCTTATCGAGCGAACTTTTTTTTTTTAAATAACACAATTTCTATAAAAATCTCTATCGGATCGAAACATGTACATACGCATATGTATAGAAACCCTTTCGCATGGAATTCGATTACAAAAAAAAAAAAAAAAAAAAAAAAAAAAAAAAAAAAAAAGCAGGGAGAGAAAAAAATCTAGTTATTCGGACAGCGTTCCGAATCCCCGAAATACAAAAGATCCAATCGAAGCGCAATAACTCCCCGGCACACCGTAAACCCTTATCAACTTGCCGGCGCACCCTACGCACCCAGCGGGCAAGAGGAGAGAAGGCGGGCTTCGGGCGGGGACGGAGGGGTTAGCGGCGACTCGTACAGAGCGAATCCCGGTGAGCGAGCATTGGCCCAGCGGGCCGGGCGCCTACGACCGCTCGCTCGCTCGGTCCATCCGGAAAAATTCCCTCGATAAATACATACACTTGCGCCCCCGGGCGCGCTCTCGGAGCTCCCTCTTGACTTGGCCGCGCGCACCTGTGCCGCGAGGCGCTGCCGGCCTCCGGTCGCGTCAGTGTTAGAGAGAGAGAGAGGGGGAGAGAGGGAGAGAGGGAGAGAGAGAGAGCTTTACAGTGAAACGGTCGTCCTCGGGCCTTCTCGGGCAAGCGCGCGCACCCACCTTCCTATCACGGGGTTACATCCCGTGTAGTTGACACATATAACACACGTACACCAACGTGCGCGCTCGCACACGAGCAAGCCGGTAAACGCGGCTCTGGCTCGAACCGAGGGAAATCGGATTCCTCGGCACGTCGGTGGCGGAAATGCCGAGACAAAATGAAATCGAACGCGCGCTCATGCTGGCAGTCATGCCAGCGCGAAAAGGACGAGAGGGAGAGAGACAGAAAGAGAGAGAGGGAGAGAGAGAGAGAGAGGAGAGAGAGGTAAAGCCACAGAGCCGTGGAGGAGGAGGAGACGGAATTGCGCCCGACGAGCGAACGTGCGCGGAAATAACATTGACGATTTTAGAGCGAGGACGGAAGAGACGGAAAAAGGGAGGCGTATAGAGAGGGCGAGAGTTGGGCGTGCGGGAGGGGGGGTGGGGCGGAGAGGGCAAAAGAGCGAGAGTCGGATATGCACGCCGGCAATGCTTCTCTCGCGTGTTTACCGAGAGAGAGAGAGAGAGAGAGAGAGGGTGAGAAGGGGGACAGAGACAAAGTTACCACGCCGCGCTATAGAGCGGCAACCTGCACCCGATCGGTATATACGTTCCACCCCCTCCCTGCGCACCCATTTATGTATACGCCACGGTTTTCAGGGCGATGAGAAGTTGTTTCTTGGAGTTTCGCCTGTTTATATATATATTATATAGATGGGAAGCTCTCGATACCATGCGAATCGATCGATCGGTTCTGTGCCCTCACGAATATATATATTTATACGTGTGTGTCTCTGTGTGTATGTGTACTTCCTTTCTAGAATTGTTTAGAATACACGGCGCTGTTTTTTTTTTCATCTTTCGCGTAATAAATTACAGTTAAAAGACAATCAATAATTAAGTTTAATAACTACGTTCATGCTCTGTCATAAAATAAATTGCTTATTCAGATTTTACTAGTTTTTTCTTTTTCAATTCCCTTGATTGTTGACGGTCTAAAAATTAGTCTATCGTCAAAACAATCTCTATACGCATTTAAATGTTTCACAGTGTGATTCACTTAACGCACATAAACAATCAAAGAATTTTTGTCTACTGCATAACATTACGGTTAGACAACGCTTTGCTGGGAAGTGACCGAGTCTCAGCAAAGCGCCATGGATAAGATAATGTTTAAGAGGCAAGACCGAAGGTGAGACAGTTAGTGAGATGCACGAATGCTAATTTTTGGGTAGTGCGTGTAAACACAGGCACTGTCGCACATAATGAGATCGGCGAATCGACAGACGGTAAAGGGAGACCGACCGACATTTGGTACAGAGTTCGTATAGTTTAATATAGTGTAGCTTTCTCTCTCTCTCTCTCTCCTCTCTCTCTCTCTCTCTCTCTCTCTCTCTCTCTATCCCTCTACCCTAATGATAGCATAATTTAAACTGATATCCGGGGTGCGGTGAGTCCGTCCTTGGGAGAACTGGGGGGGGGGGCATTCACGGATTCGCCCCTCGGGCACGCAACAATTCGTCTTGCCTTGCACTTTGTCGGCGCCGCGGTCTTAATATTAACCGAGCGAGCCGCCCCTCCTCCCTGTAAACCCCCCCCCCCCAACCCGACAGCTCGACGAGTCGTCGCGATGCTTCCCCACCTGAGCTCCCCAGCGCATCGTCTACGCCCCGTTGGCATTCGTGTTACAGTCGGACCGACCTCCTTTTCACCGAGGTATACAGGTATACGTATAGTTCACGCTCCGCCGCCGTTTTAGTCGCCGACACCCCTATGGCGTATATATATATATATATATATATATATATATATATATATATACACACGCGGCAGGCGTCGTATACATTGTGTAAACTCGGGGGCATGGGGTGGGCTAGACATCGTCACGGGGGTGAGTATCGCACCCCTCTCTATGTACACAGCATAAGGCTGTATCTTGCTAATGCGAGCGTGCCACATGACACCGTTTGGAGGATAATTGCGAACGAGCCGAGGGTCGATTGAAGCAAATGTAGAGATAGAGGATAGGGGAGAGTGGGACGGGGGGGGGCAGCGAAAGAATACTACGCGTGCGCATTCCTTAAGTCTCGCTCGACATTGTATTTAGCGAATTGATTACGGATTTACCGCAATACGTATTACAGTTTAACGGCTAAAAGTTAAAGCGTTGAATAATTTTCTCGAACAATTTTCCATTGGAATCTGATCTGAGATCATGCTGGTTTCGAAAATGAACACAGATCGTATGCTTATACGTGCAAGTTTCAACGTTCAACATTACGTCACGAATGTCTTTTAAATTATTTGCCTCGGCTCTTTTTTGTTTAATTAAACAAGGACAAAATAAAATGCGCCGGTACACAAAATTCAATAGTTTTCTTTTCGTTTTTTTTTTTTTTTTTTTTGATTCGATGACGCTACCAATGGTGTCCATTAAACATTTTAAGATGTAACTGATGATCCACGTACAGTTTGATATATTATATTTAAAATCATGGGGCAGGTTTCACGGCCGAAAAAGTTGCGTGAAAAAAGAACTTAGCCGCTATCTGTTACATCATGAATTATCCATCATGAATATGTGTGTGTGTGTGTGTGTGTGTAATGTGTATGTACGCGCGGATCCATAGAAATATCGAAAAAATGCATCTTTCGTTCCGCGATTCTAGAGACAAAACAATTTGACAAAGCTCCGTCGTGCGCATTCTAATATACATACATACATACATATACATATATATATATATATATATATATATATATATGTGCACATATATAATATAAACGCATTAACGCTCTCGCTCAGACGAACAGAGTGTCGGGGGAGGGGGATGGCTTTTAACAAACGCGGGCGCTCACGCTTTACGGTGCTCGCGCCCTTCTACACACACAAATACGCGCGCTCCCGCACGCACACTCTTTTTACGGATCGCGGTACCGACGTGCCGCACTTTTATATTATATATATATATATATATATATATATATATATATATATATATATATTTCCTCCCAGCGGGCGCTCTCGCGCCTTAGCGAGCCGATCCGGTTACTACAAGGCGCTTACGGGTTAGTCTTCCGCCCTCCTCCACACCCCGCGCGCTCTACTCCCTCTCTACCCTCGGCTGCTCTAATCTGCTTTACGAGCTGAAATCGCATAACGCGGCTTCTTCTTTCCTCCGCGCTTACTCCTCCGCCGCCCCGTCCGCCTTTTATATTTCTCTCTCTCTCTTTCTCTCGTCGCCCAACCCCGTACCGCAGAACTCCGATCTTTTACCACGGCTGGATATTTTACGAGGGCTTTACACTGTACTGGATCTTGATTTGTTCGCCAGGCGCGGGAGTGGTTTAGCTTCATCGCTGTATCGGGACATCACTTTTCTCTCTTTTTTTTTCCTCTCTCTCGCTCTCGCTCTCGCTCTCTTTCACTTGCTTTACACATTATCCCGCAGGCCAGACTACCGGAGATATTATATGTCTCTATCTGTTGTAACGTTGAAATTTAATGAAATTCATCGGCGGATAAATTATATCTGTTTATCTTTCGCTCGCCATCCAGCATGAACAGAAGGACTTGGTTACCGTGTCCCTCGACTCCGCCCACCCACTCCCCTCCTTGGTTTTGCGGCACAATAACCCGCGCAAGCGATCTCGAACGAGATTTTCGGTCTCTTTTTTGGTACACTTCTATGTCACTCGCTCTCCCTCGAAAAGATTCGCCCCACTAATTGTCAAATCGTCGCTGGGAGCGGATCGACCGTGGGTTTTTTTTTTTTTTTTTTTTTTGTTTTGCCACGAATCGTACATATAAAAGCTTTAGTATCCACTTTCCTTCGGCTCGACGACGGGCTCCTCGTCCCCCCTGCCCCCTATCCCGCGCCACACTCAAACCCTCGACCGCCGCACGTAAGAGTATCTTCCCCTTTTTCCCTTTCCACGCGGGGCGGGAAACACATAACGGTTTATGTTTCGTAAATATCTCGTTTCAGGGCCAGATATATAACTTGCGTTCCCAACCCCCGTTTGGGGAGGGGGGGGTGTGGCGGAAGGGGGGTTCAGGGTGGGCGTTCCGGCATCGCCGTGCGGCAATGGTATATTATAAAGATCGCTCTGGTTTATCGTCGGTTCCGCCGCAGGAATTACGAGCGATTCGCCGTATCGGGCACGAGAAGTTCAAAAATAAGGAGAGAGAAAAAAAACGCGCGAAGCAAGCTAAAGAGAGGGGGGAAAGAATTAAGTCGCGTCGTAAGTTAGCGGTCATAATCGTCTTTAGCCAAGTATATTACTACTTTTATTTTATGCGATGCACAAAAGGCGCTTTTATAGATATATATATATATATATATATATATATATATATATATATATATATATATATATAATATATACGTACTACCGTGCTGCAACTTTCTTTAACGGTGGCACGCTATTAATCATATGAACATGTATCATGCACGTTTCGAAAAATTTCAATCTGAATCTCGTCTCTTAGCCAGGATCGAATATCTGTTTGTGTTTCTGCGAGAGACACATTGTTAGGATATATATATGTAGGCAACTGTACACCGCCGTCATGAAAAAGACGCTCGCAAACCAACCGCTCATAGGCCCTCTCCAACCCCTCCCCCCCGCTCAAGACAGTCAACTGATCCCGCGCGGATGTGACAGACGCAGCGCCCGCACGCGCTGGATTAGGGGGAGATAACGCGAGCGCGACGGATTAGGGGAAGAAATAGAGAAGGGAGGGTAGGTGGTGCGCGCGAAGAAAGGCAGAAGGGAGGGGGCGGAGGAATGAGAGCGAGAGAGCGGAGATGGAACATAATAACGTCGAGACGGCTGCGCCCCCTTGCATTTATCCGTCTTTTTTTGTTCTTAGCTCCTTCGTCTCCCTCCTTACTCGGCATCAAAGCGCACGCGCCTGCGCAGCGGAAAGAATCGAGATATACCGCGGGGGCCTTGACAAGCATATAATATAATGGAAGGAGTTGGAACGGTGAGACAGGGACAGAGACAGAGAGAGTGAAACAGAGAAAGAGAGAGAGAGAGAGAGAGAGAGAGAGAGAGCGCTTTTAGAAGCCATTCGCGAACGGGCATTAGCCACTTTGAGGAACCCCTTTGTGGTACATATATACATATATATATATCAAAAGGGGGAGCAGCACAAGTAGCCCAATATATACATATATATATATATATATATATATATATATATATATATTATGTATACTTGTACTGCTTCCCCTTTTTTGATCTTATTTTAATTTTTGACCTTATTTTCCAATGTTTCGAGATGATATTTTCCCTCTATGTTTCTATTTCGGATTTATTAACAGACTCGTGCTTCTAGATATTTTCTTCTAAGTCAATGTCTTTTTGCGCTTCCCATAGAGAGTAATGAAAAATTGTACAAGATAAATACAGATTATGAAATGATATTTTCCAAATGCATATTGAACATCGCCTAGGATACAGTATGAGGGTTGGATTACTTATACATTGTTATTTTGAAAACAATCGAAATTCGACAATGACAATTTTGACATCTTTTCCTTGAAGCAAGCCAAGGTTGAGCAAGCGTCATTCAATATAGGCGTATACATACAAACAATTGAAATCGAAAAACCGCATCGTATTTTTCCCAATTCCCACCGAACCTTCGGGCAATCCAATTTTTCAGCTACAAATTCGATATACGTCCCTTCTATGCTTCCATGCTACATACACGTATACATCCATAAGCAGTGTGAAATATCCCGGCAGATATCCCATAAAATTTTTAAGAAACGCTCTCTTTTATCTCTGTTCCTATTCAGTGTCCAATTTTTTGAATTATATATGTCTTATACCCACTGGACCTATAAGCGGTTTGTGCCATAAATGTCCAATCTATAATTCTATGAACATATATATATATATATATATATATATATATATATCTATATATATATACACATATATATTCGGCCTTGCTTTTCCTGGTCCATTAAGCGCGTCATCATCCTGCCAAAATCCGTAGAAATCGCGACTTTGCAGCTCCCCTTTTTTCGTTTTTCCTTAGCCCGGTTATATATATATATATATATATATATATATATATATATATATATATATACAGACGTATTATGACGGACGAGTTTTCGGAAAAAGCAGTCTAAGGGGGTGGGGGTACAATCACAGGGAGAAAAGAAAACGAGAGGAAGTGAACGAGAGAAGATATTGCGCTCGAGTGATCCTTCATTTTTTGTTATTCTCGGTTCGCGCGCGATTAAATCTATTATTCGATAGACGACGATGGAGATTTGTTGAAGAGAGCATTAGGCAGAGAGGGAGCGAGAGAGAACGAAAAAATGCTACAATTGTTCAGCCCTATTCGAGAATTCATTCAGCATTCTCGATGCATGACCGAAAGCGGAATTAACAATTAAGGGGAGAGAAGCTACTAAAGTGAATGTAAGAGAGAGAGAGAGAGAGAGAGAGAGAGAGAGAGAGAGAGAGAGAGAGAGAGAGACGGGCAGAGAGTCGGAGAATGGATTTTGTTGTTTATCGTTCGCACTCCACCACTGTTTCCGATTCCATTGCCTCATAACAAAAGTGTATCATTGAACTCTTCGTATATATTGCTTAGTTCGTTTTACAAAGCCCATAGCGTTGTACGACGAGGTAACACGCGAGCACACACACACAAATGCGCAACGAGAGAGAGAGAGAGAGAGAGAGAGAGAGAGAGAGAGAAAGAGAGAGAATCTATCCACTCAGCGGCGTGTCGAAAACAATAGGTAGTCGTTTTCGCGCAGATGCTCCTTCAGTCATTATCTCTCTCTCTCTCTCTCTCTCTCTCTCTCTCTTTCTCGCTCATTCTCTCTCCCTCTCTCTCTCTCACTCTTTGGCTCTCTTTCTCTCCTCCTCTCTCTGTTCATCCTCTATTCTTTCCAAAGAAATTTTTTTTGCGTTCGACCTCCACCCGTTCTTTCTCCTTGCCGTCCTTTCCCTTCTGCTTTTTTTTTTTTCGTTTTTGTTGGCTTCCATGTACTTTAATGCGCTACCTGTGTGTCTCTCTTTAAAATCACTCCGTACCATCGTCCAACAATGGTTGCTTCTTAACCACAAAGAAAATACGTGCATGTGTGTGCGCGCGCGCACACACACACACATACACACGCCGGTATGAGTGTGTTTGTATGTACGTCTATAATAAAAAGAAACCAACGAGAGGCCTAGAGAAAACGTTCTTTACACACTCGCCCACACATACACGCTCAAGCAGCACGCGCACGTGCGCGCGCTCCGCTCCCGCGGCATAAAGCAAAAAGAATTGCGATACTCACATGCCTCTCCTCCGACGGATTCAGACCTGCAACAAAAAAAAACAAAAGTAAGGATTTAGTTTCGTGTGACCGAGCGGGCGGGAGCTTTTATTTTTGTATTCTATGCGTATAAAGTAGTACATATGTTTGTTTGGTATATATATATATATGTATAGTTCCAGTCGTTTCTTATTACGTATATAATGGTATGTATCGCGCGAATACGGTACAAAAAATTGTTCAAAAGAGTATTCTGAACCGCGTTGGCGTGGGGGGGGGGGAGGGATTTTCCGAGTCTGCGATTCGAGCGTTTCAACGGGAAAAAGGTACATCTTGGGGGGAGGGGGGTTTCGTCGGATGTTTTTTTTCTCGCATAAACGGAAGGTCACATACGTATTATGCACAGTAAAATGCCAGCTGCAGTTGAAAAATATGTTCGTGATTTAATGTACTAAATAATTAAACTAAAATATAGCAAAATTATATCAAGTGCAGTTTAAGTAAATACGTTCTAAAAATCACTATCTTGGTTGAAAATTCAATTGACACGCGCTAATCATTAATTAACTCCGTGGCCGCGTACAATTACCACATGTAAAATTCTTCCGTGAACCGGAACAACGGCCTCGTGTTTTTGTAAAAAAAATACACAATGTGCGATAAAAAAAATACACAAAAGCTCGAAGGATTAAGGTAGAGATGAAAGTAAAAAGAAGTGGAGAGTGGGGGCGACTCCACGCATAAAAGAAAAAAGTCACACCATGAACTATAAAGAGAGAACCCACACGTGTAATATCTATTGGGTAAGCCGTGCTCTCGGGCTTCTGCGTGCAAGCTCGCTGGAAGCGCGCGCAAAGGTTGCCGGTTCCCGTAGGCACGTTAAGAAAGAGAGAGAGCAAGAGAGCAAGAGAGAAAGAGGGCGAAAGAAAGAGAGAGAGAGAGTGAAAGAAACTGAGAAAATGAAAGCGAAAAAAGACGAAGGAGGGAGCAAGCAGGCTGCTCTGTAATAATCGGGAAATATGAGAAAATTCTTGCCCTCGTGCCGGGTATATGCATATATATATATATATATATATATATATATATATATATATATATATATATATATATATAGTACGAAACGACGACGTGGTGAACCCCGTCACATAACTCGGCGGTATGCGAATAGCGAAGCGGGCTCTCGAGCGTGGATGGCGTATCGGGAGGGGGGAGGGTTGTATATGTGTATATTAAAGTCCCGGGACTGGGGGTGGTAAGAGGGAGCCAGGGAGCGGTAATAAAGAGATGAAGGATAGCTGTTTTCCAAGATGTGAAACAGAGAGGGAGAGAGAGAGAGAGAGAGAGAGAGAGAAAGGGGGTGAGCGATAACGGGAATATGAGATTGAGGAGGAGGAGGAGGAGGAAGTTGATATGGATGCATAATTTATGAGGGGTTAGTATAGACAATAAAGGAAGACTGCGAGTGAAAGAACGATGAAAAGCAATAGCGGTGTGGGCGAGGCGGTGGAGGGGGTGGGGCGGAAGAGGGTCACGGAATCGAGGATAAATTACGTGCATCATTGTCGAGCACGATTCCGCGATATATTTTTATTATAATTGAACGACCCGCCCTGAAAATCCGGTAGGGCGACTCTACTTTAACGAGCTTGGCATTATTACAAGCGATTCGTATATAATTTGGCGCTGCTCGAAATGGACTCTCTCTCTCTCTCTCTCTCTCTCTCTCTCTCTCTGTCTCCTTCTACTCAACCCCCGGCTCGTTCTACCCTCTCTTTAACAGTGAATTTGTTTCCGCGAATTACGACCGTGATAAAAAAAGAAGGAACATACACCTCCTACTACTCCGTCGTTTTATGTTTTAAGAGTGGGTAAGAGAGAGAGAGAGAGAGAGAGAGAGAGAGAGAGAGAGAGAGAGAGAGAGAGAGAGAGAGAGAGAGAGAGATAGAGAGAGAGATAGAGAGAGAGACAGAGAGAGAAAGACAGACAGACAGACAGAACGAAGAAAAGAGAACACGCATACAGATATAGGAAGAGCTGAAATAAGTCGAGGATAACGGTATAAATGTTTTATGGGCAAGATCGATGGTGCTGCTCTTCCCTCTCCTCTCTCTCTCTCTCTTCTCTCTCTCTCTCGTCGAGGAGAATCCATAAAGCCTACCCCTCCCTCGTCCGTAGGTCCCGCCGAACAAATCGTATAAAACACGCCCGAGTGCGCGCGTATAGGCCGCGCGAGGGTTATATATATATATATATATATATATATATATATATATATATATACACTCATACACCCCCCTCCCCACACACACAGAGAGAGAGAGAGAGAGAGAGAGAGAGAGAGAGAGACAGAGACAGAGGGAGCGGAATAATGGACGAGGCGAAGTTTATCGAAGAACTGATAAATATTTTTCGGGGAGCATGTATGATAGATAGTTCGGTCGGCCTGAGAGAGAAAGTAAGTCGGCTGCAATTACCCGTGTGGAGGGATGGCACGATCGTTCGGGCTCGATACGAAAACAATTTTTCTATATATATATATATATATATATATATATATATATATATATATATATATATACACATATCTATATATGACACACGAGGCTATTACGACCGAGAATCAACAAAAGTCTCTCTCACTATATATATCTTGGTATAAGTCACAGTTCGTCCCGTGTACAAAAACTTGTATAAATAGACTTTCTTTGGACGACTCTTGATAGGGAAGGGGCGGGGGTTGGCTCCGAACAAAAAGATAACGACCCCCAGGGCTGAGCGTAAAAGTGTATATATGAGTATATACATACATACATACGTACATATGTTTATATACACACACACAGAGTCATACATAAACTAATGACGCTACACGACAAACAGTCTTCCCGCATTCGCCGACTGACTGCGACTCCCTCTCCCTCCCCCGCCCGTTCTATTTTTCCGCGCGCGTCCCGCGCACGCGTTTACAGTCGAGCGACGAGGAGGGATATCCTTCGCCTCCCGCCCCGTCCCTTCCCCCGGCCCCCGTCAACGACCGCGCGCTACGCTTTGCGGGCGAGCTCTGTATTGGGATCGATGAGCGCGGTTACGGAACGGGCGGGTGGGATTGGTTTGGGCGAGGGTAGAGCGGACGAAGCGCGTGACTCTTTGCGCACTCGCGAGGAGGAGGATCGAGTCGAATTCGATGAGGGCGGCGAGGGCGAAGGTTGGGGGGGGGGGTGGTGTGTTCCGACTGGTCCCCGTCATCTTGAACCCGATGAATTTTTTTGCGTCCTCGGAAATGCATCCGTTTCTTCATCGGGCCGTTATATCTGCGTTCTTAGTGCTGTTAAGCTCCTTTATGATGTAGAATTATAAATCGGAGAAATAAATCGGAATATATATATATATTCCAATCGCTGAATGTTTGTTCTTTAGCACGTCGGGAATATTATAATGTATTTATAAAAAAAAAGATAAAAAACAAAAAATAAACTCAAAAAATAAATTAGAGCGTAAATCGTTGCTAATCATCCGTACGGGGATTCCATCTTCGTGGTTTTGGAATTTTTGAGATTAGGGACTGCGTGGAATTGGAGGGGAGTGGCTTTTTGGGATTTCTGGGCTTCTTAGGAATTAAGAAAATTGTATTCGCGAGTATCATTGCAAAGTATTATTGCAGGATATCGTTAAAATACAGTGAACTCCAGACGAGTTAGAATCAAATGCTCAAAGTATTAGAATTCAGTACCCAAAACAATATTTATACGTGCAGTTACGTTTAGCAAGTTGTCTTTGTCGAATTTTGCCCTCTCCTATAAAATCGATCGAGAAATCACGGTTGAACTGAGATGAGAAACATAATCTTCTTTTAAAGTCGAATTCAATTTTATACACATTGACTAAACCGCGCACTTGCAAGACACCGTTAAAGGCTTTTTTTTTTATCAATTATCCAACGAATTATTGACAGTTCATTGGAAACGCAAGATTATTGTGCAACACGCTCGGTATTATTTTGCGCTTTGAGAAAAAAAAAGCTTCATAAGAATCTGTATATCAACCATTTATTTTATTACCTTAGAGGCAAGGATCGTGAAATATACAACCCGGCCGACCGGCGTCCGCTGGGAGGGGCGCGGAAATAAATTTCATTCCACCTAATGCGGAAGATATATCGAATGCGTCGCGCTGCGCGACAACTTAATAAACATTATATGCCGAGCATTCGATCGAAGCTGGAGTGGAGGGGGGCGGGAGGGGCGGAGCGATGGCGGTAGTACGAATGAGACGGGATACACGGAGGAGAAGAAGAAACGCGAACTTGGTTGGAGGGAGGAGGGGGAGGATCGACTGCGACAGCTCGCGAGGGTGGGAGAAGAAGCACACGTTGAATTTCGCAAAAGTTGAAAAACGACCTTCTCCACTCGTGCCCACCCTCCCGCTGCCGCCGTTTCTTCTGTCGCAGAATTGAAAACAGAGAAACGTCGAGATAAATATGTGTGTGTGTGTGTGTGTGTGTGTGTGTGTAGAAAGCTTGTACCACAGAGAGAGAAAGAGAAAAATAGTTGGCAGAGGAGGAGAGATATGGCTATACATTATCCGGAGAAGAAAATCACCGCGGAGATTCTCAGGCGCGCGCGCGCGCGCGCGTGTGTGTCTGTGTGAAGCGAAGCAAGAGCGCAGAGAGAAAGAAAGAAAGAAAGAAAGAAAGAAAGAAAGAGAGAGAGAGAGAGAGAGTGAGAGAGTGAGGGGGGAGAAAAATGTATGTAGAGCCCGGTGAGCGCGAGCGGTAAAGCGTGGCCCCGAGTTACGCCCGCACAAAGCCCTGCCGCATCGCCTCCCTTCTCCTTCTATTCCACCCCTCCTTCTTCCTCCATCTCTCTCAGCCTCTCTCGCTTTGACAATCGGATCCGCGCGCGTGCCTGTTCCCGGGCGGTTCGTCTTCTCCCTTTTCTGCTCGCGATTCCGTCTCTCGAAAAAGTCTCATGCACACGAGCGCGAAATGCCAATGCACCGATGCGATGCTGATTCTTTTCTAAACTCCCCACCGCATCCCCCCCCCGCCCCACGACACTGCCTCTCTCTCTCTCTCCCCACCCCCACTCCTCGCGCTTCCCGCGACGAGCTTTTCAAACGTATCTCTCGGAGCGCTTGTAACTCGCTTTTCTCGAGTCCCTCGCCGCCCTCGCCCCCGCGCCGCGGAGTATCTTTTTATTTATTTAGAATGTCGAGGAAGGGAGGAGAGAGCGGGGCGGGGCACGCAGGGACGTGGAAATTTTCGAGCGCTGAATTCTCGTGACCGAGGTTATGCGGCGCGCGCATTACGACGCCGAAGCGCGGAAAAAGTTTCGGGTCCACGTTGATGCGGAAAAACGGAATATATGTAAAATACCCAACCGTGCCTGCATATATATATATATATATATATATATATATATATATATATATATGCATGCTATACGTTTCCTCGAGCATTCTGCGTTTGCGCGCGGTACTACGTTGTCCTTTTTCTCCTAGAATTAATGCGCTCGCGACGCTTTGCAACTGGCATTTGGTAGCTTGAAAAATTACCGGAAAAAGCAATGTATCGTGTTTTTAAGATCTTTTGACATATCGTCGATGCATCAAATTAATTATTTAACGTACAATGTAATAAAATTTTCGTAAGATCGATTATGTAATTTTACAACATAATTTAATATATTTTAAACAAGAAAAAGTTATTTTTACGATTTTGATGCTTCTTTGAGAATTTTCTTTCCTTTTCCAATCTTCATATCGAAACTATGTAAAATGTAGAACTGGTTTTAATATTAGGACAGCGATTAATATTTGGGTTTGACGATTTCACTTCTCTTAAAAGAAAAGTACAATAGAAAAATAAACAATGAGTATAAGTAAATGAATGTAAATATCGGGGAAAAAACTTAGATTATATAATATTATTAATCACCTCAATAATTTATTAATATTATTTTCTCTAAATATTACATCCATAATTATTGAATATATTTATTTTTATCAAAAACTTTTTTTTCAAAATATACGTAGCGAAAGTTAGCAACCTTTATCTCAAAACTCAGGTATATATTATTTAATAATGCAATTGACACTATTTATCTATCTATTTATCAATCTATATGTATATATATATATAGATTCTTTTACATTTCCTATTAGGAACGATCATTGATAATCCACTTTGCCAAACCACGCACGGTTCCCAACTCCACATACGTAAAATTCAAATTAACATCCACTTCCAATACGCGCAAATACCCGTGGGGGACACGCTAAATATCCAATTCCTCTTTGGAGCCTACGAAAGGGGGCGAAGAGAGAGAGAGAGAGAGAGAGAGAGAGAGAGAGAGAGAGGGACAAAGAAGAGTATGAAGATCGGCATCGTAAGAAAAAAAGCAAGGGTCGAGAGAGTAAAAGGGAAAAGAAAAAAATCAATCAATTACCCTCGAAGCGTTTCCACCCCCGACCTGTCTCGCGCCATAAAACAACCTCCTTCTACTTCTCCTCTGTGCTCTCCTCGTCTGTCTCGTTCCCCGGGCAACTACCAAAGTAACTTTCCCTCTCTCTCTCTCTCTCTCTCTCTCTCTCTCTCTCTCTCTCTCTCGCCCCCTTTTTCTCCAGCCGCGCGCGACCTCGTAAACGGACAAGCGTGTGGAAGTTCCTCCCTTCTCCCTCCCGGCGCACAGCCGCCCGACGCATAATTTTCCACTAAAACGCAAAGAGGTCGTTTGGAAGCCCGCGGATGGTTGCTGCCTCCATCCGCCTCTCGGGCCCCCTCCTCTCCCGCCCACTCCTACCAACCCTTGGCGTGGATGTGTTCCGTGAGCGGACGAGCGCTATCTGGCGAGGGAGGCATCAACTGTCTATTTGGAAAATTGAAATAAGGTCGGTCTTTTATATATTTACACAAGCGCCCCCCTCCCCCCCTGTGATACCCGCCCGAGGGCACTTCTCTCGACCAATGCGAATACACGCCGTGACGAGAAGGGAATTGTTGACGACGGGGAAGGGGGCGAGGGTGTTAGGTTTGAGGGATCACCGAGCGGATCTTCGGGACTACTTGACCCCCTCCTCTCCGTCACGAGTGAACGAGTCGCGCCTTTCTGTCGCCCTTATTTATTTATTTATTTATTTATTTATTTTTGGCTCGCCAGGACGCCTCGGTCGTTTACTCGACTAACGGACGGCTCGAGTTGCGCGGGTGGGTTTTGTGTACGTAGGAGCGCGCGCGCGCGCCCACTTGGCTTTCTCGATTTCGACGTATAGACGATGCCAAATGGCGCGCGTGCACACGGCCAACTTGCGAATCGCCCGAGCTTTGGAGTTCGCTGAAGTTTTTCGATTCGAGTCTTTTCTTTTCGTCTTTCAAGTATACGCTTGGGCTACCTGTAAAATTAGAGGGGCAAAAAAAAAAGAGCCTGCGAAAAGGGAAAATGGGTCGTACACGTTAGAGAGATCGTGGGATCGCGGTGGGTGAGGGGGGGGGTAAGGGAGAGGAGGATAGCGGCACGGATGTGCTCGTTTAGTGGATAACAAAATGGGGGAGGTGAAATTGGGAATCGGCCGTACGTGACCGGGATATATCTAGATAAACAGGACCTTTTCGTATGTAATGCGCGCAGATTGCGGACGCGGAATAACTGAATTTTCTCCGTGCATCGGGCAAATATGAAAAAAATATGGAAATTCTAATTTTATCTAATTGAGTAATTTTGGAGATATATATATGTATATATATATATATATATATATATATATATATATATGAATATGATATATATGAATCGCTCAATAAATAATAAGATTCGTTAGAAATATTCTCGAAAATTGGTTTGGGAAATATTCTTGAAAACGTCTATGAGGATCAATTATAATTTATGAGGGATGTTAAAGGGAGACCTTACGATAGTGTAGAAATTAATGTAAAATTAAATTCGACGTTTCTTCCATTCCTCTGGTAAATCTTCGAGTTACTAAAAGTTAAATTAAAACTATATTGATATTAATGAATAAATATTTCTATTGTTCTATTGGTCTTACAGTAAATTTAGTCCCTGATGGGGAGCCTTAGCGAGCTCAAAACGTTGGACAACTACAGCAGATCTTCAATTAGGTAAAGGTGGGGACAGTCAGATTGCACTTTATTAATAAACATTTTTTTTCAGCTAATATATATTTATTTCAGATTAGTTTACGGGAGTGATTTTAAACGAGGACATTCTGACTGTCATAATTTTCAATTTATCATATATTGATAGGCATTAGTATTGATAAAAATATATATATTGATATTATTGTGTACTAATTTATTGAAATAGACTGCAAGATCAATAGACATATTTATTAATTTATCTAAAGACAGTCGACATAAGCACTATTAAAGTATATTTATGTCATAGTGTTTTTTTATTTCATTCACGAGTTCATTTCTTTCTCGCAATTTCTGTCTAAATATTTTTTGATGCTACACAAATTACAAAATACCTAGAATCACTAGTTAAATTCTCCCGATTCTTTCATCGATTTGAGTTACTTAGTGCAAATTAATGCAACGTGTCTCACGGTAAAGATCGTGGCCTCGGATTTAAAAATGACCCTTGCTCCAGTATCGGAGTAACGTCCTCAGTTCTCCCGGGAAGAGCCCAATTCACCACTCGAGTCGTGTTGACAAGTTGAAAATTTTATTTTACGTAAAGTTTATTATCAGAGAGGGCAGGTGAGATAGAGAGAGAGAGAGAGAGAGAGAAGAGAGAGAGAGAGAGAGAGAGAGAGAGAGAGAGAGAGAGAGAGAGAGAGAGAGAGAGAGAGAGAGAGAGCGACAGACAGACCGAAACGGAGCGGTACTCAAATACAACCGTATGATGAAAGAAGGAAAAAGAAGTCGTAGAAACCGGAGTGGAGGAGTAGTAGAAAAGAGTCAGAAGCAAGGGACGTCAAGGAGCGAGACAAGGGGAGGGCCCGGAAAGATAAAAGATGTACCGAGTTGGCTAGTGAGAAAGTGAGTGAGAGGGAGAGGGAGAAAGAGAGGTAAAAACAGTCCGAAGCACCCTCGTGTCTAGTGGCGAGATTCCAAGAGTTCTCGTCGGGCGGGAGGAAGCGGGGAAGACGGAACGAGAGGGCGCGGTAGAACGGGAGGAGGACAGCGCGTGCGAATGTCTTCTTTTCTATCTCCCTTTCCCTGGTCTCGCTCTACCCCTCTATCTTTCTCTCGGTGCACTCGAGGACTCTGTCAGTGTTCTTTATACACACTGGTCGCGGACGAGCGCCAATGCTCCTGCATGCACATCGTAGAAGACTCGTACATCGTCTTCACGAGTAAATGGGTATATAGTCTGCTCTTCCTCTCTATCCCTGTTTTTCTCCCTACGCGCGCGCGCGCGTGTGTGTGTGCGTGTGTGTGAGCGCGCGCGCCCGCGTGCGAAAGTGTAGAAAGACGAATAATGATGCGAAAGACGAGAGACGCAGTGAGGTGGGAGTGAGAGAGGCGAGAAATACACGCCAGAAAGAGAGCCTGGGAAAGGAAAGAATCGGGGTCGCGTGTACGACCGCTTTATAATACCGCTACTGCAATCTCGGCTGGAATTATTCACGGCTCGTTTGAAATGTCATTTGCACGTTCGTTTATTTAATCGTCTTTGCCATTATTCTCTTTCTCCCTCTCTATCTATCTCTCTCTCTCTCTCTCTTTCTCTCTCTTTCTCTCTCTCTCTCATAAAACTCTCGCGGCTTCGGAAAAACGTGACGGGGACAGAGGCTGCGAAGAAGCGCAGTGATCCATCGAGCTAGTGGGACTTCATCCCGCCCGACAACGAACAATTACTAACTATCCGCGCGTCTCGGCAGGCAATTCGCGCGCGGTTTTTTATTTCACTCTCTCTCTCTCTCTCTCTCTCTCTCTATCTATATATATATATATATATATATATATATATATATATATATAGCTCGCCCTGAGCGCGACAATGTTCGCTCCCGTTGTCCTCCCCCCCCTCTTTTTTCCACGTCGAGCGTAAAACAATGGATATTATACGCGAGGCCGACTACGACGGTCGGCAATGAAAAATCGAGGTTAATCAAGGGAGCAAAAATTGCATCCCCCAAAAAGTAATCGAGCAGCGGCGTCGGAATGGAGTGGAGCAATCGGCGAGGACGGGGAGGGGGAGGGGGTGGTGGAGGTGGAGGGCGGGTAGGGGATGGTAGGAAAACGAGTGCAGGATCGCGGTATAGCGTCGAAGCGGTGCTTCGGAATCGATAACAATTCCCAGATATCGCCGCCGCCAGGAGCGCGGTCGTTCTACTCGATGTTGCGCGCGTAGTTTCATGGTTATTATTATTGTTTTTTCTTTCTTTTTTTTTGTTGTTGCTGTCGTTGCAGTACGTACGTTGAAAATAAAAACGGGAGAGGGAGAGAGAGAGGAGAGAGATCCGCGGTGGATGACACGAACGAGCACCGAAATGGTAAATATTACCATTTCCATGTCTCTCTCGTCCTCCCCCTCCCTCTGGCCCCGCGCAACGAATTCCGCGTTCGGCAGGCGACCCCCGTCACGTTACGATACCTCCGCGAAGAGCGTACGGCGATTCGTCGACCGCGGTGCGCTCAAAAGCGCTCGGCAACGCGGGATGGCACCAGATCGGCGCTGTTTATTTCCGAAAAGTGCCGTCCTCGTCGAGTTATCGCGACAAGAGAATTCGACGGCTGCCTTCGAGTCGTGTATCGGCGGCAAATAATGGGGACTGTCGCGTAGGCGTTCGGCCGTTCGGGCGAGTGTTCCGAAGAAAAAAGTCGCTAAAATTTTTTAATCGAATTTGTCTCGAGTGCGGGGGAGAAGGAGGTTCCGTCGTTGGAAAGGCATAGAGAATTATATTGTCCTTTTTCCACGCAGGAGGCAATGTGTCGGCAATATTCGCTCGACAAAAATTGGAGGAAAGATGCAGAGACAGAGAGACCATAGAGAGAGAGAGAGAGAGAGAGAGAGAGAGAGAGAGAGAAGAGAGGGAGAGAGAGAGAGAGAGAGAGAGAGAGAGAGAGAGAGATGGCTAGAGACGAAGAGACTGTGGGAGTGATGGTGTGAAATATAAAGATAGATTTAGTTTTATTCGTAACGAATAGATATAAAAAATTTAGATATAGAGTGATTTGACGAAATGCGAATCTAATTTCAATCGTCGCAAGGCGATCCTGGCGTTTCTTCGGAGGGCAACTTCGAAGGGAGCTACGGCACGTTTGCGCCCGCTACATTAAAACGAATTCTCGATATTTCGTTTCGACACAAGTGGCCGGTTTTGGCAAGACCCCAGTCTCGCTGATTCGTCGGTAGGATTGCGTTGTTAGTAATATCGGAGACTGTATCTATTTTTGGTTCTTTAATTTATTTATGATCATGGCCACTTTTCCATTTACGCTTTTTTATCATATTATCGTCGTAGGCCAATACAGATAAGAATTCAAAAGTTACAATGATAGTTGATATTTCTTCATTATCAACAAATAAAAGAAAAAAAATTACATAAACACATAAAGAAATCACATATCAATGAAAATTTTATTCTATATATGGCAGTTTTTAATGCTTTCGTTGATTGAAAACTTTGTTTTGTATAAAAATAAATTTAATTTTGTGCTAATCTTTCGAGTCACCTTAATATCTTGACCCCTTTTCCAAGAGAAACTGCGATAATTTTGACAGAAATTGTACTTTGCACGAATTTGCGAATATGAAAAATAGAAATTGAGAAATGTTTAAATATGTAGTGAAACTGTTAGTCACTGATGAATGACCGACGTAATCTTTTGCTAATATGCCGATACTTAATTTAGAATAGCGGAAAAACTTTTCCATAAGTAGTAACAGGTTCGCCGAGACAGACACTTTATACTTAACAACTTGTGAAGCTCAAAAGACGAACTTTTGTCTTTATGATGTATCGAAAATTCATAAGTAAACCGTCGAATTAGTAAGAAGTGGGTGAAATATTAATGGGGCAATCTATAGCTGCAGACTTGGAAGCATGAGACGTGATCTTTTAGTTAATAATAATAAGGTCGATATGTAAAAATCCCGCGTGTAAGTAATAAAGTCTGAAAACAGGCTAGAAGATTCTCAAATACGAAGCCGCTTCTTCATTTTTCTTTTCTTAAAAGCCGAACGTCAGATATAAAATTTTATGTTTTTCAATTATATTTACATCGTACTGCGTTCGATTACTTAGTTTTTGCCACTGACAATGTGTTATTTAGAATCCGATTCAACGGAAACTGGCACAATAATAAAAGGCCTCTCGAGATATCTGTATAAAGTTAAATTTCTCGTCATCCATGATCAAAATCAGTTTCTCGCAGCGCTGGGACGACGTACCGAAAAACGTTCTTTACGTACCCATGGGAAAAATAAAATTCCTTCTTTTATCCTGTTAGTCGTGCCGGAATAAAAAAAAAAAAACAAACAAACAAACAGCAACGACGGAGAACAAAAACGAAAAAAAAAAAGAAAAACAAAGCAAAATTCTCACTATAGAACCCACCTCCGTTGGCCTTGAGATCGTCGGGCTGGCCCCTGTGCAGCTCGGGCTTGGCCAGCATGTTGAGCGGATGGGCCGAGCCGGCCGGCGCGGCGGCGGCGCCCGGCGGCAGTCCCAGGCCGAGCAGGGCGGCCGAGGCCGAGGTCGGCACCTGCAGACCGGCCCCGGGCCCGAGGCCCGGCAGGCCCGGCAGCCCCGGATGCGGCCCCATGCCCGCGCCGGGCGGCAGCTGCTGGACTTGCATCTGCTGCAGGAGCCTCGGTAGGTCAGGCCTCTGTTGCTGGAAGAGACGTCGGTTCACGGTTAGTGGGGTTGTGTGTTTAAATTGTACATGTCTGTGTATATATGATCAATTGGACGGACCGTACTTTTTCGTAAACGTGCCGCGAATTCAGTCTGGTTGCGTCAATTTTCGTAAATCTTGTTCTTAAAAAAAATACAATTAGATAATTTAAATAACATTCTGCGTTTTTACGTCGCGTTAAGTTCTCTTAAATATCTCCTCGTTCTATGCTTGATATATCGTACCTTCAAATTTTCATATTTACTTATGGCTTAGCAGCATGTTAGCGAAGAATAGACGATATTGATCAATAAACAAGAAGGGTATTTTCATCATCTGTTTATGGTTTTCATAAAAAAAATCTTTCATAATATATAACCTCAAATCAAATTAAAAAGACGTTGCTTTTTTTGCTTCTATTAGATCAAGATATCTCAAACATATAACGAAATTTTTATTTCCCGCACGGATTTTCAAAATGTTTACGGAGAAGTGTAGTTTAATTTCTGGGTATAATTTTGTCAGCGTCTTTGAATAATAGTAAAAAATTTCTATGCAAATTCTTCCTTTTCCATTCAAATGCTTTCAAATTAAAAAGAAAATTATTAAGGCTTGCATGAGCGATTTGAAGAAAAAAAAATTCATTTCGTATTTCATGTATATTATTTATGTTATATATATTATTTATATTATTTATATTGTATAAAGTAGAGAATTTATATTATATTCTAACGTAAAAAAGGCATTGTGTTATCATATACCCTACATCCTAATCTGCAATATCGTACAAAAGTTCGACAAGTCAATCGTTACTACTTTTCTCCTGATGAATGAACGAATTTCTAATATACAAAATTGGCGACGTATTGACCAATTTCACCGTATTCTGCAGTATTTTCTTTATTATGTTAAACATTCGAGCATCAATGAGAAGCATCGAAGCGGACACTCGGAGAGTCGGGTCGCAAAAAAAAAAAAAAACCGCGAGAGATAGTCGTGCGCGCGTCGCAAAGGCCGGGAACAAATAACGAGGTAGTCGGAGAGCAGGGGGCGGGGACATGGGGTTGAGGAATAGCTCAGGATCCTAACCCGTGCCTCGGAAATATTTAGGGGCGGGAGCGTATAAAAATCCACCCGTGTATACCTTTTCCACCCCACCGCTCTCCCAACCCTTGCGGTCAGAGTTACGTAGATTGCGAAATTCCTGGCGGTCCTTTCTTTCGCTCGTTCCAGCCCCCACCCTCCCCCATCCCTCGCCCCTCATTTCCATCCTGCATCCCCATGGTCGCGCGTTAATTTCGGTTCGCGGATTACGCGCCCTCTGCTCGCCTCCTCTGTGCCTCTCCCACTGCTCCCTTTTTAATTCCGACCCGCGGCAGCCGCCGCGTCCGCCGCGCTTTTTCACGCAGCGCCACCATCCTCTACCCCACTCCCCCCCCCCACCCTGCAGCCACCGTCGCTGTCCCCGTCAAAGCGGCCACCGCCCCTTTGCACGTCGTAGGGAGCGAGCTCGTCCTGCCCGCAAAATAAAATTATTTATTCGCTCTGGGCGTTCGTGTTCAGCGAGCGAGAAAGACGGAGATAAACCGTGAGAGAGCGGCCGGCTGAGGGCGGGGAGGGGGGGGGTCAGAGGGTGATAGCGAGAGAGCTTTTGAACACGTGAGCGAATTCATTTATTTACTCTCCCCGTGTGCGGGAGCACGTTCGCTAAACAGAGGCTAACGAATCCTTTTTCGAGGCGTGCAAGTAGGGTTTGGATGAAATAAAAAAAAGGGGGGAGTTAGCGAGAGAGAGAGAGAGAGAGAGAGAGAGAGAGAGAGAGCAATGGACCATCCGAGTACAGAGAGAAAGAGAAGGGTTGGGCGTACCTTTCGAGTCGGACAAGCGCGAGCTTTTTACAAACGTCGAACGCCGGGCGGCCCGTTGCGTGTTTTCGCTCGTTTCCGCGCGATCGTCGAGCTTTGCGGGTGGGGGGAGGGGGCGCGGGGGCCATTTTCCGCGTTGTTTCGGTCATCGAACGATGCCACACGGATTCGTTGCGCGCGACGGTTTCGCGATTTTAATGCGAGCGCGCGCCACAGAAAAACGGTGCGAAAATCTGATAGAAAGAGAATTTCAGTTTGGAATTTCCGATGCAAATATCGATCTGGCACGATTCGATAATTTAATAAGGATTATAACCATGCCAAAAGTGCAATGCAATATGTGAAAAACTCGAGCCTCAAATTTATTCGGACTTTTACTTAAGCATGGCACTGAAGGGAGCATACTTTTTGATTTGCTTCCAAGTTTTTTCGTCTATTGTTAAGAATTTATCTTCAAAAGCTGCATTTACGTCGTTTCGTAATAAATGAAACATTTTCAATAACCCGGTAACGATAGATTGCGTAGCGTCTAAGCGCACTATACTCAAAATCAATTTTTTCGCCGCGCAGTTCGTTTTATTTTTCATCCTTTCGGACAGAATCACTTCTTTAGTATTGCACGAATTCATACGAAATTATCAAGGGATCAGCTTGTTAAATACATTTTTTTTACGAAAGTCTATTTTTGATTAAACCTATAGACTTCTTTTTCAAAATTAAGCGATTCTGCAAAAATGGAACGAAATAAAAAATATGTACATCCATAACCAATAAGACACAAAGATTTATTTATTTTTTCTTGTTTCATCTTACGCCTGTGCTTTTTTGAGGAATAGACGATTTAGAGGAATTAGATTATAGAGCGTTATTTTTTACCTATATAGTAATAAAAATGATTTTATTATAAAACTAATAATCTCTGTACAAAACAGTTCGATTGCCTTGTTTACGATTGAGTTAAAATTTCTAAATTTTCGTCCATTTTCCTGATTACTACTATCCAATGTCAATTATTAAGCAACATTGGCATCAACGATCGCCCATCATATCACACACTGCTAGTACATCGCACACAGAGCAAAGCAAATAATCCAGACGAATCGTTATTAAACACGTTCCCGTTCATTATATATGTATATATCATATTATATTCTTTATTACAGCACCCATGTTATTTCAACAGACGCCCCCACCTCCTCGCGCCCACTTCTGCAAACTCCACTCGCGTACCGTCAACGGGCGCTCCTCGTTAAAATAAATAATACAATTTACCTTCTAAACTCAAACAAGCACCTTATGAAATTGCGCGAATGCGCGGGAAACAATTCATAAATCACAAAAGCCATAACCTCCACCGGCCCCCGACGCTCCCCATACCCCTGTGTCCCCCTCTAGGTCTCGAAATGAAGCAGCCGGTTCGGCGAGAGAGAGAGAGAGAGAGGGAGGGAGAGGGAGGCAGAGAGAGAAGACGGAGAGAGAGAGAGAGAGAGAGAGAGGCGGGAGAGAAAAAGAAACGCCGAGGAACTGCCGCCGCGTTCTTGTGCCTTCGTAAGGCAATACTCCTCCCTTCCCACCGCTATCCCCCTAAATTCGCGCAGAAGAAAAGGCAGCGGAGGCGTCAAAATGAACGAGGAACGCTGCCACTGCTCTCCTTTGACGCCTGGAGGCGTCTGTGTCTTTCTCGCTCGCTCTCTCTCTCTCTCTCTCTCTCTCTCTCTCTCCCTCTCTCTCTCTGCCCATTTTACGCACGCCCCTCCACCCCAGCCCCTCTCCTTCCAGGCCCAACACATTGTAATTTTCATTTTGACGAGAGGCAATCGCCACTCTCCGTCTCCCTCCCTCTGTCTCTCTTTCCCACTTGCGCTGCGCAGCTTCGTTCAAACCTCCGCCCGACCAAGAGCCTTGCGTAATTGCGCGAACCTTATGTATTGGGACGGCGAGGGAAGGGGGAGGGGGGCATGCGAAAGAATTATGCGCGTCAGGTGGCGGCGACGCGACCCCGTGACAAAGACGACGGCGACGACTACGCTACGCATAGCTGGAGAGAGAAAGAAAGCACTGCTAGAAGGGGGCGCGAGACAATGCGCGGGAGAGTTGGTGGGGTGAGGGGGGGTCGTGGAGGGATCAAGTGGGAGGGAAGTAGGGTGCGGAGAGAATAATTCCTCCCCACGGGAGAGTAGTTTGCAGAGGTAATTAAATGACTTAACGATATAATATCGTCGTTATGTATATATCTCACTACTTTATAAACGCACCGGTGCGCGGGCAAAGAGAGGAGGAGGGGGGGCTCGTACGCTCGCGTCGAACGATTTGAGGGATTCTGCGCAGGATAAGCTCCCTCGCCACGTGATTGTTAATCGAAGGATTTGTGCATTAATGTTTGCGCAGGTGGAGCATTTCCCGGTAAATTTGCGTTCGATAAAATTTCGCGTAGGGATATTTATATCAATCTTATAAGCAACCTGAATATGTACGAGTATCGGAGAAAAATAGATATTTGCTTGCAAATTTTAAGTATCGATTCATTTGAATTAAGGAAATGTTTGCCTAACTTAATTAAGCATTTCTTGGGTGACGTACATAATTCTCTAATTATTTTAAAAATAAAAACACACATATGACATTTTTTTGACGAAAAAAGAGCTCGCAAAATGATGTCAAAGACGAGGAGAAGTTTAATAGAATGTCAGATCTTATCGAAAACGTTTCCACTTAAAATATGCAGGATGTATAAATTTGAAAAGGGAGAACTTTTTTTTCTTTAAATTCAATTGATTCATTTTAGCCAAATAGCTTCTTAATTGCAACAACGATAAAAAATAACGACTTGCTCAAAAAGAAAACAAAAAGAGCGACTAAGCTTGAATTATTACTTGGTTTTTAAAGTAAAAGAGTTTAGAAAGTTCTAAACTCGAACTATTAGAGTCACAAGATATTATATATATATATATATATACACTCTATATTTTATAATTAGGAAAAGAAGTGACGGGCTTAAACATAAAAGAAACTTCGAAAGTTTTTTTCATTTAATTCGAATACGATTTTTACAATCTATTCGTCGTTCCTTTGTAGAGAACCGGTGAATCAAACAAAAAAAAAGAAAGAAAAAATCTTTCGTTTTATGGCTAACCAATTAAGTCGCTGGAGCAAATTACCAAAGATTCGCGATTAGTTTTTGATGTCTATGATACTATATATATATATATATTGCTTTAAAATTAGCATCCCAACTGTTCAATGTTTTCACTCTGTTATAGATCGCTATTAATACGCAAACTTTGCACATCGGGATGATAAACGCTTAAGAACGTAAAAGGCCAAAAAGCAAGCAAACAAAAAAAAAAAAAAAAACAACGCCACAACGTAGCTTTCTCGATATTACAAATATGGCGGGACTTTCGTACCAACGTCGCCGATTGAATCCAGGTGCCGCTTTAACGACCCGATAAATTTTAATTAGAATGACCGCGGGCCACGGGTTTACACGGCGCATTACGAAGCATAAACTCCACGCGGATTGGCAGCGAGAGCGGGAGAAAGAGCGACGGGAGGGGGAAGAGGGGTGAGGGGGGGGAGAGGGAGAAAGCGATCCGCGGGGCGCGATAAATTCTCGCTCGCGATCGGGACGTACCGCGAAGATTTCAAATGAGAATGAAATTAATCCCTGCGACGCTCCATTACGCGTAGTCGACCGGACGGGCTGTCGGGTCGCGGAGAGTTCCCGAGTCATCGCGCCGCCGGCGCGCCAGCCGTCGTCGCCGCCGCCGCCGCCGGCGGGATCCAATTTTCTGGATTAATTTAATGTCCAACTTGCCGGGCGAATGGAGCGCGGCAATTTGCGATTAGCATCGAAATGCCCGCGCCCCGGCGAAAATTACAAAATAAACTCTTTGCTCTCTCTCTCTCTCTCTCTCTCTCTCACTAACTCTTTATCTCTTCCTCTCTTTTTTTCGCACTCGGGTAAGCATCGAGCAGATCGCCCCAGCGTTTACGTCTATTTTATAGGACAGGAAATCTATTAAGGGGCGAGCAAGGAAATTTGTTGTTTCATTTGTTTTTTGCTGTTTTTTATTACAATAGAATTGTGCCACGGCATACATATTTTTAAGTTGACATTCTAGAATTGCGTTTGAACGTCGAGGATTTATGTCGATTGATTATTTATTCTTCTTGTTATGCTGTGAAAAAAAATTTTTTTTACAGTCAAGCGAACATCAATTTTACTGTGGTGACTTTCTACATTCGTGAATCGTAAACAGCGTGTATTTTGAAGACCGTGATTGTGCTTATGAATCTGAATTTCCATTTTTTGCTTTTACGAATTTAAAATCGCAGATTTTAAGAATCGTAAAAAATTCCCTAATTTTGCACATTGAAGCTTGAAAATCGGAGACCGAGTTAATCATTGGAAATTTGTCTCCTGATACGTGGGATTTAAAAATTGTTAAACGACACTTTATAAATTTGGAAAATTCCTATTTATCAAACATTTGTACATTATAAAATAAAAACAATACCACGCAAAAGCCATTTCCCAACAGCCCGAAGTCATTAACCCACTCACTTTCGCACAACGATATATATCTTTCCATTGTACGCGCGTACACACACACACACACACACACACACACACACACACACACACACATACACAGGCATCGCGTCCCCATTACCTCTTCCCTCATCCTGGCATTCTTCCCCTCTCGGCTCCTACCGCACGGCGCGCGATCGTGCAGCGCCCGCTGGCGCGCGACCACGTATTACACGCTTGGCCAGCGGAATGCGAGTCGTATATATATATATATATATATATATATATATATATATATATATACAGCGAATGCGCGCCCGTGCGCGTCTCTATGGTCGCCGATGCGCCAACCGTAATTAGGCCCCGGACGGCCGGCGGCGCGCGCGGTATAGAGCGAGAGCGCGACGGGAAAAAATCCGCCAGCCGTGTAATTCTCCCCTCCTACTCTCTCTCTCTCTCTCTCTCTCTCTCTTTCTCGCGCTCCGGCTCTGTGTCTCTGTCTCGCTTGCTAACCCCAAGAGCGAGTGAGAAGGGGAATGATTTTCTCGATTATCGTGCGCGATAATTACGGGCATTTTTCTCTCTCTCCTCTCTTCTTTTCGCAGGACGGGGGACGAGGGTTACGCTTCGCAATTCGTTTCGAGCTCACGGCCCGTGGAAAATTACATACACCAGGGAGCGGGAGAGAGAGAAAGAGAGAGAGAGACAGAGAGAGAGAGAGAGAGAGAGAGAGAGAGAGAGAGAGAGAGAGAGAGAGAGAGAGAGCAACCAAGAGAGACGAATGTAGCAGAGTTGCGCCCGTACATAATATACCGATGCGCTGTGAGATCTCTATATTGTTGTGCGTGCCGCCGCCGCAGTCCTGCCGCATCGATGCAACGCGGCTCTCTCGATGCTCGAGTGCGTCCGTGAAAACGGCTTATATATATATATATATATATATATATATATATATATATATATATTAACGCAGCAGGGGGAGGAGTCAGAGCCCCTTTATAGATTTGATTACCTCGCGGTTACCAGCTTAATGCGACAGGGGTTACTGGGTGAAAATCGATAGATCGATGATTTTTTGAAGGAAAAAATTTAATTCCGATTTTAGAGTATTGTCCACTTCTCGTATTTATTGATCATACTTTGTATATATACAAAGGGATAAATATCTGCGTTCTTATAAATGTGTGTTTATTTTTTCGCGAATTTCTAGGATCAATCAGAAACAATTGCGAATTCTCATCTTTTTGCGTCGATAAAAATGGGAAGTATACTCGAGGCGCTGTGTAATGTTGGCAATAATAATATAATTTATTCCTTATAAAAATGACACGATTATAATGACTGGTCTGAATATCAATCTCAAACTATCAATTTCAATCGCGAATTTCCGTAAAAATTACCTGTACATTATAATATGATATTTGATACAATTACCGCAGTTAGCAACATGCCTGTGTACAGGGCTTGGGACTTATTTGCTCCGCACGTACTTAGATACGTAATAATTGATATTCTTGAATGTTACATACTTTCTCTGAAAATAATGGCGAATTTTATTACTACGCAATTCTTTTACGAATTCTTCAATACATCCGTAAGAACATAATTGGTTATTCAAAAGTACAAATCTAGTTGTGTTTATTGATTAAAACAGCTAAAATATATCATTCATTAAATTACCACTAACTTTCTCTCATTTCATCTGTGTCCACTTCTTCTCCATTCTTCATCTATTCTCTTTCTCTCTTATATTTATCGCTTCTAATTCTTTTCTGTCTCTCTCTTTTCTTTTGTTCTTCTCCTTCTAGATCTCTCTCTTTCTCTCTCTCTTTTCATCTCTTTTGTCTCTCCTTTCTGTCTCTTCTGTCTCTCTCTATCTCTCTCTCTCTTCACTCTCTTTCTCTCTCTCTCTTTCTGTCTCATCTCTCTTCTCTTCTCTCACTTCTGTCTCTCTCTCTCTCCTCTTCTCCTTCTTTCTTCTCTCTCTCGTCTCTCTCTCTCTTCTCTCTCTCTCTCTCTCTCTATCGCCGAGACGGGCAGGGCGGCGTACCTTTCGACCGCATAAGGCGCATAAGTGTCAAAGCGTATACCCAGGATTTTAGTGGCGAAACGAGAAAAGAAAAAAAGGGAGTCTGTGCCCATCGCACAGCGGAAATCGAATTTGTTGTCCCGTCGCGGGAGTGAGTTTATGCTTTGCGATCCCTGGCCAAGATTGCCTGAATGACCGAGAAAGGGAAAATAAAAGAGGAAGAGAGAGAGAGAGAGAGAGAGAGAGAGAGAAAGAGAGAAACAGAAAGAGAGTGAGAGAGAGAGAGAGACAGATTTAGTTCTTATGGTACTGTGGGGAATTCCATCGAGAGCAACGGCAATGAAAATCGGGAGGAACGCCGACAGAGAGAAAAAGAGAGAGAGAGAGAGAGAGATAATCGCATTGAGTGCGGGCAATTGTCGTGTTTAATGGACGGCGCGGTGGAGCGGCGGTAGCCCAGCGCGGCGCATTTTCTGCGTGACGTTTTAATGCGATTTCACTCGCTTCCCCCTCCCCTCGCACCCTTTAGCGATTTTATTATATTGATACGCGATGTGCTATATCTGTATATATATATATATATATATATATATATATATATATATATATATATATATATAAGAGTTCAGAATGTCTCGGGGATTTGCTGGGCTGACTGGATTTATGGCATTGCCCGCGAGGGGAGAGAAGGGTTTACGCCCATAGCAAGTAATTTCTGTATTGTGCGAAGTACGGAGTGAACTCGTCGCTTTGAATTCAGTTAAGATACGTGTATATATATATATATATATATATATATATATATATATAGGTAAGAATAGATTCTATTTTGGTTGATTTGTTCTATATCGTGATGCAAATATCGATAAATAGCTGTGAATTTTTAAATTTGTTTCTATAATTTTTATTTTTATACCAAATTATTTGTTTTGCGAACGAAAAGTCTTTAATGCACACCACATTTGTCAATATTATACTGTACATTGAATTCAATTTCTCTCTATGCATTGTCAATATTAAGATTAGCCGATAAATTATATATATATGGTCCACTTCAAACGCGCTCGAACCGAGTTCAGCCGGTGAATTCTATTGTCGGCCGATCGTGGTTTCTCAGCTATTTTGAGAGAATAACCAATAATCAATGAAGTTTCTATTGTTAAATTACAATTAACGAATCGCATTTCCGATCCAAGCCGCTTTTCACGCCGGTCAATGATCTGTTTAATTGCATTATCTCAGACCGGCAGAATTGAGAAAATCGATTTACTTCATTATCGGAGAATAAAACAAAAAGGCCAACAGCAATGCCGTATCGCACCCGTAAGCGTCGTAGAGCTCGTCGCTTCGATAATGGCGCATGGGTTTTTGGACTTCTTTTCTGCGGAAAAATAATTCATTTTATCCAGTGTCAGGGGTGCCGCAGTGTAAGAAGGGGGAGGTGTACGCGTATCTGTTACGGACTAGACAATCGAGAAGAGATTTTCACCCCCTTCGTCGCACGAGAAAACGATACCCCCCTCCCCCCGGGGCGGCCCTCTCGTCAACCGCGCGTCAACGGACGCGCTCAGTACGCGGCGACGGAGGAACGCGAAGTTGGCTCTCGCCAACGCTTGCGCGCACGTTCATGGAGGCGATACGGACGGACGGGGATGGAAAGGGGACGAGACAGGGCCGAGCGATTAAGCGGTTTTCGCGACATTGCTTCACCAACCCCTCCCCTTCTAAGACCTACCCTCTTCTCTTTACCGAGTTTCTCTCTCTCTCTCTCTCTCTCTCTCTCTCGCTCTCTCTTTCTCATCTCCGTCGAATTATCCACGTATTAGTCCGCGCGCTCCTCTCGATACTACCCTCCCTTACTCTTTACTCCCACAACTCAACCCACTATCCGGCAGTCCGCCATTTTTCTTTCTTCCTCGAAAGCAATTTTGCAATATATATATATATATATATATATATATATATATATATATATATATGCACGTGTGTTCAATGGAAGAGGAAACAGGACGAGAGCAAGAGGACCGGAGATAAAGCAAGAGAGAGGGAGTGAAGGAGACAGAGACAGAGAAACTCCACGGTAGAATAAGTTCCACTTATTCGCTGAATGCGACGGGCCTGTGCCCCTGGGGGTTATCCACTCCCCCCTCCCTTCTCTGTCTCTTTCTCGCCCCACCGCTTTTTCCCTCTGTCTCTTTTTCTCTCTCGGTTCATTCGGACGCGAAGCCAAGAAAGGAGACGACGGGGTGGAGAAAGGGAAGCTCCTTGAGAATGTACCGAGGAGTCTCGTTGTATTTCCTAGTTGAGCAAGAGACGGGGAAGGCGGCGAGGAGGGGGGGAGGACTACATCTTCGAAAGAGGCTGCCAGATAAAGGAGAGGTTGGGACGGAGGTAAAGAATACGGGGGATGAGGGAGGAAGGACTGGTTGTAAAATAGATGTATATATATATATATATATATATATACATATACATACATATATATACACATAGATACGAGTGGCTGCCGTTGGCTCGAAAGGGAAAAAAGGAATGATTGGATGCACCCCGAGGAATTTATATATATGAGTATTCGAATTGAGCATGATTCCTTAGTAAACTTGATGTATATGTACCATGCACATATATACATATATATATATATATATATATATATATATATATATCTATATATATATATATACATAACTGCATATGCTTTCATTTTATACTATACTATTTCTTTTGAACTACCAAGCGAATCGAGTGAAATTTCTTCGATCAGAACTGAAACTTATCGAGACCAGAGCGCATGTCCGTATTAACTTTTTTCTATATATATATATATATATATATATATATATATATATATATATAAATGTATAGGAATAATAATACGTCGTGTAAACGAAACTTTGTCAGGCGCATCTCCAAATACTAAAAGAAATTTTATTTCGATTATACAATTCGTCAAGCCTTAATAGATTTTATCAAAAATAAAATTATTTCTGTTTTTTTTTTGCTCAGTACGTCCAGTTTTGAGCGATACGTACAATTTTGGATCGACGACACAACATTACGAATACGAAGTGGACCAATATCATTATAACTCGATCGAGCGAAAGTTTCGATTTTCGACCCTGCTTCCGATCATCTGACGGGGGAAACAAACGATTTATTACCTCCGCGACAATCCTTGTCCGATGCTCGGAATACATTAGCAAGAGAGGATGAAAATTTATACAATTTTCCTCGTCCCCGCCAAGGTATAGGCGGGGTTGGAAAGTCCTCGCTCGTCGGTCGGAATCAATAGCGATAAAATAGTCGCGAGTGACGCAAGACGAGCGCCGTCAAAGCGAGACGGATAATAACGTTTTGAACGAAAGTTTAGCGTTGTAAAACTTTCAATTGACTTATTTCGAAAAAACCGAAACTCAGCATAAAATTTTGCACTGTCAAATGAATTGCTAGACAGTAGAACTGTTTGTAGAATTGACAGTGGAATTGTAACAGTCTCCATTCTCTGTGATTGAGCGATCGTAGGTATGGAGGGGAGTGTGGCAGGCAGGAAATAATAGTCGCGATGGATTCGAGGTAAATTATTATTATTATTATTATTATTATTATTATTATACCTTGGTTGCGCTCCTTTTTTTCGAGTATTTTGGGGCAGGGGGTGAAAAAGGAAAAGTTTATAAGAGCGCAAGCGTGCGCAACAATACACGTGAAGCCCTAGGAGGTTGCTTCAGACAAATACAATACGTGGAGGGTGAGAAGAAGGGGGTTCGTGGGAGGGAGCAAAGCTGCCAACGCAGCTACGTATACGTGGTAAGAGCGTAGAAAGGCAAGGAACGGCCGCAAATACAAAACACATACACACACACGGAGAAAGAGAGAGAGAGAGAGAGAGAGAGAGAGAGGAGAGAGAGCGAGAGTTAGAAATGGAAAGAGATCCAGTTGGCAAAAGACGAAGCGTTGAGGTGGTGCCTTTCAAAATGCTCAGGAAAGAGACGGTTGGAAGGGTTCTCCTTTTAGCTTTTCTTGACGATAACTTCTCTCTCTCTCTCTCTCTCTCTCTCTCTCTCGCTCTCTCACTCACTCCTGAAGTATATTCCATTTCATTCTTCGCCGGCAGCGTTGCGCTCCGAATCTCGTTTTTCCGAGTCGAGTTTTTTCGGTATTGGGGGATGAGGGTAAAAGTAAAAAAGCTAAGAAAAAGAAGAGTGTAATATATATATATATATATATATATATATATATATATATTATATATATATATATATATATAGATGTATATGTAATACATGCAAGTTCGTTGGAGGATGGCGGAAAAGAGGTAAAAGATGGAAAATGTACGGAGGCCATACATACACGTACGACACAACTTTCTGAATATATATACTTGGATATATAGAGATATATACATTCTGAATGCGAATGGTTCAATTATGAAGATCTTGTTTGGTGTAACGTAGTTTTTTGATATACATGGAGTAGCTGAATAAGATGAAAACTTACACAGGAATAGAAATAAACCAAAACAAAAAAAAAAATAAAAACAATTGTAAAAGATAAACCAACACGACCTTTGCCTTTTTGGGATGCTGAATAATTTACATGACTCGAAATCGTCCTGTAATAAACAGAAAGAAAAATTGTTAGTCGAAGTGTTGAAGCGTGTGCGGATTATTGTTGAGTTGAAATTTTTTAGGTTTAGACATGTGGTTGCTTACGAAATATATTGATAAAGCGTACAATAATTGTACAAGTACAAGTACAATTGACAATTTTTGGTACAAGAGCTAGGGATTGATTTATCATTAATTAATGATCCGAGATTGAGTTTCGTATTTTACTGTTTATGAAACGTGCATGAACGTACGATCGTTCGAACGAATTTCAATTGCTCAAGTGCGCCAACGAATATCGGTCTAATGAATTTTGAAATCGAATCATCCATGTGCACAAATTTCAGGACGACCGATGATTTTCTTTCATAACGGATTACTTTGTATATCTGCGAAATAATGTCCGTAATTCTTCGACACCGACAGAGGGCATAATTAAAACGGAAAGCTGTTTGTATTCCAGGAGCGCCCCGAGAGAAATTCGCGCGGACGAGATTAAACGATCGCAATTACTCCGGGAGCGTGGCGCAATGAATTTATTCGGATTTCTCGCGAGCTCAAATTAACAGCTAAAATCGCATCGTAACGAACGCGCGACGATGTTGTTTAACGGATTTGCATCGCCGTCGCTCGATCGACACGGTTTTTCTCAAGTCCAATTAACTAAATTAATAAGTGAATAGAAATTTTTTTTTAGAAATTACAAATACAATTACTACGGCTTAGACTAGCATATAAAAGAAGGGAGTAAGAGGCTAAAAGTCAAGTCAGTGAGAAGGTAGCAGAGTCTGAACCGCTAATGTAAGTGAAGATGCAGGTCAGGCGTATCTTTATGTATGTATATATATATATATAGTATAGACATATACCAAAAGACGCGACGAGACATATTCAACGAGTTAAGGGGTGTGGGGTTAGAAGAAAGGGATGGAGAATCTGAGGGAATCCTCATGATCCTGCTAAGGATTTGTCGCACGTAGTGACATCGTCGTCTTCGCGCTGATTCTAAGACGAAGTTCCAGACGTTTCTCTCTCTCTCTCTCTCTCTCTCTCTCTCTCTCTCGCTCTCTCTATCTATCTCTATCTATCTCTCTCTCTTGTTCAGTCTATTTCTTTCTCTTGCAGCTTCTCATCACTGTCAGCGCCTAGAAATTGAGAGCGAGAGCGAAATAGAAAGGTAGACGACGATGAAATACGATAAGATATAGGACACGGAAGACAGAGAGATAGAGATAGAGAGAGATAAAGAGAGAGAGAGAGAGAGAGAGAGAGAGAGAGCGGGCGGGGTTGTTGGGAAAGGAATGCTGATTAGTCGGTGCTTCTGCGCCATAACACTATAAGTTATCCGAACGCAGGAGAAGTAAAGCGAGAAAGAAAGAGAGAGAGAGAGAGAGAGAGAGAGACCCAGAGACGGTAACGGAAGGTAAGATTACGCGAGACGAAGAAGACCATGTATACAGATATACCGTGAACTAAGAGAGTTCGAGTGACAGAGAGGGAAAAAGACAGAAGAGAGAGGATCGGGACTACCTGCTATCTTTCCTTATCAATTCCACTTCGTGTTCCTTGGCGAGCCGAGCTGCTCCTCCTTCTGTTGGACGGATAAGGAGCGTGCGAGAGCGAGAGAGGGAGAGAGAGAGAGTGAGCGAGAGGCAGGGCGGGAGGAAGAGCGCGGCAGCTGCAAGAGAGAAAGAGCAGAGCGGAAGGAGGAAGAGAAGAGCGGGGCGGAAGACGATGCGGTGGGCTGAGGAAAGCCGGCGGCTTAATAGGGAGGAAATTGAGTGCTCGAGCAATATTGAAGGAGGATTCGGGATTCGCGAAAAGGGAGGAGGAGGAGGAGGAATGGGATGAGAATCTCCCCCTCCCTCACTTTCCCTCCACCGCGGGGCGTTTTCCTCTTCGCTCCGTGGCAGGATTCTCCGATATGTATGTATATATATGTATATATGTATATATATATATATATATATATATATATATACGCGCGTGCACAAACGAGCAGGGAAAGAGAGGGACGGAGAAGGCGAGTATCCGTTGCCCGCTTGCGAATTCCTGGAGCGTGCGCGCCGACGCTTCCGACGACCGCCGTCGGCTCGGCCCGATCGGCGGTTCCCAATCGCGCCGACTGCATCCTAACTGTATTTCAAACCTCCCCACACACCCCCATCTCCCTCTCTCCCCCACTGTCTCCTACTCCGTTTCTACTGCTCCGCATCCTTAGCGGACTCTCGGCCCGATGCACGTGGGAAGAAGAGAGCAGCCGATCGGTAAGTACATAAATACATAAAGATTTCGCTGGGGGTTCTATATCCACACACACACACACACACACACACACACACACACACACACACACACACACACACACGCGCGCGCGCGCGCGCATATATTTATATATGTGTGTATATATTACGTCGAAGGAGGCACGCAAAGCCGACAGACGTCGTTCTTGTTTCAACGACGCGTAGTCTAGACAGGGGCGGGCGGTCGATATTATTTCCTCGAAGAAGACATATATATATATATATATATATATATATATATATATATATATTGGGTGAGAATTATTGACTTTGGATGGGATGTCGCGTAGGTCGCGCTCGATAATGCGTCGCAATTGACTATTCGACGCGCGATAGAGAAGGTGTCAAGACGCGTGGGAGGTATTGTACACATACACGCTCGCGCGCCTACGTATATGTGTGTTTATATATGTATGTTGACGTGGCATTAGTTCAACGGAAAGCGCAGGAGCAGAAATTGACGGAACTATCTCCGTGTATGTAGGATCGACGTTTCGAAATGCCGACGAGTGATTTTGCCCTCGCGTATACGATTGAAACGAAATACTCGGCAGCTTCTTGTGATGGGTGATAAATGGAAAATAAATTATTCACCGTGTATTACAAGGCGTGTGCCATTGAAATGACGTTGAATCAATTACTCGTGCAATATTTTAAGACGTATTTCCCGAAAGATCTGTACATTTGGGTACATTTCTGCTGAAATTGCTTTAGTACTCGTAGCTCGACATTGCACGAGCACAGCAAATACGAATGGTGTCATATTCAAAGAACAAAATCAAGATAGTCGATTGTATTTTGCACGATTACTTGTAAGATCAAATATCTGAAATGCGTGGTGCGGAGGGACGATTATACGTTCTGGCCATCTTGCGGCTGCAAGAGGAATCGTGTACCAAAATGGTTATAGGAATTTGAACGGAGCAAAAGATTATATATTAATCAAATATCCTAATATGTTATAACTGATGAAGTTAAAGGTGGATAATAAAATAAAAATAGAATTATCTGAATTCTGAGGAAAGAAACTTCGTTGATCATTATCGTCGACATTTTTCGAGCAGAACTCATGGATTAGAATCGATTTTAAAAGAAAATATCTAACAGCGCCTTTAAGGCAATCTTGTAAATTGTAAAATATATCAAACACCTGTTTTTTATTTTTATTTTATTTGTTTTTGTTTTTGATTTTTTTTTCTAACACAACCTAGTATTTGCTTGCTAAATCATAGTCGCCGAATAACGAGACAGTGGGACTGCACTCTCCCGTTATATATCCCACCCCTTCCCTCCCGCCCCTGCCGCGATTCCTTCCCGTGGACGAAATCACGCGGAACTGGCGCCGGTAACGCGCGCGGCAATTTCGCCCCCTCTCCCCCCTCCCTCGTTCACTCCCTCGAGCAATGATTGATACTCACTCCTATGATTGCGTTGAGCTCGGTCATGGTGACTTGCTTCGCCCGGTCGACCGCGGTGGCCACTTGCTGCTGGTGCTCCTGCGACAGGAACGGCAGGATCTGGGCGATGATGCCGTTCAGCCTCTTCGCTATCTCCGTCTGTAATCAGAATTGCAAATGGGGGCAAATTAGTGAAGTTCGCGTTGGGTATCGTTGGGGGGGGGATTTTTGTTTATTATTTTTATTTGTACACATATACATATATATATATATATATATATATATATATATATATATATTATAGTTAGCTTATATGACAGACCAAAGTATATGCTTTATGCATGGAGTTGAATATGTACTATTGAATTGAAGTTAACTGTAGGTGTAATGATAACTTCCGTTCAAACGTAAAATTGCTATTGAATTGGAAACGAAAGAACTATTTTTAGCCGAAGATCCTATAGCATAAATTACGTAAAGTATTTTTCAATGATTTTCTTTACTAGTTATATATATATACACCGCTTCCTCATTTATATATTTATTGTCTCCATGATCAAAAGTTAAATTTCAACAATCACAGTAATTTCAAACAAGTCTTATCCTTGTTTGCGTAATTTCAAGCAGTTCCTTTGCCATTATCCATTCTTTGTGAAATCGTAAAAATCAAAGCGGTGCCTCACAAAGCAAATGCCCAGGAATCAATTCGCAAGATATAAATCGATAACGTTAAGTTTTTCGGTTTAATAGCAATCATCGTACGTTCAAGATTAGGCCATCTGCCATTTTACCGAGGAGCCCGGCAGATGTTTACTAATCATTTCAAATTGATCACAATTTTAAGTTCATTTTTCAAAGAATCTTTTTCTCACATACGTTTTCTGGAAGTTAAGTCTTTATTTTTGAAAGTATAAGGTCTTCGTAAAAAGAACAAAAGTTTTAATTCTATCAAGGAAACTGATCTCTCTCGTCAACAACAAAAAATTTCCAATGTGTGAATTGTTACGCTTCTATACCATTTTACCATTACAATTTGTTTCGAATACGTCAGCGTTTCAAAGTGCCAAATGCTAAAGGGTAATTGCTATTAGTAAAGAAAGAAGAGCAAGGAATATCGAACTGACTACAAAAGAAGAAGAAGAAAAAGAAGAAGAAGAAGAAGAAGAAGAAAAAGAAAACAACAACAACGGCGAAACTTATATTAGAAGGTGAGAGCCGGCGGGGTGGAGTCGAAAACGGGGTCGAGTAGAGAGCAAATAGCTTCCTTCCGGTCCGAGGAGGAGAGGCCGGAGATGCGTCTATACAGCGCGACACTTCGGAGTTTCTCTGTGTGTACCTTCGTCGCGCGGCGGGGTCGAACAACAAAAAAAACACGGAGGGATGGGTGGTCCAACGAGGGCCTCGGAGTGAAATGAACGAGAATGAGCAGATGGCGGTGTACCAACAGAAATTACGTGGTTGTCCCTACCGGCAATCGAGCTTGATGAATAATTCTTCCAACCGACAAAGCCGGAGACACAAAAATATACTTTATCTTTTTGCGCGAGTTATTTCCGGTCACCATCTGCCAGGTCTTAAGTTGATAAAATAGTTCGGTGTATAGGAGTGTGCCTGTGTGTATGTAGCGAAATCCTTATCGTTCCTTATTTGAATTCAATATGTAAAATGTAATAGAGAAATCATAGTTACTAATAACCATAGATTTAAAGAGAGAGAGAGAGATTGTTATTAAATACAAATGTAATGTAAAATAAACATTCAATGAGTAAAGCAAAATTTTCGATTAAGTAAGCAAGTGTCGACGTTAGATAAACGACAAAGGATGGAATTTAATGGCCTTTTCTCGTATTACAGATTATGTAAATATTGTAACTGTTTAAAAAATTAAATATCAAGTGTTTTTAGAGAGCCACATAACCGACTTTATTGTCAATAATATTTACTCATTTATGTAATTGCGGTGAAACGCGTTACTTACAATTCGTTAATTATTTCTCTAAAAACAGATCAAAAAACAAATCATCTCTCACTCGGCAATTTATTTGTTTCTTGTATATATAATATATATATATATTATGATAGGAATACAGAAAACTATTAAAAGTTAAGCAAACCTAGCGTAGATTTATCCATTCGCGTGTTACTTTACTATTACTGCCGCCTACCGGCCAATTCGTGCATCTAGCAGATAAATAAGTTTCTTCTTCTTCTTCAAAGAAGTAAAAGAAAAAAAAACGCTATAGTATCAAATTACGAAAAATATCATTCTAAAATTAACGTAACGCGTAATAGACAGGTGTACGCCGAGCTAACCGAGCTTCATCGATATACTAACTTCTAAATTGAGCCGCGCGCCGGGCGATCCGAGAGCTCTGTCCTATATATAAACGCGTCCAACTTCTCGCGGTACGTGCGGGGGATCGAATTATCGTAATGGATCGGGCATCGACCGTTATAATCACTTTGAGGAGAGGGCGGGCTTTAGGGGTGGGGGGGATACGGAGCGCTGAAAATCGATGCTAACGAAATTTGTCGTATCTCATCCGTTCCCCGTACTCCCCCACCCCGTTGCATTCGTTTAATTCGATCGTAATCGTATTCGAGCCGAGCCCGCGGCCGAGATTCATTTATGCCTCTTATTCGGAAAAATGAGAGAACTTCTTGCAGGAGAATAACTTAATTCGCATTTATTAAAATATTTGAGAACTTTAACCGCGCGGAGACGGAGAAAATATCTTCGATTCGACGGGAGAGCTTGGAAATTCAGTTAGAACAAGAATACCAAAAAAGCCGTGCAGTTCCTTTTGTCATTTTTTTTTTTTAGTAAGAGGAAGAAAAAGGCGTGAATATTAGTTGGGATGCATGGGTTAATATTTGGTGTACAACGACCTCTCTCTCTTCGCAATCGCGTGGAGTCGGGTATATAGTCGAGGTCCCAGAAATGATTTCCGAACGAAGTTTTTTTTTTCTTTCTTTTTTTAATGAGAGATACCGATTTTCACTCATTTTTAAGTTTAAATATCAATGATTCGCTCACCATGAGCTAGAAAGACACATTTGGCAGTTTTTTTCCCCTTTTCATCGTCGCGATTATTTACGTTGTCATTATTCGCTTTAGAAATCATAGCGTCGCAATGCCGAGATTCGATGTCACTCCGGCCGAATTCGACGACGACAATGCATCGCGGAAAACTTGGTCCATTTCCAGTAGACGTGTAACGATCGCTATGGCAATGGACTGACAGAGCTTATTACGAGTCTACACGCGTGAGCATCTAGGCAGGGCACGTAGCTTCGTTGCGATTGCACGAAATTGACGTGTTCGACTTGTAGCGAATGACTTGTCGGGCAATTGTACTTTATTGCCACAATAGCCATTATACGCGCCGAATTTATTGAAATGTACCAAATATTTGGCTATTGGCGAGGTCGGCCAGATCAATACTTGAATTCAGATTTTCGTTCGGAGTCCCTTTCGCGGTAGTGGTTCGGAAATTGTTCAGAAATTCATGCTCGGAAAATGTTCAGAAATTCGTGCTCAGAAGAACAAAAATGTTCAGAAATTCATGCTCGGTAATTCCTTCTTGAGCTGACTAAAGGGCCAATGTTTAATTGGTGGTGAAAGAAAAAACAAACAAAAATAATCGTCGGTTACGCGGACACTCACGTACAGAACCACCAATTCGTTTCTGACATCTTTTCGCGCGAGGAAATCCCATAAATGGCTGTACAAACAAAATCTCATCGCCGCGATGTTTGAGCATCTGCAGCGAGAGGAACGGGAAAAGGGTTCTCTCTCTCTCTCTCTCTCTCTATCTCTCGCGAATCGCTACGATCTCATCTGAAATGATACAACTCGAGTAGTCAACAAGAAAAGAGATAGAGGAAAGAAAATGAAACTGGCAAAAAGATCAGAAAAGAAGAGAAAAACTGATCGAATGTGCGAGTGCTGTGTACTATAGAGAGAGATAGAGAGAGAGAGAGAGAGAGAGAGAGAGGGAGAGACAAAGAAATGTAGCAATGAACCCACGCTCGAGAAATCCGCGAGAGCCCGTCCGATGACGGAGCATCAGCGCCCCAGGCCAGACACCTAGAAAGAGTGATAGGGAGAGAGTGCGAGAGACAGAGAGATGAAAAGAAGTACGCGCTTCGAGAAAATCCGCAAATAAGACCAACTTATCTATATATACATTGATAAACTCTTTTCTCTAGTGCTTTTTGTCTCCATTTCTGACCGTTATAGAGCAATCCCGCGGGGGCTGTACATCGTCTCCTGCATTTCACTCAAGCTCACCGCATATTACACACGGCTCGTGCGTCAAATTCACTTAACGCCTCATATATATATATATATATATATATATATATATATATATATATACACACACATATATATATATATATATGTCCATATAGATATATAAACCAATGCCTCTTTTTCTTTCTCGCACGCGATCTATATTAAGCAATATCATGCCGGCGCGTTTCGTGCAGCTCTCGATCTACGCCTATAAATATATATTTATTATCTATCGCTCCTCCGCGCCAATGTACGCGCGCGTGTATATATATATATATATATATATATATATATATATATATATATAAAATATGTCGATATAACATGATTATATCTATATATGTGGAATTAATCGGGGCGCGCATTAAGCAGGAAGCAGTTTAACGCCTCTATAATATCTATCTCGCGCGTGCTTGTGGTTATATTGATCGCTGAGGTACAGGCCAAGTAAAATAAATACATGCGCTCTAGTATATATACATATATAACTCCTGCGTGCCGATGTTAATCTACTCGACGCGTTCTATATATATATATATATATATATATATATATATATATATATATATATATGTATAAACGCATTGATTTACGTCCATTAGCGCAGGCTCGCGCAAGCGCACGAATTGCACGCGAACAGAGTGTCGGCGGTCGGTCGGTCGGTGGCAGGAGGTGGGGGGGGGCGGGCCGGGGCGGACGAGAATGTAACTCGCGAGCGAGGTGTAAATACAAGCGGTTTATGCACGCTTGAACGCTCGCTCCGTCGACCGCCCGCCCGCCTTTCACTCGCCGCTCGTGCCTCATAGACGTGTTATATTATCCGGAGACCTCTGACAAAAACAAAAAACGAATCGTTTTAGATTGCGTATCGGGCGCCGCCCGTCAGGAATCGCGGGTCTATACACACACACACACACATATATATATTTGGGGCTGGGACCTTCTATATAGTCGCCTGTATATTCTTAGATTATGCGGCAGCGATCGGAAGATCGAGAAGGCGATGAAGGGGTTTTTTTTTTAGATCACTGAGTTTTTCAGAATAAATATTTGGACTATCGCAAAAGTTTTAAAGTAAGTTGTATAGAGATAGAATTAAAATATTTCAGACACAGAAAATCAATTCGATATAATAATGTGATTTCAATTCTTTGTAATCAATTACAAAAAACAAAAACAAAATCAAACAAAAAAGCATCGTTTAAAATAATATTCAAAATATTATATAACAAATTGAAAATTAGTTTTAAAAAAATGATTATATTTCAACCACGAAACAGATTGCGATCACATGCAATTATTTAAAATATTTTTCAGCAAAGTGAGAAAAAAAATTCTGAAAAATACCATTTACCATTTGTTCCAATTATACGAAATACTTCGATATCGTGATCAAAGCAATTACACTCCATACGAAACGATTCCAAGTTAGTTGACGTATAATAAAAAAAAAAAAAACAATTTAGGATACCTAAATCATGCAAAATCATATGCGAAGTCCTAAAATAGCGTCGGGCAATCAAACGCACCGATCCTCGGAACAAGGTTTGCAATATGGTTTTGAAAGACTGAGCCAAGCCTGAGAAATTAAGAAATTTAATCGGTTAACAAAAGCCTTCGATTTCCTTTTTTCCTTTTTGCTGTTCATGATAGTGCAGATGAAGATATCCACTGATAAGGAAGCCGTGATTTATAGACAGCTCATAGAGAAGCCACGGGCTAGCGTATTGTATACCGAGAAATTCGATAATTGAAACGCCGACCCCTGCCGACGCCCGTGAAACTTTCTCGGCCAAGTTTTCCTCTCAATCTCTTTCTCCCTCTCTCTCTCTCTCCACTTTGGGGTGGAGCGCTTATACGTCCCGACAAGGGATGAAGAGATGAAAGTGAATTTCAAAAACACGGCTTTTCTCGGTATATATTATATAGTCGACCGCTTCTTCCTCTTGCTGAAATTCACTAACGAGATGTCTTTTATAAATATATTATTCAGATGATGCTAGCGAGAGAGAGAAAGAGAGAGAGAGAGAGAGAGAGAGAGAGAGAGAGAGAGAGAGAGAGAGAGGGAGGGAGGTACAGAGATTTTAAAGGAAAAGCAAAAGAAAGTCGAAGAAAACGCGGACTCGAAGCGATAGAAAACTGAAGAGGGGTATAGTATTGATATACATATATACACCCAAGAAGATTATGAAAAATGCAGCTCAGAGAAAATTCAATGCTGCTTCTTCAAAAATGATATATATATATATATATATATATATATATATATATATATAAAGGGCGAAGCGAGAGAGCGAGATGCAGCAGCAAAAGCAACATCTTGGCATACATAAATTCCGCGGGGAGAAATATCCCCGGCTTTATTTCTATTTGCTCTTTATTCGATCATCCTCCTTCCCCAACGCCAACCAACCTCTCCCACTCGCCTCTTCCTCTCTGTCTTTTCTTCTCTCTCTCTCTCTCTCTCTCTCCATCTCTCTCCCTCTACTCGTTACCACCGCGAAGGGGCGCACGCTGCAACAAAAAGTCCGGATGGTGAAGCCGTGGGCGGCTGAAATAGAGATGAGATGGGAGCGGGAGGAGAAAAGTAGATGGGAGGAGAAAAAGCCAAGTGGAAGAACATAAACACCGAGTCAGTTCGGTTTGGCTCTCTCGCTCTCTCACCCTTTCCGCTCGTTTCTCCCTCACTCCGGCATCGCGCACTTGTCGAGAAAAGAGCGAGTGGGCGGTGGAGGGATCGAGGCGGGAAAACGATAACGATATTGGCGAGAGAGAGAGAGAGAGAGAGAGAGAGAGGAGAAAGCAGTAGCAGCCGCGGCGTCGGTTCGGTCGGTGCGGTGGTGCGGGCGGTATGTGCATCGGGAGAGTGGGAGGGGGGGGGCGGGCGAATCGCCCCGGAAAAGTTCGGCCATTTCGTTTAGTTCACCGGAAAAGTCGGCGGTGTGACGGCGGTGCGGTGCGGTGGTGGTGCCGCCGGTCTCCCGTGGTAACGGGGCAACCGAACCGACGCGCTTTCCTCCCCGTCTCTTTTACTCCCTCTCTCTATTTCTCTCTCTCTCTCTCTCTCTCTCGTTCTATCCTGCCAGGGCCGTTGAATCGCACTCGAAAAGTTGCCCTCGCTCCCTTTCTCTCTGTCTCTGCCTCTGTCTCTCTCTCTCCCTTTCTCTCGCTCTCTCTCTCTCTTGCACCCCAGCTCTTTCTATCCCATTCATTATTTTCTTGGTTACCTCTCACCCGGGGAAAACTTCTCGGCAACGCAATTACGTCGCTGCTGCACAGAGCGCCAGCGGCGTACAATTCGCCCTTCGCCCCCACCCCAACTACACTCGCTCGCTCTCTCGTTCTATCTCGCTTCGCCCGCCAGCGTCTGGGTCTGTGACCACCCTTTTACTACGATTTCCCACACCGCCGAGTCCCGCCTCTTTCTCTCCTTTTCATCCGCTTCTCCCTCCCACTCTCTCACTCTATTTCTCTCTTTCTTTTTTATCTCTCTCGAGAGCGCCGCAGCAGCTCTCCTCTCCTTTTTTTCCCTCTGACGCTCCATTCCGCGTGTACACTCTCTCGCGGTTCTTTCATCTTCTCTCTCCCGCTCCCGCGCTCTCTCTCTCTCCCTCTGGTTTCCTCTTTCTCTGGAAGAGCGCAGAGTCCCCGTTCTCGCGCTCATTCCTACGTCCCTCTTCCGCTTGCCCATTGTATAGTGTACCATCTCCTCTCGCTTTCTTGCATTCCCTTGCAATCGCGCCTCCCTAACTGTCTCTTTCTCGCTCTTTCTCGCTCTCTTGCGCAATCTCTCCCTCCCCAGACATTTAATCACCCGTTCGTTCCCTCTTCGTGCTCTCTCTCTTTCTCTCTCATGAAACCCCTGTACACAGACCGCCCTCTTCGTCGCCCCGGCAATTTCAGCCTGTCGTTCCGGCTTTATCTCTCTGTCACTTGGCGCTTGGCTCCCACCGTCCTTTTCCAGTTGGCTGGTATATATATATATATATATATATATATATATATATATATGTATATAGCAACATTTCCCTATAGTTCTCTCCCTTCCCTTCTCCCTCTCTCCTTCTTCCTCCCAGATGTACCCTTTTCGCGCTTCCCAAGCGGAACTCTGGCGGCGACGGCGGCGGATGGCTCTACTCATTTTCGCGTACGTTATAATTAGTGGCTTAATGACTACCACTCGGAAGGCGACGGGTAATTAAAACAACAACTACCTCTCTCTATCTATGTCTCTCTCTCTCTCTCGCTCTTTCTATCTTTGTCCTTCTCTCATCGTTTCGCTTTCGCTCCCCCTCGCAGATCCCTTGCTCCTTCTTCTCATTCTTCTTCGGCCCCTTGCCCACGGCGCAGACTTTAAAATATATCTCCGTGTCCGATTTGGCGTCGTTCCGCACTCGCCTTCCTTCCGAACGCGCGGGCGCGCCCGGGTCCTTTCTTCTACTTTTATTTATTTTTTTTTTTTTTTGTTTAATTCATTCCTTCATTTCTCTTCGGATCCCTCTTTTCCCCCTCGCTTGACTTTTATTATCTTCGTGCCTCTTTCTGCGTCTTTTCATTTTCCATTATCTTAACTTGGCGCGTTATGTCAGACTGGCTCTCTCTCTCTCTCTCTCTCTCTCTCTCTCCATATATATATATATATATATATATATATATATATATATATAGGTTGTATATAGAAATAAGGGGAATGGTTGCTGGTGCAGCGAACTATTCTATCGCTCTTAAACAATTATATATATATATATATAATGTTTTTATTTCCACCCGTTCGATAATAATTGTCAGCATACCGTTAAATTATCGCGTAGATGATATTCGATCGATTCTCGCGTTGATGTCTGACTACTGAAGTTATAGCAGAGGCATCAGCAAGCGCAGTATCAACAAGGTTTTATTTCCAACGACGTGATATACTAACATTGCGCCATATTTTCAAGCACTAACCGACCGTCTGAGAATGAGGTGAGTTATAAAAATTTCATATACAATAATTAGAAATACGATTTCGAAAAATATTCTCCCATTCCTCGCCGTTTGATAAATCTGAAATACTCGTTTCAAATTAATCATCGATGATTCGCCGAAATAATCGACGATTCATTACTTGCTCGATCGGTTAATCCTGACTTCGACAGATTCTCAAGAAAGCTATGGCAACGTTCGAAATGATTTTTAAAAAATGACACAGCCTCGCCAATTATCCACGAAGCGTCATAATATTCGCAGCTCCATTGGACAAAGCGAGACCTTCTCCAATTTTAATAAATTGCTAACGAAACGGTAGCGTCTTTAACGGTAAAGCGCAATGACAGCCACCTGCTAATCTTGCCCGCGAGGCAAGCTAATGGATTCTCAACGGTGTCGATCTTCTGCCTTGTACTGCCCGGCGATCCTGGTACGCGTCGGATATCCATGGATGTGTTTATTCTTCGATTGGACGATACGTCGACCTAACGCTTATCGATTCATCCTCGAATTCGGGCCGATGCGTCATCTTGCATTCGCCGTGGGACGCGAACACGACGAGCTGAGAAGGAAAACAGACGTAAAATCAAAGCGACGCCGCCGAATTTCGGGGTAAGCGGGAAATTGAGGCGTTCGCGAAGATCGAAGATCATGTCTTTATATATATATATATATATATATATATATATATATATATATATATACCCCAAGGAGAAGTAACGCGACTCGCCTCCTCGATATGCACGATATGTCAAAAGATAACAGGCGAGTATCGAAGAAATATATTCCGTCGGCGTGTGCGCACATACACTCACAGTCGCACACAAAAGTACGTATATTATATCGTACGCGTACGTTTCCGATTCCCGGACCCCCACCAGTTTTAACATATACATACTGATCGCATTGTATTCTCCCTCCCCAGAGAGACCGTAGCAACCCCTCCACCCCCACCCCCCATATCCGACGCATAATTCCGCGATTTCTTCCACTCCTCTTCCGGCTTCGCTGCTACTCTCCCCCCCCCCTCTACGTGGATGAGGGAAATTAATTTTCGCTCCCGGGCGGGGGGAGAGAAGGCCCGCTCGGGATCGGAAGGGCAAACTTCTCGCCGCGCGCGCCGTTACTCTCGGGACATCCCGCCGCCGAACGGAAAAAGTCGGCGTTACACACGACGCGCGTGTAACGTAGGAGGTGCGGTTGTGGTGTTCCGCTCGACCCCCCCCCCACTCTCCGCCCCTCTCGTGGGGGTGAGTTATGCGCGCGCGATGACGATGAGACGCGCTCGACGGTGGGAAATGTTATAGGGGGAAAAGAGCGAGAGGGGCCGGGGGAGGAGAGAGGAGAGTTTTATGATAACGACCGAATGCTGCTGGTGATTTTTATTCCTCCCCCCCCCTACCCCAACCCCCCCGCCCGGAGTTTCGACGCTCTTGCTGGCTGTTTACGGGGGAATTATTGCACGGATTATCTCGTTGTTGACTTTTTTTTTTTTTTTTTTTTTTATTAATTCATTCGTACACCCTCGCGTCTTTTTCTGCTGCTATGCGTATCGATTCTTTCTTCAAAGTGCAAAAGTACGGAAAAATACGACTGAAGAACACTACGACTGCCGAACAGTGTAAGCGACTTTTCGAACGCCACACTTTCATCCATTGCCGTAAGCGTCGATACGCAATCATACATTACATAGCAGACACACGAGTACGTTTCGCTGGGCCCACGAAATTTGGCGCTTTACTCACGCATGGAAAATTTTTCCAATTCGAACGCGATTTTTCGCGTCTATATACGATGAAATCTGTACGGTTGCTCTATCGTTGCGCGTTCGGGGGTAAGAATACAGATGGGCACACATACAAACACCATAGACGTTATTTTTCACCATTAGTTTCATAAGGTTCAAAAAGATTTTTCGTTGTTACTTTCTTTTATACAGATTGTATAATGAAGATATTATCAGTGAAATTAATGTGTTGTCAGATTATAATAATATATTTATTTTAATAAAGAAACAGTGTACATTCATCAATTCTCAGGAATCAAATGCAAATCTGCAAATAATTTAAACTCGGTCGGGCAACAAATTACATTTGACGAACAACAAAAAAAAAATTTTGAATCTCAGTTCGTATCCGATAAATTACACACGTAAGTTCGTGCCTGATCGTTGCGTCGAGGCGAGCAAACAAAAGCAGGAGAACGCCTCGTCGGTGCCGCTGGATTACGGAAAAGAGAGAAAGGACAATAAAAATGCGGTTGAAGCATACAAAGTATAGTATAAAAAGCTATTATAAACGGTGAAGTTGACGCGTGAATTATATATATATATATATATATATATATATATATATATATATATATATATATATATAAAAGGAAGGAGCGCAAGGAGGCGAGGGTGATGGCGAAGAAGCGCGGAGGGAGGACCAGAGTCACCGGACGTGGCATGAAAATGCAAAGCACTCGAGTGCACCGATAAAATTCCCCGCCTGTAAAACGTTGACGTGCGCCGAATGCTTTCGCCCATCCCTCTCCGCCCCGTTCTTCCCCCTCACCTTCTCGCTCTATCTCTCTTTATCTCTTTCATCCCCCGTCGGCGCCATCGTACACACCTATACGCCCACCGCACGAACTCCTCTCCTTGCCCCTGCGCTCCGGTTTTTCGCGGGGGGAGATTCTCCAATAATCCGACACAGCCGCGCTCGCCGCGCCGTCAATAATGTCGCGCGTATACCGTGCCAACGGGGCTTACGCGGGTTTGTGTATGTGTGTGAATATATATATATATATATATATATATATAACGTTACTATCATGCCGTCGACGTCGCTTCTTTCCCGCATCGACGTCCTTTTTAATGCCTTCTCTTTCTCGCCTTCGCTCTCTGATCGCTATATATATATATATATATATATATATATATATATTTACCCCATCCATTCCAACCATCTCGCTGTGCGCGTCTTATCAAGCTTTTTGTCGAGACTTCTTCGGATGGTTAAAAACAACGTTCGAATGACAATTTTTTCCAAAATGTATGAGGCCATCTTTACAGTTATAATAAATTGCGATAAACGGAGAAATGATAGTTTTGCTTTGTATCAAACAAAATTGTATCAGTACGTGCAGAACGCTTTGAATATTGGAATCTAAACACGATATATATATATATATATATATATATATATAAATATATTATACCATTCTGCTTATTTTACAAACTCTATATGCACGAGAGTTATTTTCTTGCATCCAGATGTCACAAAGTCCGCGCGCGTGTCAATTCAAAAGAAAAACATCCATACCCCCCTGCCATCTCGTGCACAGGCGTGAATACGTAAGTATAATATAAATCAGCGCACGTGTATGTAAATGCACGCGCACGCGCTCACAAATACCGTGCGCCCCCATCCTCATTCGTTTATCGTAGTTCTGTTGCGTAGCTCTATCCCTTATCCGACCAACGCGTCTATTTTATCGAACCCCGTGCATTTGTATACGCGGCAAGTCCGTGCGGCCGCGCGTGGTGAACGTAGCTGTGCGACAGCAACGGATTGCAAACTATTCCGCGGCACTTTCACATCGATGCGTCGCGGACGCGAGATGAACGGCGAAATCGGCGAACGTTCCGAGATTGACTCGTTCCACGCATGACGTATTTGCGGTGGTGATGGGGGGGGGGGTGGATAGCCCCATATACAGTTCGCGAAATCACGCGCTTCCCTCTACGCGCAGCTAATGTTTAGCCCCCTTTCCCGGATTTCTTTTTCGACCCCTAAGCTACGGCTCCCTCGACACGGCCGTCCGATTAATAATGGGGGCTGGATACTTTTGCCCTCGGCCTCGGGGAGATGGGTGGGGCCGAGGTTTAACCCTATCCCCTCCTCGATAATAGAACCACGAGGCGCGATTTAATCCCATATAATCTCGTATAATGTGGCTTAACTTCTTCAGTTAGCTCTGGATCTAATGGCGGTGCGGTTGCTTTGTTTACTTTATATTTATTGCGAAGACCGAAAGGTTACAAATGAGTTAGATTTGTTAGCAAAAGTAACGGTACTCGCTACTGATTGTATGACAGATTGTATATATTTTTAATATTATCATCAATTCTGACAAATTTTAGAGGATAAATGGTAAATATTCGAATATCAGGATACGACTAAGTCTAGAAAATGTTTGTGAATTTTTATAATCTACGATTCAATTACTAAAATCTATCGTATATATAACTTTTAGTATAGAATACGAATCCAAACCATATCTTTAATGTATATTTCATAACGTACTTTTCAATAATGAATAAATCTTAAACCTAAATTTTCAAAAATGCTTACCGAATATATATTGATCGAAATATTTACCGAAAAAGCAATATTGGTTAGGAAGAAAAACTCAATTGCACGGAAATTCCTTTTTTGCCGTGTGCCATGTTTTAACTGCGCGCTGCGTTCGATAGGGGCCTTTTGTATTTTGGACACATTTATACGAAGGATTTAATCTTGAAATTTTTTGTACACGTATACTTCGATCACAAGCATTGCCGCGAATGCGTGTAATCGCACGTTGGCTTGTTGCCCTTTTTTAAAAATCAATTTTATTTTTAATAAACTCGAACATTGTATCAAAATTTTGGACAGTTTTTCCCGCGGCCACTGTTTAACAGGGATGTGATTCTCATCAGGAATTGTCGATATTTTAATGGCGATCGCACCAGGATACGTATTCCAGATGCTCGGTGAAAATTTCGTGTACTACATGTACAGCACTCCCACAGCCGAGACAAACGACTCGTCATCCACTTACGGGGGGGGGGGGAATTCTTTCATCAAGAACCATTAGCAAAACGAACAGCAGAGTTTTGGGCTCTCTGGTGATTAATTGCAGCGATGATTAAGGGGCGAGGGATATAACAGATCGAGACGATTACCCTTGGGATCGCGAAAAAGCGAAAATATAGTCGTGAGTACATTCTATTCTTTAAGAATATATATATATATACATATATATATATATATATATATATATATATATACACATATTTTTTTATTAAGCTTACCCAAGCCAATAAGAAGGCTTATACAGCTATATATAAATATATCATCCCTGATGAGCGAGGGCGGGACAAGGGATGGTGGATATTAAGAAGCTAGTCCACGAAGAATGGGGAGAGAGGCATACCATATAAAAAGTCCGAGATATTCTGCCGCGCGATGAGTCCTGGAGAATATAAGCGAGGGAGAGAGAGAGAGAGAGAGAGAGAGAGACGACGACGGGAGAGGATGACGGGACAAGTGGTCGACTTCGCGCGCAGCCGCCGCAAAAGTGTCACGGGGACGGTCGCCTGACGAGGAGGGGATTTACATTTGACGGACGACGAGAGATCGGGACGTTAGGATGCCGGGTGAGCGAGCTGCGTCAGCGGCTCGAATCTCTGCGCGCTTCCGACATCGCCGCTCTGCTTCCGTCCCTTCGTACACCGTTGAATGGCTCCACGAGTACTCTTCCATCCACCTCCATTATCTTTCTATCCCCCCCCTTTCTCTTTCCCGCTAGTATCTTTCAGCGATCTCTTTTTTAGCGTGTTTGTACATATACATGCATACGTATGCCCATTCATGCTTGAAAACGGACGAGAGCTGTGTGTGTGTGTGTGTGTGTGTGTGTGTGTGAAGAGTTTGCCGCTCGAGCTCCGCATAGGGAGGAGGGGGAGGTTTAGATATTGCGATCCGAGTGTGCGGCGAGAGCTTTGAAGGGAGGGGATATTTGGTCGGATTCCCTAGTATCTGGAACGGACGAGGCTCTTCGCTCCACTCTTTTCTCGGGTTCTTATTTGGTTACGTGAGTCCGAGCCGATCCCCCCCATCCCTCTCCACCCGTACTACCCCACGTTTCGATAACCCCTTGAGAGCATCTTTGCTATGCCACCCCCGCCCCTCACGATCGCCTCACTAAGCGCTGTACACCGTGGGCAATTTTTCTACGGCCACTATTTTCTTGGCTGTTTGGGGCTTTGGGAATAGATAAGGAGGAGGAGGAGGGGCTTGTCGCTCTATCGTATTCACCATATCGTCCGACACCGTCGCGTTAATTTGATAAAAAATGTAACAAGCACGGGTTTTTTTAACGCGGTGTAAATAATACTTAATGATCCTTACAGGACGATATATATGTCTTTGTTCGAATGATAGATCAAAAAATAAATAAAATCAAACGTGAATTTATCCAATTTGATTTCATATTTATTATCTGCACCTGTAATAATTATACGATTTTTCGAAATATCGTTTAACGAGCAACGCCATCGTATATGTAAAATTTTTGCTGTCGATATACGAGCGGACTGAGGTTCATAATGTATTTTTGGCATTTTTGAAAATGACAAAAAAATCGCCTATATTCACGCAAAATATTTCAAGATGGCCGAGAAAGACTGGATATTTCACGATTTATTGTGTATTGTATTATTGTCGTATGCTTTCATACCGCTACCACGGAAAACAAAATGTTCTTGCTCGAAAATTAGAATAGATTGAAAATACCATTTCAATTTTTTGCAGCTTCTTTTTAAGGGATAGAGAAAAAAAACTGGCGATAATACTACTATACAAGTGAAAAAAAACATTAAAGCTTTTTTCTCTTTACAACGCTATTGTTTCAATTTAAATTCAACCGCTTCAAGTTTCAAAATCTTCACTCTCTTTTTTCTGTATGTATATATATATATATATATATATATATATATATATATATATATACCCATTTATTAAGAGCATTATCAAGAGCACTCGTTGAAAGCTCTCTTCATAAGTGTTAAAATTCTCATCCTCTTCGAATCCCCATTCTACCATCCTTGGATATCGTTCTCGCGGTGCCGTAATAAGAAGGCCCCCATTTCTTTCCCTCTCTCGTTCTCTCTCCCTCGTATTTACTTCGTATTTTCTTCGTTTTCGTAATTTTCGCCTATAAATAAAAAAGAGCAGGGAAGAGAGAAAGAGAGAGAGAAAGAGAGAGAGCGCGCGAAAAGAACACCACCTTGTAGGAAACCAAGGGCGAACGGTGTAACAAAATGACGCCCCTAAGTCGTTCGTAAAACTCCGCCTAGCACATATATATATACTATACATCACAGCCGCGCGCACGATCCCACCCTCTTACAGGCTCTCTCTCTCTCTCTCTCTCTCTCAGAGGCGCGGTTTATACATACAAAATCGCCCGATGCGCGCGACCCGGCGGTAAAGCAGCAGCATCGATAGCAGGGGCGCAAATGGTCGCGCGATAAATTCTCCGGCCGTGCCGGCTCGTTTACGATCGCGTATACTTGCTTCGGCGAGGGTGCGACGGGTGAGGGGGGAGGGGGAGGGGTAAAGCTAGAAACGAGAGGGGAGCGAAGGAAAACGCTAACCCTCTGCAAAGAGCTAGGAGGGACAGAGAGAGAGAGAGAGAGAGAGAGAGAGGGGGCGGGCCGTCTTCGAGAGCAGTCTGTAGGACGGGACGTGTTGCGCGTGATATGTAATGTATACATCCGTATGCGCGTGCACACGTACGCGACGCGAACGCGGCAGCCGAGCGAGTGGCGCTGTGCTGTGAGTGGTTCGCGGGATAGTAAAGAGGACGGCCGGCGGAGGGCGGGAGGGAGGTGAATAGGAATCGCTAATTATGCTTCGCGTTCGACCACGTCGACGAGGACCATCGTCCTCCTCGCCACTTACTCCACCGTCCGTTGGTGTAGCGAGCGCAACTTTGCCCGCTCCTCTCCCCCATCGCGCCTTCTCTGCAGAGAAGGCGCGTTCGTCCGATGATCGATTAACGCGAAAGGTTGCGGCGAGGGTGAGAGGTGGAGGGGGGTGGGGCGAGGTATAAAGGGCGAGTTGATACACCGAAAGGGAATTATTATAGGACTGCCGACCCTCTCCTCGGTATATTAGTCGGTCCCCGAAGAGAGAAGCGTGTTTCGGAAGGGCGGAAGGTGGTGGGAGGGGTGCGTCGACAATGGCCTCGAGTCCATCGAGTCTACGAGGGCTAATTAAAGCGGCCCGCTCTCCGTCTCCCTCCCTCTCTCTCACTCTCACTCTTCAACCCCCATTGTCGCTCTCGCCCCACTGTCGGCGATATGGCTTTCGCGCTCCGGCCCCTCTGTGCTTCTCAGACTCCTCCTCCTGCTCCTCCTACTCCACCTCCACCCCTCGCCCAGTGCCACATTTCCTGCGACACTTAGGCGGGCGCGTTTCAAGTGCCCGCTAATATATAACTACCGCTGCTGTTGCCGCTAGTGTCGAGGTGTCGACCTCTCCCGGCCTGCTGGAATATAACCGCGCTCGCTCTCTCTCTCTCTCTCTCTCTCGATACGGTGAATCAGCGCTTTGGTATAGTCGAAGTCGCGGGCTCTCTCTCCCTCTCTCATTATTCGACCATCGCTTTATAATTTGACTGTCGTAGGAGTAGCGGTATAGCGATGGTGGATAGTGATAGTTGTAGTAGCAGTAGTAGTAGTAGTAGTAGTAGTAGTAGTAGTAGTATTAGTAGTAGCGTTCGGCAAGCGCTGCGGTCTACCGCGACATAAAGTCTCGGGGCTGCGGGGATTGTAACGCACCTGCTAATGGGACACGCCGTGCCGTTAATGAACGGGAGTGAGTCTCGAGTAGATTGCCGTGGTTGTACGCGAGGCGCGAGCGCGAATGGCTGCCCCGGGCAAGAGGTCGCGAGCCGGAGAAATGGAGAAGAAGAAAAAAATTGGGTGCGGTTTAGTACCTGAGAATGAATTCGCGGCCTATGCTTGTCTATTCGAGCAAGAAAGAGCCAAACAAAGAAATAAAAGCAATAGTGTAAATGTCAATTATAATTTTAAAATTTCAAAACAGTATATAGAACGCAGCTTGATCAACGCCTAGAAAATTATCAACGTAAGAAAAGTTGGAAGAATCGTGCTAATCAGAATAAATAGGAAGGATATCTTGCGTATCTGATATCTACGTATGGAAAAAATACACATACGAGTATGATATAAATATCATGTAGAGTTACTGAATCATGGCTTACATAAAACAAGACAGCATTTAGTTACGATTCATTTACTAACAAACAGTTTAGTTAGTCGTTATGACAAGAATTTAGAAAAAGATGATAATTTTAATCAATATCTTGAATTCTCTTTAAAATGTCGTTAATCTTGATTAGTTCGTACTTATTTGTTCGTATTCTTTGGGCAAATAAGTGCAGCAGGTGGTCTGTTCATTCGCGCACGTTACTACTTATAACGCGCGTTTTCCAATCTACTTGCATGTCTCCCGGTCGCCTGTTCCAACGCAATCGTTACTACTTGTACACTATGTCATGTTATTTCAATTTCCGACTCATTTTACAAGTGGATGTGGCACGCGTATATTGTTATATATATAGAAGATAAATTAAGATTGATAATTGTAAGAATTTGATTGGAGAGGAGGATAAAAGAATAAAATTACTCGTAACATCGGCAAAAAGACAATTTGTTATTAGGATAGGGAGGACATTTTAAGCCACTCTATACAATGTGTTATTTGAAAATACCGAGTTTCATCAAGTCACTCGGACTCTTCCCCCTTCGATGAAATTAAAATAATGCACAATTGGCCGTGCGCAGGGAGGCCATGTTTCGCCGTCCGACTCTCTCTCTCGGCCCTTCGCGCGCGAACGCGCCGACTCGGACGCGTACCGACAGATACAGACCCCCCCCCCCCCATTGCGTACGGCCAGGAGTCGGTCGACGGCGATTCGAGCGCGACAAAGCCCCCGCGGCTCAGCTTGTCGTTCCGCTTCGGCGCGCGTCGCCGGATTGGCGTGAGGGACGCCGCGGAAGGGCGGGCCGACGGGGAAGGGGGACGCCTCGAAAGCACCCGGCGCGCGGCCGCGGCGGTCTGGCGACCTGTCGCTGTTTATTAGGGTCTCCGCGATGTCGCGTCGACGTATATGCAAATCCATCGGCGTAAACTCAGGACTCGACGTAGCTTCCCGGAGCGGAGAGCGGGAGGAGGAGCTAGAGAGATAGAGAGAGAGAGAGTGAGAGAGGGAAGAGGGGGGGGGGCAAACAATAAAGAGGGAGCAGGCAAGTAAGGTATTCCGTCTACAATAGCCTAGCTTTATGTGTAGAGGAGGCGAGGCGAAGCTCTACCGCTCGCTTTGTGTAAGGGGGAATTGTCGCGCGCGTAACGGTGGATGCGATGAATGGGAGGGAGGGGTAGAGAAGGCGCGAATTTCGTGCGTTGATAAGAGCGCTTCTGTTGTCCGTAATACCCGCACGGTGTCGGGAACGCGAATGAGTTTGGGATTCGAGCGGGCGGATTTTCGACTTCGACAACTCGATAAAATGTCCCGGCTCGGACCAGTGCTCGGCGAAAAAATTTGACTCTCCTTTGACGAACGTGTATGCGTGTGTAGACGCGTAAGTGTGAAACGAAATAATGTAGTTTGAGCGGGTGGTTGAAAGATATAGAGGGGTGGATAGAGAATGCGGAGGTAGAGGAAGAAGCACGATAAAACACCTCAGTGTGTGTCCGACAAGTGGTCTTTTCATTCTATCTTTCTCTCTTTCTCTCCCTCTCTCTCCCTCTACCTCGTTCGCCTTCAACTCGGGCAAGAGAAGATGACCGAGAGGAAGAGAGTGAGAGAGATAAAGATCCTTTTCCGGCTGACCGCTGAACCCACCCGATACATCTGACCACCACCTTTACGATCCTCGCTCCGCCTGGACCGCGCTCTTTCGCGGCTTCCCTTTACTCCCGTCCGCTCACCCTACGTACACCTCTCACCGCTTTCACTTCGCGTATGGATGTTTGTGTGTGTGTGTGTGTGTGTGTGTGTGTGTGTGTGTGTGTGTGTGTGTGTGGGAGTGTGGGTGTACGCATCCGTGTGTCCGTACAGCTTGTAAAGCTCTCTCCTTTATACGCTTTTCAAGCGAATGAAGAGGGAGAAGTGGAGAAGAGCCGCAACTAACCTCCAGACTCCACTACCGCTGTATTTCTCCTTCTTTCCTCTTTATCTATATCTACCCGCCTGTTTCTCTCCTCGCTTCCCAGTTATGTATATATATATATATATATATATATATATATATATATATATATATATAGAGAGAGAGAAAGAGAGAGAGAGAGAGGGAGAGAGAGAGTGAGAGAGAGGGGGAGAGTGCGCTTTCCGGACCACAAGCCGCAAAGGCCGGCTTTACTGCCTTGATTAAACGCGCCATAGACCGCCATTATCGCTGATTGCGCTAAACATTAACGGACTGCCAGCTCTCTCTCCTCCTCACTCTCAATACATAGCCTTGTATACATGTACTTATTTGTGCATATAGATGCAGTTATGAACGCCTCTGTGTGTGAAACACATACTTCAAGATTAAACAGCGAGAGGCAGAGACAAGAGAGAGAGAGAGAAAGAGAAAGAGAGAGAGAGATATAGCGAGAAAGAGAATGATGGAGGGAGAGTTGGTCATTCCTTTGGTTTCACTTTTACGTTCTCGTTTTACTTTGAAGTTAGAGAGGTATATTTATGTACGCACAACTATAAACATAGAGTTTCTGGTGTACATTATGTATAGGAATCTGCGCTCGCATATTTTAAATAGGAAGTGAGCGAGAGTGAGAGAGGAAGGGAGAGAGAAATGAGAAGGAGGGAAGTTGAGAGACACGATGAAAGTAAACTTGTCCGATTAGGATTGCTGATCTTCCTCATGGACGACTTTCAGAGCTCATACACACTTGAACCAAAATCTCCCCCGGTTTCTCATCGTTTCTAGTCGACGGGCCGGCGTCCGAAAACCGATTTCTCTCTCTCTCTCTCTCTCTCTCTCTCTCTCTCTCTCTCTCTCTACTCTCCCTCTCAGGATGTATGATTTCGCGTTTGATCACTCGCATGGCTAATTGGCCTTCGATCAGCGCGTTTAGTTTTCCGGGAGAGGAGAGTTTCAGAGGTTGGGCTCCTGGCACCCCTCGGGATATTACTTTTGAGTTTCGCGAACTGTGCTGTGATAGTTGCTTTGCTCTCTTCTCTCTCATCTACGTCTGTTTTTTTATATACTTATAAGGAATCACTCTTTCGAGAATTGAAGTTTGGGAAGCCATCTTCGGCTATTCACTAATTCTAGACCGCCTCTAAGAACAAGTCGATAATTATTATATATATATATATATATATATATATATATATATATATATATATATATACGGCAATATTATTAATAAATATCCATACAAAAGACGCGCAGTTATAGTAGCGGCGGTAATTATAGCAGCACCCTCATTACGTAACGCAGTGGCGGTGAGCGCGCCGGGAGCAAAGTGCGAAAACGATAGAGCCACTCCTCTCCTCGTCCCACTCCTGCTCCGCACCAACCCCCCTCCCCGCTGGAATAAATTACCGCGCCGCTACGCGGAGAGGTCGGGACAGGGGCGGAGTAGTCGCGAGTCCTCCACCGCCCCCCTCCCTCCCCACGCGCCTCCCGGCAAAATCCTCGGCCCGTAAAACAGCCATTTCTCGGGCTCGCGCGACGCGCTCGGTCGGGGCGGGGATGAGGGGGTGGAGGCGGAGAAGCAGTCGGGAGGACTAGGCGAGAGAGCCGAGGCTCATTTAGTACGTAATGTACGCGCGAGAGCGTAATTAACGGGGGCGTTCCGCGACGACGACGACGACGACGACGACGCCGCCGCCGCCGGCGGCGGCTGCAGCTTTGTATAACAAAGCGGAAATGCGGGATCCCGAGGGTATATTCTGTCTCCTCCACCTCTGTCTCTCGCTATCTATCTCCCTTGCCCCCCTCCATCCTCGCCCATTCTCTCGCCATCGCTTTCCTAATTTCTTAAGGACAGGAGTCGGAGTTGCCAGCGTTCCCGTGCTATCTACCCCGCCCCCTTACTCGCTCTCTCTCTCTCTCTCTCGCGGGTCTATTCTTCTGCTCCCTTTCCCCGCTCATGGTGCTCGCTCCCCTGCTCTCTCTTTCTCTCTCTCTCTCTCTCTCAGCGTCTTTCAACGACGTCTTTTCCGCTTCTCCGATTCCTCCCCCGCCCTTCGCCCTCTGGCCGTGTTCCGCTTTTCTGCCTTTTCACAGTGAACGTCAGCTTCTCTCTCTCTCCCTCTCTCTCTCTCTCTCTCTCTCTCTTTCTCTCTTTTCTCGCTCTTTCTCTCACGCTCGGGTTTGATTACTTGCTCGTCGCTTTTAGAGAAGGAGCTTTTTGTTCTCGACTTCTACTTAGCGAACTCGAGCTTTGCTCGGATTTATTTGATTTATTTTTAGCGTTTGATAAGGTCCATCGTGTTATTTTTTTGAAAGGGATAGAGAAAAAAGAGAGAGTAATTATACTTTTTAAGAAAAAATCGTGCTTTCTCGAGAAAAAAAGTCGTAGCGAGCTTAGAAAAAATAGATTAAAATTATATGCAAATGCTGACAGACAGTATTCTAATATTTTCTGCAATATGAGTACATTTTTCAAGATTTGTCCTGTTTGGATATCTAACAATTTTTTTCTTAAATCAGATTTTTGGAATATATGCTCCTCGATTATTTCAAAATTGGAAATTAGCGTTGCAGAAATTAAAGTTAAATTATTGATATTTTAAAATAAGAAGATTATAAAAATGAACTCCTCTTCAATAGTTTCTGTGTTTTGTTTCAATCTTAAATGTCATATGACAATATAAGGATAAAACATTTTTGTATGAAATTAATACGAATCTAATCTACGAGGCATGAATAAGACGTTCTCGGATAACAATAATGACATACGCTTCTAGGAATTTCGGAATGAACTTCTAAGAACAATTCTTGTTTACATCCGTTCCGGATCCAGAAAAGTAATTTTAGCTCAATTGCCGCAATAAAATCCGAAATAAATGCTTAAAACGTTAACGAACGCCGCCAATAAGAGAAAACAATTTTCTGAAATTTCTCGTTCCCGAATCTCTTCTGATCAACGAATATAATGCTCGCATCGTTCTCTCTTTTAATTGAAAAAAAAAAAAAAAAAAAAATGAAGAACGCAAAATAATTAAAGCCCGATCGTTTTCACGAGCGAGACCTCCTCTTGCGCCCGAGGACAACCTCTCGCCCTCTCGATGACTTTGGCTCGCCGACGTGGCCCGGCCGTTCGAGACGGAAAGCGAGACGAAAAGGGAGGACCCTAATCTCCCAATCCATTCGCCCGCTCATTAAGCGACCACTTATGTAACGATCCCCACGAGGGTTTTCGAAAGGCGCCTCCGATCCCCCAGCCCCCCCGTCTGTCCCCCCATCGCCAATTCCCTCGTATTATCACCAATCTTCTCATTCGCCTCACACACAGACACGCGCGCGCGCACACAAACACACACACACACATTAAACAACTGCGAGAAACTGTCGCCTTCTCTCCCTTTTCTTTTTCGCTCAGCTCGCAATAACTCCCCCCCCCCCCCACGTCCCTCGTAACTGTCGCATACATTTTCCCAACCCCTCTTCTTCACCCTCCCTCACACCCACTCCGCCGAGCACGCGAAACCCAAATTAGTGCGCGCCGCTGGGCGAGAAGCGGTCTCCGCGCGCGGGGCTACACACACGTATGCAGTATATAATATATACCGGCCCGGCTGCTGCTCGCCGCGCCACCTCCTGCTCGTTAAGACGTTGACGCCCTCGGCGTTGCGACGCGGCGGCCAAGTTTACCCCTGTGCCCCCCTCCCCCAGACCTCCGCCTACTCCTCCACCTCCTTCTGCTCCACCTCCCACTGAGTATTCTCTCTTCGCCGGGACGGTGAGAGAGAGAGAGAGAGAGAGAGAGAGAGAGTGTGTGTGTGTGAACGTGCTACTGTGCTTTGCCGCTGCCACTTCTCGAGGGTACAAGGCAAACAATTTGTACGGGAGACCAGGACGAGAGAGATAGAGAGGGAGAGGGAGAGAGAGAGAGAGAGAGAGAGAGAGAGAGAGACAGAAAGGTAAACGAGAAAGATTAATTAGCGATAAATATCCTACTCTTCACGCACTCGCACTTCTCGCTGTCGTCTCTACCTCTGTTCATTTTTTCCCGCTTCAACCTTTGCGCGAATTTGCATTTGAAAGTCTGTGAAAGGAGATATTATTCCGTGCAATTATAATGTTTTTGTTTTTTTTTTCTTTTACCTTACGTAGCAAAAAAAAATTTATTAGTTAACTTTCTCGTTTTGATCTCAATGCATCATTCTCTAACCTATATGTTTGGTAAAATTAATTGTCCTCTGTTCCTATCATACTTGACGAATGTCATATTCTCTAAACTCGAATAACTAAATATATTACGTATTTAAATTTCACGTTCACTTATTTAAAAATTCCTCTATAAAATAAGAAAGAAAAGTGTATTAAAAGTATACTAATGAAGTATAAATGAAGAATCATAATTACAAGAAAATGAGCATGTTCATGTCTACTTAACCAAAAGATTATAAGCTTTATGAAACGTGTGAATAAGACGCTTTACGCGCACTTGAGAGAGAACGTCGGTATCACTCTGTATCGCCTGTAGAACAAAGAGTATCTGGTTTACCGACTAAAAGCACACTTTCCTAAGGATATTAACCCGAAGGTACGGCTTGTTAATTCAAGTTTACTGATATTAATAATTCAGGATTATTACACTAAGATTATACTCGATGAATGCAGATCGCCATCTAGTTATCGACCGTAAAATTAACTGAAAGTACCCAGCCCATGTTCTCATAGCTTGATGAATATCTCATGCAGAATCATCTATTTATTGATAACTTCAGCATATTGAAAAAGTTAAAATTCTTCATGTTCAATATTTTGCGTATGTATAAATATTCTACATGTTAAAATTTGAATTATAGAGATCTCCAATAGCGAGCCCAACCAGCGTGCCGGCTCGCCACCTCCGCCCTCCTCCTATAAAACGACAATATCAAATCGCACTTTTCCGGATTCCGGAAACGTTGTTGCGACAAATAGGCCAAAAAGAAAAAAAAAGGAAAGTGAAACATTGCCTTTCGACGACGTTAATAACCCATGCTTCGCACGACCAAAGTAATAAAAAAAAAAAAAAAAGGAAAGAAAGAATTTTGCAAATCGGTGAGCGGGGATATAAAAAGAGACGACGAACCACAACGACTTAAGCGAGGCGCGGTGGAGAAAAATCCCGGAAAAAAGAGAAGGACGCGAAACAAGAAGGAAAAGAAAGGAAAAGAAGGGAGGAATCAACGCGCGGCAGCCGTCAACGACTCTCGGAATGAAAAGTACCGAGCTCTCTCTCTCTCTCTCTTTCTCTCTCTCTCTCTCTCTCTCTCTCTGTCTCTCCTTTTCTCTCTCTCCCTTTCTCTCCGGCATTTAATATCGCGGCGGTCTCGCGTCGCAAATTCGCGGGATTCTCTCTCTCTCTCTCTCTCTCTCTCTCTCTCTCTCTCTCTCTCTCTCTCTCTCTCCCTCTCTCTCACCTTTTTTTATTTTCATCACGACGAGCGCGCAGCGACACCGACGCCAGTATAGCCCGAGTCGCGCGTCTCTCTGAAAGGAGGAAAAATCCCGTTTGAAAGGGCGGAATTAGTGCGAGCCCCCGAGCTACCCTCCTCTACCCCCCCCCTTGCCGCCCCCCGCCGGGCCTTTCTTTTACGGCACCCTCGGCAAATAGAATAATCCCGCCCTCGATTTTCCCGTGGAATATTCCGAATTGAGGGGATGTCGGTGGGAGGGGGACAGGGGCGAGGGGGCGGCCAAAGGGAGAGTGGAACTTTCGACGGAGGAAGGAAGGAAGGAAGGATACGGCGGTGGGTGGGAAGGTGACAGAGGGGATCATCCTCGAGCCGCTTACGTCTACGCCGGTGCGCGGGATACGAGGTAATTCCCCGGGCGCTATGAAAATCGTCCTTAACGACTGAGTTGGCGGACTGTTTCTTCGCGCCCGGGGCGAAGGGCGGGACGGTGGGTGGAAGAGAGGGCTAGGGGGAGCGAACGACATTTCTTTTTAACGCCTCTCCCTCGCGCCCGCTCTTTTCCCGTCTCTCTCTTTCGTATACACGGCCGGGTCGAGCGCAGGGACGCGCGCGCCCGCACAGAAATGAAAGCGAATAAAGCGGTCGCTAACGGCTCCCGTGGGAGGGGGCGAGGGGAGGGCGGGGTGGCAGAGGGCTGTGAAGCAGCCCTGATAAAAGTCCAAGGAGAGGTTATTTGTTCGAAGTTTTTTTTCCTACCCTGACTGACTCTCTCTCTCTCTCTCTCTCCCTCTCTCTCACTCTTTCTCTCTTCCACTTTCTCTCCGTCTCTTTTTTTCTTTTATTCCATTTCAAAGCAACGAATGGTTACGTAAGCTGGATTATACCGACGCGGTTGTTTTAATTTCTCGATTGTACCAACATTGACAGAGACGCTTTGCGATTGCTTAGCAAATTTCACCCCTACAAATAGGCTATAATATATTTAATGGAAAACAGTCCAGAATCCGAATGGAGCCATAATAATTGTTCCGTTATTTTTCACTTCAAATACCAATCCAGTGATATGTAAAATCCCGTACGGATCTCCGTCGAAAATTTCAACTTCCCATAACGAATAATTCACCGATCTCTCAATATTCACGGCTCTCGCGACGTTTAATTAGTGACGCGAGCTGCGACGACTACCGAATAGAATGAGCTGGAGGGACAGAGGGCGCCACCTCAACGATGCCCAAGGGAGAGAGCGACGTTAATATCCCGCGAGGGGTCGCGAGTATAAAAATAAAGAAGAAAAAACGCCACCGTCCGTGTTACGACTTTCTTGGTGTGCTTCGAGCGCGTAAAGGGCGCGAAGCTTTTTCGCTGCCCCTTTCCAAATCCCTTTTTTCTTATCCTCTTTCTTTTCGCGACGACGATCTGAGAATGTTTGATATCATTTGTATGGATTTTTGAAAGGAAGCAGAAAACAAGTAGATCTCTTTTAAAATTAATAAATTGTTTCGATATTAAAAAGCTTAAATAATCAACAAAATCTGCATGAATTATGATATCGTTTATTACCGAAATTACAGATAAACTGCCGGACTTCCCGAAGAATACATAAGAATTTTTGTAATACAGGTAAACAATAGAATAACAGCGAATAAAGCAAAAACGAAGAAAAACCAAAAACTCAGATAATTTATCAAATTGTACGCACTTACTTATGTATCGCATTGAAAAATGGTAAGTATTTTTTTTTGAGCGATTTAATTACACACGTCTAATTCGGCGAAATATTTTTTTACATTAATATTTCCATTATCCTCACACCACCTGCGCACATACATCCTTTCATTTCCGTTTCGTTCTTTCCAAAGCGCCGCGCTCTTTCTCGTCTTCTCGTACGCTTTTGCGAATGCGCAGGCTCGCCCCCTCCCCCCACCCGCGCCCCAAGATTCGGAAATTCGCGCTCTGCCGGGCGAAGGGTGCGCGCAACAAGGAGAATAATATAAAAGCATATACCTTTAGCGCATATTATTTGAAGTACGTTTTGTTTTTGTTCAATTCAAGATATTAATTACTGTCAAATCTTATATATACACGTCATCAGACAATACAAATTCATTGTCATTATACCCGATGCATAGTTGTCGAGAAATAAGCAACGATCGACATCCTGGATGGCCTGAATTCAATCATCGATGAGCTCTCAATATTATCGCAATGATCAAATACTTATTATTCAATACATAATTTCAAGAAAAGTTCCGAGATTCCTCGTGACAGATCTCCTTTCCCCCGCGACGCTCCCTCTCGCAATAATAAATTATCGACGATTCGGAGATTTACCGCTCGTTGTTGCAGTGCGCGGAGTCGGAGGCGCAATTTAATGAAAAAGAAGAAGACAAAGCGACGAGGAAAATGATCGGGCACCTACTCCGCTTTTCTTTTCTTCTCTTTCTTTTTTTTTTTAAACAGAAGTGATTTAAGCCCCCGTTGCTTAACGATCCGTTAACGAGTGCGCTTTAACCCCCCGCCCACCCACCCCCCTCTGCCACTTTTTCTCGCATTCGTATAAAATCCGCCATAAAGCGCGATGATAATGGAGGCTGCCAGCCCCCCCCCCCACACCCACCGCCCGAGATCCGCCGTCCTCGAGCCCTCGATCCTCGGCAATCCCGCCGGAACGAAGACAAATGCCCCGCGTGTCGTTTTAATGCGGATTCTCCGCATGCGAGCGCGTATATCGCGCTCGTATAAAGCGCCCTTTGCGCGCGTGATACGGCGCGGAGAGTGCGAGAGAGAGTGAGAGAGAGAGAGAGGGGGGGGGAGACAGAGAAACGCGAAGCTCAGAGCTCGTAAAGGAGGCGAGCCGCTAAAGTCGTAAAAGCGCTAAAAGACTCTTGTTCCTCGCCTCCCCCCGCCCCGTCCGCCGTTTCGCTCGCTCTCGCGGAGAGAGGAGTTGGCCTTTTGCCTCTCCCCTCCCCCCGGCTTGTAAAGTCTTTTAAAGAGAGCCGCAACCCACTTGCTTCCCAACCTACCCTCCCGTCCCTCTCTTCTTTTCCGCCGCGGACGTTTCCTCCTTCTCCCCCCCCCACTCCTCATTCAACCTCTCGCTTTCAGACGCTTCGCCCTCGCGTGCACCGAGGGACGGTGGCAGGGGTTGGAAGGGGGGGGGGCGCTTAACGATAATTGCGCGCCGACCGCCGACGCGTCGGTCCCTCGCATCTACGCCGCGCCGCGCATAAACCCTCTCTCTCACTCTCTCTCTCTCTCTCTCTCTCTCTCTCTCTCCCCCTCTCTCTCGCGGACCCGAGTCGTCGGCGGCTCGGCGGTGCAAATAAACGCTCAAGCGCGGTAGCCGGGCTAAGGGAGCGGGGGTGTGGCGGCACGAGAGGAGGGACGAAGGTGGGAGGGGGGGGGAGCTTTTATGCGCGGGCGTTAAAGTTTGAACGCGGAGAGAGGTCCGGTAATCGTCGGTGCGAGGTAAAGGATTCGAGACGTGTGTAATTAGCGGCGTAAAATTTCCAATTGACTCTGTGTGCGGTTGAGGGATATTACATATATGTATATATATATATATATATATATATATATATATATATATATATACATATATAGCTATATAGATGAGAAAAGCAATAAATTAATGGATTCAGGTTGCGCGAGCGCCGACGTAGCGATTCCTCTTACTTTCCGCGACGTGCCGACAATTTCTCGTATACGAGTTATCGGGGGGGTTGTACGATTCTTTCGTCGACGGCGAGCGTTGACCGAGTAATCGACGACCGTTATCGAGACTTTAGAAAAAAATTACTCCTCGATAAATGTAAATTAATCTACTCGGTTCGACTTGCAACCCCTTCGAGCCAGGCAACCTCTTTTTTTTCGCGATCGGATTTACAGGCGAGTATGGGAGGGGAAGAGCGCTCGATGGTCGAGTTATAAGTCGTCGATTTTACGGTGAGATTTCTCGTATGATGATCGAGACCTTGTCACGTGAGCTTCGGTATTTCATCGAGAAAAATTTATTACTGAACCGCTGATACTTTGATAATTACGATAAAGTCATACCTATTGGATTATTGACAGTAAATTAGATATAAGTTCGGAAAATTTACGACGGCATGCAGCAAGCACAAAGTGTTGAAAATCCCATTACTGGAAATATATTTCCGTAATTGAAGGAATTTTAATTCAATTATTACCTATTGATTAATATGATATATATATAAAATCCCACCGCCTCGGCTAATGATGATAAATAAGAAATTTTCAATGACGTTTTTCGCCGGCTGAGGTGGAAATCTAGAATTCGATGAATCAAATATGTGAAAAATAAGTAGATATAAAACAATATCGCAATAAACCAAACGTTAACACAAATGCAATAAAACAAAAAAATAAACTCTTGGCATTTTGGTTTCTTTCTAAGTAATTGATTGAAAGGAGTTGTCGGCAATTCGAATGCTACGTTTTCCTTATGAATTTACCGGGAACGTAGAATAATCAATAATAGTTGATATTTTTGATATAAAAATCCTTCCAAAAAAAAGAAAAAAAGATAGACACGTCCATCCCTGTGGCCCAAAAACTCATTTCCAATTACTATGCGCAATTCCGCGACTATTCTCATACGAATTCCGTCGCTGTGGCCAATTAATCCCGATTTACAGAGCTCGACCTTCGTCCCCCGTCGCACAGGGGAGCGGTTCGCGAGCGGTGTCGGGGCCGGATCGGTCGGACGGACGGCTCGTCGGCGAGATTCCGGGAGCAATTCCGGAAGCAAACCGTCCCCGGGTCGACCGTGCGCGCCGCTCTACCTCGCCGACCAGCTCGATACACATCCGTGTAGAGGTGCGCCCGCGAACGGGTCGGGGCTGTTGAGTTACTTAACTGCCCCCCCCCTCCCCCACCCTTCCTCGCCACCTCCGGCCGTCCTCGCGCTCGTTCGGCGCGGTTGACGAGCGCGCCCCCGCAGAGCGCCAGCCGTGGCCGCGGGACTTAACGAGATCGAGCGCGGTAGCTACGGCGATAGGTTTGAGAAAGCGAGAGGGCGAGAAAGAGAGAATGAAAGAGAGAGAGAGAGAGAGAGAGTGGGAGAGAGGGAGAGAGTACGGAAGAAAGATGAAAGGAGGGGAGGGTAAATAAGCGGGATAGGGCGGGGGAGGGCAGCTATGTACGTCGAATCTAAACGGAGCGCGGGATTGAGCGAGCGGTAGGAGGAGTAGGGGTTGAAGGCATGGGGAGAGACGACTTCCGCGTTTAAGTTTTACGAGTGTTCGTCACGGAAGTTCCGCTCGGAAAGGGAGAGAGAGAGAGAGAGAGAGAGAGAGAGAGAGAGAGAGACTGCGCTATGGGAAACATGGGCGCGAATTTGAAGAACCTCTCGAGGAGGACGCTGGGGAACTTCATCGTCGACACATTATAACGCGGATATTTTACGCGAGGCTCTGTGAGGCTCGAAAAATCCGGGCGCGCTCGCCGTCACGTTGATCCCTCCCACCTCCGACCGCCCTACTGCAGCCAGTTAAAGCTAATGGTCTTCGTAAATAAAAATCTTTATCCCTCGCCCCCCCCCTCGGACTTCGGGCAGGGTGGGGTGCAAGATAGGTTTATTGCGCGGCGGTGCGCGCGCGCTTGCTTGCAAAAAGTTATATGGACTGACTGTCTCGCCCCTCTTTATGTGTCTCTATCCTTAACTCTTTAACCGGCTATCATAGTACTTGGACGGTTAATAATTCGGGGATGGACATATTCGAGCAAAATTCATTATTGTACAACTAAAGTTGTCTCACATATACTTAATTAAAAAAATTCTTTGACCATCGAGGATTCTTCTATTGTATGGACGTACTTTAAAATTTTCTTCACTTTCGTTGTAATGATGTACTGACATTCAATATATTTTTGGGAGTAAACATTCCGTTATCTTAATTCTCGACAGCTTGTGAAATATAAAAAGTAAATATTTCAGGACTAAATAATTAAGAGTAATATTTATTTTATTTATGAAATGAGATATTCATATAAGATACTCATATGTGTGTGTATATACATGTACATAGATATGTTAGACATTGTATCTAACAAGTACATTTTTGGATCTACTGAAAAAAATCTGAATAACACAGAAAACTCTTTTTTTCAGATACACAGCGTAACTCTAAAAGTTACATACATATCCGAGACTCGCGAAAAGCCCAATTTTCGAATCTTCGTACAAACCGAGAAGAAAGAACAGTTTGACAATTCTCACGACGTTGAAAGTAAGATAGAGAATTTCTCTTGCGCATCGACCGCGAGCGGGATGGTCCGCTTTCATTTCTCCATTCGTATACGAACTGCTGTGTCGCTCCTCCTTTCGCGCTTATTAAATCAATCAATCTCTGTACTTTTACGCCCTGACGCCGGAACGTACGGCCCAGTCCCCTCGGCACACACCACGGGCTCGTTCGTTCCCGCTTACTTTTTTTTTTAACCCTCGCTCCTCCACGCCCACCCTCTAGTATTTTTTTCGGCGCGGACCTCTCGCCACACACGCGCGCACACACATACTACTCTCTCTCTCTCTCTCTGTATTTTTGCCATTTTCTCTCTGCATGCACAGCTGCGGCATAAACGCGCTCTCCTTCCCTTCCAACTACGACGACGACGACGGCGACGGCGTTGAGCGCCAGCTCGTTCATTATTCATTTACTGGTTTAACGAGCCCGTCCGCAAAAAAAGCGACGTTCTCTCGCTCCCTCTCTTTCTCTCTCCATCTCTGCTGCCTCCCCTTCCACCGTCCTCCGGTCGGTATAGACAATTCTACGCTTCAACGCCTTTTTTTCTCTCTTTTCCCAATCCCTCTTTCTCCTCTATTTTCTTTTCTCCATATTTCACTTCCTCTTTCCATCCGATGCTGCTCGATGTACTCAGGTTTTTTTCACGAATTTTTCTTTTTTCTTTGCTCACCGTTTTTGCTCGCCGAATATATCGGATATTAACGAGATACAAGCGCTTTTTAAAAACCTCTCTGGCGATTATTATTATTAATATTATTATTATTATTATTATTGTTGCTGCTTTTTCCGGTTGATGCAGTTGCTCTTTTTATTACATACAGAAGCAATATGCGAAAAAAAAACACCTGAAATAATTAATGGAACGTGGAATTAAATTACAATGTTTTCCGCATTGAAAAAGATTCGAGACTAGACGTGGAAATTTCTGACAAAAGTACATAAAATCCAGTACAATGAAGCTCGAGCGACGCTTTTCGTGCAAAAAATCGACGGGGCTCCGCATCATTAATCCAGTATAAAACGAAGCCCGTTCCCGCCCTAACAAGCCAGACGAGGAGCAGCAGCAGCAGCAGCAGCAGCAGCACCGCCACCAGCGCCCCGCCACGCCGACGAATCATTGTCCTCGCCAGAGATCCTCCCCGGGCGAGGGTGACGGTGAGTCCCGCCCCTCAGTTTCCCGTCGCCCGCGTCGACCAAACGATACAGAAGTAAAGAGATTTTCCGCGTCGGTATCCGGTATAATCAAGTTTGCCGTCTAATTTGGGGACGGACGGAGGGTAAATTTTTTTCCCCTCTTCACCGCGCGCCACCCGCTTGCTCGTTCGCTCGCTTATACACGGCAACGTCGGCGCCTCGTCCCTCCACTTGCCGGCGCGAAAATCGCGAGTGAAGGGAGAGGCCGAGAGCAAGAGCGAGAGAGAGAGAGAGAGAGAGAGAGAGAGAGAGAGAGATAGATATATGCCAAGAGAATAATAGGAGGACAGAGCGGGAGAAAGCGACGAGAGGGATTTGGCGAGAGGTAGAGGAAGTGGGCGGCGGGGAAAGGGTGAGGGGGGCTTCGAAAAAAAGAGCCAAGAGCGAAATTCGCTATCGGAAAAATTGAGCGCGTCCCGGCCAAGGTCTCTGTGTTGGTGGATATATATATATATATATATATATATATATATATATATATATAGCAGGTATTCCAAAAACTCGTATCCGTGCGCAAGTACCCTCTGTGTCTCGCTTAGTCGTATAGTCGCAGAGCTCTCGCTCTCTTGTCCTCCTTCCCATTCCCCTTTCACTTCGCTCCTCACCTCCTCTATCTTTCGCCATTTCGTTTGTCCCCATTGTATGCAACGAGAAGAGTACCCGCCCAACCCTCGCCCTTCTCCTCTCGTCTTTAAAATGCCATAGCGGAAAATGAATGGCCGAGTGGCGCTTCTTCCCTGGTTTTTACCGCGTTCGAGCGCCACTCTTCACTCGTTCGCTCGTTCATTCTCTCTCTCTCTCTCTCTCTCTCTCTCTCTCTCTCCTCTCCTCTATCTCACTCTTTCCTACTTTCTTTTTGTTTCAGTACGCAAAAACGAGTCTTTCGCGCAGCAGCTATACGCTCCCACCTTCCCCTCGTTTTAGCGACCCGCCAGTGCTTGTACGGGACACTTTTTCCTCTCTCTCTCTCTCTCTCTCTCCCTCTGTCTCTCTCTCTCTCCCTCCCTACCACCCCAGCCACTGGGTTCGCACAGAGCGCGTCTCTCAGACAGAGAATTTCCGCCGGGCTCTGTGGCTGAAAAATTCAGTGGGAATTACCCCCAACCCCTTTTCTTCCTCATCCGTTATCCGCGTATCCCCACGGAGTTATTTGGTTGTTTTTTTTTTTTTTTTTGGTGCACGAAGGGAAGAGGTTTTTTTGCCCATTCTGCATGTCGCGACTTTTGGGTCTTTCTCGCTTCCCTCTCTCTCTCTCTCTCTCTCTCTCTCTCTCTCTCTCTCACTCTCCACGGCCGTGTTTGGTACGAAACTTTACCGAGTGTTCCCCCCCTCTGTGTATCCGTACGCGCACGCGAGAGCTCGACGTGTCAGGCGAGACGGAACGGACGAGCGGGGAAGAACGAGAGGAACGAAAATGTCGGACTCGCGGTTGCCACCGATCTAACTTGGACGGAATCGTACAGAGACGGATAAGTCGTTCGAATGGAAATTAACGTTGAGACGTCGAAGCATGATTTTACATAGTCGCCAATCGAAAAGATTATTTGAAAGCCTGGCAATTATCGAGAATTTTTTGCTAAAATTAAGTCACAAGAGAACAATGCTAGTTATTGTTATACAGTATTTTTAAGAAATTATGATTATTATCGCGGAATAATTGAAACGTTAAATTCAACGGTGACCTCCAGATCCCCTCGTTGGCAAATTTTTATCATCGGACGACACATACGTGCGGGCAGAGCAATATTACTATATGCATACATAGCGCACGAGCTAAAAAGAGTTTGTCAATTTTAGCTCCCTCCCTCGTGCCCCTCCCTCTCCCCGCCGCCTCTGGACCGACGCGGACAGCCGAAAAATCTCATTTATTCATTATCAGGACGCGACAAAAGAGAATCCCTAAACCGACCAAACAGAAGTGGAGATGTGTGCGCGCGCGCGCGCGCGTACATATACGTATAAATGTACGACTACGTGAATTGAAAACTGCCGTGAGAGCCCCGCGCTGTACCGCAACCCCGTCGCTTAGTACGCGCGGTGAAAGCGGAACGGCGTAGGTGGGGGGAGGGGAGGTAGGAACGGGGCTGTCGGTGGAACACGACGAGCTGGATGGAGAACGCGAGCGAGCCGGGCGCAAAACAACGAAATCGAATCATTCGCGGTGAGCTGGCGATATTTTTCATGCGTGAATTTTTCAGATCCGTGCGCGGCCCGCAACGCCCCCACGCGCTCCCCTCCCCCCACTCCGTCCTCATTTTTACACGCGCACCTGCATACGGAGATATGTGGATGGGTTGCGAGGCGCGCGCGCGCGCGCGCGTACGTACGTACAAATACCGGTTCGCCCGGGGTGCTTTTTCGCGTGAATTCGGAGCGGTCGGTCGGGGGGGGGGAGGGGAGGGCAGCGCCAGTAGCACCAGCAACAGCAACAGCAACAGCAGCAGCAGCTCATTCCGGACGTATAAGTAATCAGTCATGCGACCCGCGAGTCCGCGCAATGTATATGCAAAACCGATATGTTCGTTGATTATCTCGAATATGCAAAGGGGGAATATTCGTATGTACATGCATATATACGCGCGCGCGCGCGTATACACAGAAAGAGAGAGAGAGAGAGAGAGAGAGAGAGAATGGATACACAGAATCGGTTTATCGGAAATCATTCGGTCGTCGCGAGGCCGGGCGCTCGCAATCATTTAACAGCGTTTTACCGGCCTGTATACGCAGGAACGCGCGTTCGTTCCGTTTTTGCAAGCACACCCCCCACCCCCACAGCCCCGGACGTTTTCAAACGTACGCGCGATGCAATACACTTTGTACATTGGGTGTGGGTGCGGCGAGGGGGGTGCTCTGCTTTTACACGAAACGGCATTTTAGATTTGTTCGATGTGTATAGAAAGGTTTTGTCGTAATAAAGCAGCCGGATGATGCTGCTCCTTCTGGGACTGTAGATTTTCGTTTTGCACTGAAATTTTTCAGAGAAATAATTAAACTTCTATATGATATATTATATATTCATTACAACGTGTGAAAAAAATGAAAAATGTACCAAAAAACGAACGAACTAAACAAACAAAAAAAAGAACAAATAAACAAATGAACAAAAACCATACAACCAGTGAATTTAATCGCTTCGTATTTATTTATAAAAATAAATCTCCATAAATTCACTAACCAATATGCGCAAAAAGTTTTTACGACCTAACAAGTCTCTACCATTTCTGTCGCCGAGATAGTTGATATTCCTATATATTTATATCTGAGAACTATACTTATCCGGCGAAAATACGCACATTTCCGTGGGCGTCGAGTCGAGCTTAATTAATCGCTCAATCGTTATGATGAGATTGGATACCTGAATCGTTGACAAAGTTCTGGTCTCGCATTCCTAGAAGTAAACTCACGCGGGCAGCTCGAAGAACGAAAACAAAATTCTCGCCCCGTTCTCTCCTGTTTACCGACTAGCCGGGGTGAGCTTTCGCGTAATTTTATTCTAGGCCTCGCGATAAAGATTTTTGTCAATTATGTTAACGAATTCATTCCTCCAATCGCATCGAATTAGCTGCAACGTGAATATTTTCAACAATACTCGCAACTATAATGCTTGAAGACATAATGTAGCTTAACAACTGCAAGGGATCATTGATCACCCAAGAATAATTTCAAATCATCAGACATTTTCTCCCCCCCCCTCTCTCTCTCTCTCTGTATCTATCTTTTCTGCCCTCCCGAATACTGCGCGACAAAAGCGCACATGAATAAATAAAAAAAACACACGGCGGTGTTAATTATTTCCCTGAGTGGCGCGTCGGTTTTTACGGTAGCTCCAGCACCTCCTCCCACCTCGTTGGTCGCTAAAAATGCAAGCGAAGCCAGAGACCGGTGACGACCCCCGCCTTCCCACCCCCTCCCCCACCGCCGAACGCGCATTATTCGCGACCGTCTACCCACCAATCGTCGACTACCCCCCCCCCCCCACGCTTTGCTGCGGCACAGACGCGCACACATGCCCTTTGTTTTTCACCACGCGTAAAATGGTCCTGTATTCAATGAATAATAACCCGTCCCCCCACTCTTCCCCTAGGGTGCGACCTAACCACCGCCCTCCCCCCCCGATCCCAGTACTACCCGGGTCCACCCAGCGCCGCGTTGACGATGCATTTTTGTTTTTTCTTCTTTTTTGTTTTAACGCAATTATCTCTCCGACGAGCTGTATTGCTGCTGCTGCTGCTGCTGCTGCTGTTGCTCCTGCTGCTGCACACGCTCTTTCACCCACTCGCCCCTCCCCGTAAGCATACCGGAGGCCAAATATTATTTTTCGAATAATTGCCATGGACCCGGCCCACCAGCTCGTTGTCGTTTTTCTTCTCTCTCTCTCTCTCTCTCTCTCTCTCTCTCTCTCTCTCTCTCTCTCTCACTCTCTAACCCACGACAAACTCCCTCTGTCCACGGTATGTATGCTACATATATATATATATATATATATATGCCCCTCGTACCCCGCCAGCCGCCGATCTCTTCACGGGGCGCGCAAATACAAGCGCCCGCGCGCGCACAGCCGGTTTTGTCCCTCTGGAAAAATTTTCCCGCGCCCCCTCGCGCCGGTAAAATATGCGGCGTACATGCGCCCGGGCCCGGGGGAAAATTGGCGGTGGGCAGCGCCGTTCACGTTTCGCCCGTCGGCGCCGTCGGCGTTTCGATTTTTTCCGTATTCGCACGTGAATTCGGCCCATTGTTTCGTGGCGCGCGCGGTTGGGCGAGCGTTTTATGCGCTTTAATTAATTTGGACGGATAGACAATGCGGGATTATCGTTGATAATGGAGGGACGACGGACGGGCGATTAGAACGGGGCAATTTCGATTGTACGAACTATTCGGGGCCGAATAATTTTTAAAGGCGCATTACGCAAAATGCAACATTACGAGTATTGTTAGTATTGCAAATGATGAATAAAGACTGCGATGCAAGCAAAGCAGCGCGGCTTGCCTGTATTGTCCACCTCGCGAACGAGGGCGGCGCCGAACGAAAACAAAAATGGCGGTCCTGAGTATACAAATAATACAAGAGTTCAAATGGCGAGAACTGATATATTTTAATTAAAGACAGATTTTATATTAGCACATTTATTAATGTGTTCTACTATTGTGTATGTTATAATTCGAAAGGTACGTGAAAAAGGAATAAAAATTCGAATGAATTGTTTTCTTTACATTTTAGTTAAACAGAAAATGCAATAAATTAATTAAATAAAAATAATCTTTCAAACAGATTTATTTCTGTTTATAACTGTAATATACGTTTTTTTATAAACATAAATATATCGGCGATATGTGTCTGTTTTCTTATCGCGCTTACTTTTTGTTATTTTAAGCCGACTGTTTCCCATTCTTCGAGAGTTCAGTAATAGAAAATAAATCAAATCACGGTGATTTCAGCACGTTCAGTTTCAGGAATACAAGGAGAACTTCGTGTCGGCCATGTTTTTGCCGTTAGTGCCGCTCTACGTCCTCGGTAGCGCTTATTATATTTAAATTGCCAATACATTCTGATCAGCTCGAAAATCATCATTCATATACGGACTAATCGCCACGCCCGACCATCCGAGGGCATATACGATCACGGGAGTGGAAAAAGCTGGGGTGGCAGGAGCTCAAATGTACGTGTATGTGTGTGTGTGCGCTCGCGCGTCAGTGTGTGTGTGTGTGTGTGTGTGTGTGTGTGTGTGTGTGTGTGTGTGTGCCTGAAGCTCACGAGGATTAGCGTTGGGCTCGTCCCTCCCTCGGGGTTTCCGCTACGTACAAATAACCCGTTGAATATTTAACAGTGATTATTACAGAGAGAAAGAGCAAGAGAGACAGAGAGCGATGACGGAGGGGGCAGGAGGCGAGTGTCGAGAGAAACAGAGACGGACAGACGAGAAAAAGGGCGCGATTGATCCTTGGCCTCTCGCGCCCCCCGCCGCGCCAGCGTCGAATCGGGCAATGGCCATCTATTGCCCGTCGGCGCGCGATACGCTCGTTTACGCGAGCCCCCCGTCCCCCGTGACCGCCCCATCCGGCCAGCCCCGCTCCTCTCGACACCCCGGCCAACCCGTGACTGCGCGCTCGAACGCTTTTGTTTTTGCGTATGCCGTATACGCGCGTACGTGTGCCGCGCCATTGCGTAGGCGGCGCGTCGCGCCTGTCGCTGCCAAAGCGCACGCTGCCGTCAATGCGGCACCGGTATATAATCGGGAGGCGCGGTAAAAGAGCGCTGGTGCGGGGCGCGGGGGGGGGGGCAAGAAGGGGTCGGCGCAACGATTGGCAGAGGTGTAGCTGGGAGGGGCGAGTACGCGGATTTTTTTAATTCCACGGCTGCGAGTCGACGATAGACTGGTTCGTTCGTTTATTCGTTTATTTGTTCGCGTATTAATTATTCTATCGAACGGAAGATCATGTTACGGAGGCAGGTACACACGCGCATACATAAACACACACACACACACACACACACACACACACACATAATATACACGTGTTATGCGGGGCATCGGGATATCTAGTCCGATTTTTCTTTGACTATCTATAGTTCGAAGCCGATACCTTCCACGCCTGAGAGCGAACGACTGTTACGACTCTTTTTTTCCTTTTTTTTTCTTCTTTTTTAAAGGTTTTTGTCAGCCCGAGACCGAAATGAGTAATCGAGCTTCATGCGAATCCCGCGTCGGTGTCCCTCCGACTTACGAAATCATTGCCAGACTCTGCGCAAGAAAAAAAAAGGCTACTTTCATACCGCGTTAATGAGGCGTGCACGATGCAATTTGCCAAATAAGTCATTCGGAATTTCGGCCGAGGCGAGGATCGTTCGTTCTATATACAAAAAGCTGTCGCTCAACGAAGCGGTAATCTTCCCTTCGAAATCACCGCGCTCGAGAGGCAAAGGAAAAACGAAGAATAAAGATAAATGCAAGAAAATGAACAGAAACAAAATCAATGAAATAAAAATGAAAATAAATGGAAACTATATATCCCTGCGCTCTCGTATCCGGCGGAATAAGTTCGATGCATCAAACTGGTTCCAAATCGGGCGCGCAATCTTCGACATCTCTCCGATCGAAACGAATCGCTCGCAAACGTATAAAAGGCATCGGGGCTTGGGGGGTTGGGTTGGGGTGGAAGAGAATAAAAAAAAAAAAAAAACAAACAAACACGCAGGCCAGCAACGGCTATAGTTTACCCGTCCGTACCACCGGGTTGCCGTGCGGGTTTCGCAAACCCTCCTCCCTCTTTCTCTCTATTTCCTTTCGCGTTTCGTCAAATAAATTTCGTACATTTCCCCCTCCCCCGCCAGCCTCAAAATCAATTCGTATGCGCGTTCACCCCCCCCCCGCACCCTGCCACCCTTACGAACAAACAAAACGAAACTGCTCGCTCTTTCCTTCTCGCGCGCGAACGCGACACGGAACTGTCCGCGGCCACGCCGACGTATTATTTCATCCAGTGGGCTCTCCCTCTCTCTCGCAAAAAAGATACGGGTATGGCAAAAAACGACTTTGGCCGAACGAAATACGCGCCCGACGTGCAATACGAAAAGCAAAGCAAAAAAAAAATCAAAAAGAAAAAGAAAAACGAAGGAAAACGAGGCATTCCCCTCCCTACCACTTTCAAAACAAGAAAAATAAATCAAATAATATATTGGGCGGTGTACTCTCCAAACTATCCTCCCCCTCTCCCGACCCCCTCACGTAGGCGGACGTATCTATCTCTCGCGAGCGGCGTCGATATTGCTCGCGACGGCCGGATTCTGAAATACGGCGACGGGCGGCGGGGGTTGGGAGGGGGATTGGGAGTGGGATGGGGTTTGCGAGCACAAATCTCCCGGCGGTTTATAGAGTGAAGCGGACGTGAAGTGAAGGAGCGAATGGGGAGAGAGCGAGGGTGGCGGGAGGAGAAGAAAAACGAGTCGACCGAGAGAGAGAGAGAGAGAGAGAGAGAGAGAGAGTGAGAGAGAACTCTGGGGGAGGGAGAGGGAGAAAAGCGACGCGCGCGCACGGATATCCTTTCGAGAGAGAGAGAGAGAGAGAGAGAGAGAGAAAGATAGTATGTGGGCGAGGGTGCGAGAGTGAGATAGAGAACGAGAGAGAGAACGGGCGCGCGAAATAAAAACCAAAAACACGCGCTTAAGGTAGGTGGTAGGGCGGAGGGACGATCCGTTGCCCGTAACAACAGTGCGTGCGCGTACGCGCGCGCACACACACACACACGCCGACGCACACGTACACGCACCCTCCATCCGTAAGGGAATCACAAAAATCACGTTTTGCTTTGTGGACATTTTAAAATTTCTGTATTTGCGCGCACTGCCCCCTCTCCCTCACTCGGCGCACGACTATAATACGTATACATACCACCGATTTTGAGTTTCGCCCGTCAGATTGTCCAGAAACGTTGCTTGGGTGAGCGTGGGGAGGCTGGTGAGGGGGACGCGCGCCTGTGCGCCCCCCCCCCCATCGACCCGTCGAGTACGGCAATTCGCAAGTAATAAGCGTGGCATAAAATTCCTCGAGCTGAGTCTCGATTTCGTCTGAAAAATTTCTAATTTTTTCGATTCTAAATAATCTAGTCTTACTGAGCGGGACGTCGCGACGGTCGGTACAGTAAAATTATGTCACAGCCTCGCATCGTATTTTGCAACTTTCTCAACACGAATTTTCGTTTAAGCTGAATAAAGTGGTATCGATACTTTTGTCTCGATGATAGGTAGCTCGCTTAACAAACATCTCATATCGTTATCGATTTCAAAAAGGATCCATCGCGAGAAAAATTTGCTTGGTTCTTATTACGCGGCCCGTACGGCATAGTATATTTGTTTACGTAACACGTTGTTTACCACCTTACCTTGTATTTGGCAACTTTTCTCGCGAATATTCATTTTGTACAATTTTTAATGGTTACTAGCCAATTGCACAGTACTATGCTATCTAAAATACTTTCATATCGTTGAATCGAGGAAAATCTTGCTTGTATTAAGACCGTCAATTTTTACTTCGACGTCCCCTCGACATCAGAATAATTCAAATAACATAATTTCCATCTAAAATTATAATTCAAAACTGTAAATTTATTAAACTTCTCTAGAAGCCGCATTCAAATTTCTTTAATTGCGCGTCCGCTTTACACTTATCCCCGACAGTAAATCGCGCAATCAAAAAAAAAAAAAAAAAAAAAAAATAGTCATTTCGCGTAACCCGTGAAAAGACCGACAGAAGCTCGGCAAAATTTCTCTTTGCGCCTCGCCGCCCTAGTCGTCGGTAGCGCACATCACCGGCTAGGGAAAATAAATTTTCCGAGCTCGAACGTTACTTTCCCCCTCGACCTACGCGTGGATAAAGGAACGAATCAAATCCACCTCTCCTCCAGCCTCCTCCCGCTTACAACTTCACCCTCGAAGACGGCGCGCGGGGCAGGACGACGACGTCGACAACGACCGCACCACCACGGCCGCCACCGGCGTTTGTCCGCGTCACCCCTTCCCCTCCCCCCGCCCCATGACATATCGTCGGCCTCCCCCAGTCGACTCTCTGTACGGGCGGCTCTCGCTCAGCGCCGCCGACGACGACGACAACCGCGCGGTCGAGATCCGATTTGCGATTCGAGAGAGCGCGTCCGGTCAGAAAAATAGGCAGGGTAGGAGGACGGCGGGGACGAAGAGGTGGGGGGGGGGGCGAGAGGAAGAGGCACGGCTCCCGGGCCCCTGCTAAATATTCAATAAAACCGGCCATTATTCGAATCACGTCGGGCGCGCGCGCGAGCGCTCCCGACAAGAGATGAGGGATTCGCGGGGATGGCCAACATGCGACAGACACATACAAAGATACATACACACACACACACATAATGTACGCCAAGAAACCGGCAGACGGCTTCGGGTTTTACGTCTTTTTTCTCTCCCCCTTCGTTCTTTTCATCCTTACGTCCTCGCTCTCCCGTCCGTGTTCGTGACTCTACTCCATTTATCCCTCTTTTCGGTCGTTCTTTACACGCTCGAGAGCTTGTTATTAGGTGGTTTTACAATCACTAAAATAAGAGAAAAATGCCCCCTTTTATCTCTCTCACTCTCTCCCTCTACTTCTCTGTCCTGCCAGCAGAGGATTAATCGCGCTATTTAAATGGATTTATCGCACGAAAATGACTATATATAGCTATATAATGGTGTGAATTTATAGAGGAACCGGGGTTGACGCAATGTTTCTGTCTTTTATAAAATTTGCCGGATAAATGAAAAAAAAAACTATGTTCGCAAGAATTAACCTTCAATTATAAATAATAGTACATATTAATGAATTTTACCGAAATGCTCATTGAAAATTTATAAAATGTTTTATTTAATTCTGACATTTCTTCGTATTCGAAATAATTAGCCTTTCTTAACGCATCCTTGAAAAGTTCGTGAAGGCTGCAAAATTATCTTCTCTCAATTTACATTCATCGCCCGGCGTCAAAATTTACTCGTACGACGACGAAAAAAAATACTGCATTCTATATTAAGAAGAAGGTTGTATTTCTCTCTCCCTCTTTCTCTTTCTTCATCTCCCTCTCTCTCTCTCTCTCTCTCTCTCTCTCTCTCTCTTTCTCTCAATCTCTCTCTCCTCCCCCAATCTACGCTATCCATTTCTTACATTCCTCCGCGTCCCTGCATTATGGAGTAGTAGGGAGGCGCGTCCATACGCTTGAGCATAAAATAAGAGGAGCAAAAAGAAAAGGAAGACGAAGCGGCAGCAGCGGCGTGAACGAAAGCAGGAGGAGAAGAGAGAGAGAGAGAGAGAGAGAGAGAGAGAGCGTGGCTGTTTATCCCCCAGGATTACAAGTCGAGAGGCTCTGCATCCATATTCTGTAATTTGCTCGCCTCTCCTTGCCGCGCTGGAAAGGGGAAGAAGAAGCCACGGACGAGGCTCTTTTCCTCCGCCTCCCCCCTCCCCCCCATACCGCCACGTTCTCCGTCTCTCCCAAGAAGCCGATCCTTTTCCCTCCTCAACCTCGCCCCGTTCTCTTATATATACTCGTGCGCGGGCAAACTCCTCCCCTCCCCCCTTCCCGACTCTTTTACCCGCCTCACTTACACGCCCGGGATCCAGACACGCGCTCGCACACGTACACACGCCGAAACATACACAGAGCACCGCAGACAAGACGCGCCAGACACCTCTTCTTTTATTTATCTCCCTTTATCTCTCTTTCTCTCTCTCTCTCTCTCTCTCTCTCTTCTCTCTCTCTCTCTCGCCTCGCGCGATCCAGCATTCCGCGGGTTTCTACGTAAATATATGTATATATATATATATATATATATATATATATATATATATATATATGTACGTATGTTTGTATGTTATGTACGGTCCCGGGAGAGAGAGAGAGAGAGAGAGAGAGAGAGAGAGAGAGAGACAGAGAGAGACAGAGTGACTCGATCTCTCGTTTCACCCTCCACCCCACGCATGGAGTCACTCCCAACTCCGATGCCTTCTTGAATTATTCCGTTAAGTCCTTGTTCTTGTTCTCTCTCCCTCTCCCTCCTCCGTCTCTCTCTCTCTCTCTCTCTCTCTCTCACCCTCATTCGTCTCTCAACGTGAACTGTTTCTTGCGCGCGCACCGTCTTTTACACGAACTCGATCGGGACCGGCTGCTACCTTCGCCGCTGGCCGATGCCCCGACGCCGCGCCGCGCGAATACGCGAGGAGAAAGCCTAGCTATGAGAATGGAAGCCGGCGAGCCCGTGAACTGGCCCTGTGCGTCCATTGTTTCTTCTCGTTCTTCCTTGCCAGCCACACCGTCGCGCACGATGAAAATTGCTTCTTCGCGCGCGTCATATAATCGTTAATATAAAAAATATGAATTTCATAGGTTTTTTCTTCTTCTTCTTTTCAAATTGGATCAAATTTTGAGGTACTTTCGACAATCTGGGTACGAGAGTATTAATGAAAATTTTGTAAAAATCGATTTTAAAAGTGAGAACTTGGTCGATCTATTATAGTAATCGTGAAATTCGTCATTCTCAAAGCTTGAATTACGTTAGCCAGCAATATTTCAAAACATTTAACGATATAGACTTTTTCGAATTAGAATTGCTACGAGTCTCGCCAATACGGAACCGCACTTTTATACATTTGAGATAATAAAAATCGAGATGAGATTACAAGCTGAAAATATCTCCGGAACATGACATCTGGCTGGAAATCTTAACTTTTACGGCTTCGCTGATCGCACGCTTATGATTGACGCGTCGATTTTTTTTTTCTTTTCTTTACGCCAACTGGCTTATTATGTAAATTCACGGCTTATTTTTCTTATAGATAGAATGCGAATTGGTCTTATAAATATTATTTACAATGAAATTATATTTATAGTATTATTTTTTCTGCACAATTTCAACGCTGCATAATAATGCGGATTGCTCGACGATGCGATTCTCTCAATTCATCAGTATATGACTCATCCAAACCTAAGTCAACAGATGATAATGTAATGATTGCCTATTTTCCTTCCAAAAATGTATGTGTGTATATATATATATATATATATATATATATATATATAATGTATGTACGCATATGTGTTATGTACACATTTCCAATCTCTTCTATTTCCGCGCAAGCCGAAAAATTCTCCACTTTTAATCCCCGCCAGTTAGCCCGCTGCCGGCGCAATCGTTTACCTCACTTTTTTGCGCAATGAGAGTTTGAAAAACAGACGCGCGCACACGCGCGCGCGGGCGCTTCAATGTGTCGGTGTAATACGTTCCCTCTGTTTGCTCGGTAAACCAAAGGTGAGAGAATAAGGAGGGACAAGAAAGGGCTGGGAACTGATGACCGTCTCTAAGTTTGTGTGTGTCTGTGCGCGGCGCGTGTGTGTGTGTGTGTGTGTGTGTGTGTGTGAGCGGGCGCGCGCGTGCGTATGCTCAATTTCAACAAAGAAGCAAAAAATACGAGGGGAGGTTGGAAAATAACCGAGGGAGCAAGCTGGGATGAGATGGTCTGATGAAAGAGGGGGAGGGGGGAGTCGAGCCTTCCGCGTAGTAGATTACAAAAAAAGAGGGACAGAAGGGAGATCGGCGGCGGAAGATCAGCGGAGAAGCCGCTCAATTAAGAATAGCGGGGGGGGGTGTGCCTCCCTCCGGGACTGTGCGAGGATTTAATCGATTTCGTCCCGGTGTCGCGGTATCGTGGCGCACATCCTTGTTTCCCCTACGTTTTAGCTCTCCTTGCCCCTTCCCCTCGATGTAGCAGTAAAGGTTAAAATCACACTTGTTTTAGACAGCCGCGAGCGAGATCTTTGCCTTCTAGCCGGGATTAACGCAGACACAAATTTTCTCCCGTTTACGAAAATGTTTTTTTTGTTTTTGTTTTTGTCAGAATTAACATAGCGTATGATTCTCCGATCTATATACGATGCACACGTATAAGCAAAAATCGAAAAAACTCCAATAGCAACTGGTTATCCATGTAATTTGTATTCGGAAAGCCGAGGGAAAGTCTCTCGCCAAACAACGGGAAACCGTATATACGTATATACAGAAATGGTTCTGGGTGAACGGGATAAAAAGGGGGAAAGGTTGACGGTGAGGGGGGAGGGGAGACGAGAAAAGCAACGGCGCGCCCGTCGCTTATTGAAAGCTAACGAATGATCTGTTCATTATCGGGAGAAGCACGATAATGCGGATAAGTGATTGTTTCGCGAAAATTACGCTGGCCCCGCCCTCCACGTCGACGCCGCGTAATTTCGTATCCGAATCCTATGCAGGCGTAGAGCAACAAAGCAAAAAAAGACTTTACCTACCGCAATATATATATATATATATATATATATATATATATATATAGTTTATGGGAGAGAGAGAGAGAGAGAGAGAGAGAGAGAGTGAAAGAGAGATAGAAAATTTTTGGTTTGTTCGTTGCAAAGGCAAAGGAGGCAAAGGAAATGAAACGGTCGGGCCGTAAAAGACCGAACTTTAAAACATAACTACACCTAAACGCACTCGGTTTTACTGGCAAAATCTATACTAAAATCTAACATAACCTTGAGGGAGGGGGAGGGGAGGAAGATAAAAAATCCTAGGCGAACAAACAGTACGGAAAAAAGAGAGGCATTAATTCCCGGCGCTTTCACCTGCTTCTTTCGTCGACGAACACGTAGATATAGAGAGAAAGAGCAAGAGAGACAGAAAGAGAGATAGAGAGAGAGAGAGAGAGAGAGAGAGAGAGAGAGAGAGAGAGAATGAGTGAGAGAGAGGAATGGAATGAGGGGAAAAAAGTGGATTCGACTAGCGGGAAAATTTAACGGAAAACTGGTCGACACCGTCGCTGGCACGTTTTGTTTTATTTCTGGCCTTTTACTGTCGGCAGTTAAAGTTTTATAATGGAAACAGCAGAAACTCTTAGTAATTCAGGGATATAACAAAAATTAAGTTAAATCCTAGAAAATATAATCAATTAGCTAGAGCATTCTGTCTGTGTGTGCGTGAGTGTGCATATATGGATGTCGCGTTGAAAAATGAGTCTGCTCCACTAACTGTAAAACACGATTGTTGTGTGCTAATGTATTTAAATTGCAACTTTTAACAGATATTACATAGCACTTTGCATGACTAAACCGAGCCAATAATTTCTGTAAATAACATTATTCGCTTATCCTTAGCACATCTGAGCGCCGCGTAACATTCATCTTATGCATATTTTAACTTTGAGCGGCGTAAAGTGCCTCTGTCCTCGGTAAAAATAAAAATGAAGAATATAAACAAGAAGGGGGGGGGAGGAAACACTCCCTCCTATTCTATTTTCCAATAGAATCGATACGCTGTATGTTCGTCTCTCCCCCCTCCCGCCCTCTCACACCACCTGCAATCGATAAAAAAAAGCAAACGAGGTCATTTAGAGAGACGCGAAGAAATTTCCTTAATTTGTGCAGTACGTGCGCGCAAAAGTGAACTGCTCTGCGGGGCAGTAGCCCCTAGAGCCCGAGGCCTCCCTCGATCGATTCGCAATCATTGCTCCATATTCCGGGCGTCTGCGTCGGCGAAGCGCGGAATCGCCCCGCGCGCGAGTGAGAGAGGGGCCGTAGGGACGATGAAAAAGGAAGAAGAATGGAGAGCGAATGAAGAAGGAGGGATTTAGCTTCTCGCGTTCGTCGGCCCCCTACGTATTACTCAACTTTCAAGCCTCGAGCCCCACACCCCACCCTCCCCCCGCCGCCACACCCCGCCGTCCAACATCCCTCGAAGAGGCGCGGCGCAACAATGAAATTCCCTCCCCGCCGAATTAAAAGCTTGAAGCGCCATTTGCATGTTATTACCTTGTTTACATATTTATTCGAGGAGGAGTAGCAGGGACGCGAGAAGGAAACAGAGAAGAGAGAGAGAGAGAGAGAGAGAGAGAGAGCAAGACCGAGACACAGAGAGAAGAGTGAAGCGAAACACTGGCGGCAGGCCCCCTCCCTTTATTGCCACCGCTTGTTTCCCGTAGCCCCTTGGGAATACGAGAGCGAGCGAGCGAGAAAGTGCTACCACAACAGGGCGAATACACACACACACACAGACACACACACACGTGCGCACACACAGTCTCTGAAATTATCCCTTAATCCGTGGCAAACTTCCTCCCAGATCTTGGGCCTTTAATATTAGATTAGCTATCCTCCCCTTTCCTCCCCCTCCTGCTATGTATACGGCGCGAAAGTAAAATTATAGCATGTATCTATCGGACCGCGGGAGACGGAGGCGCCCGAGACGCGAGACCGTGACGAGAACGATGAGCTCGAGCATCGGCTGGCTTCGCGCGATGATTTAAAAGAGATTTTAGGCGCGGCCTTGCTGCGTTCCGCGTGGGACAGGGATGGGCTGTGCAATTTGAAAGCAGTAACAATTTTGAAAGAGTGCGAGAGAGGGATAGCGATGCTCATTAAATTAGCCAGTGCACGATTGCATCAGATGCGCGCCAGAATTCTGTCCTCAGTCCTGGGGTGCATAACATTTCTCCCAAATGCAATTTAGTCCCGCGCGGGAACGAGGCGTTTTTCTTATCTACGAGCGTGCGTAAACTTAATCTTTGCGCGCCGTAAGTGTGAATAGTGTATACAGTGCGCTCGTAACTGCGCTCGCAGATTAAATTATGGGCGCATGTTGCATACCCTATTTTTCTAATATCGGGCGTGAAATATACAATGCTACCTCTGAAATTCGTATCCTTCTAATTTAATTAAAAAATTAACCATGGTCGGAAATACTAGTGAATCTAGGACGCGGAACTGGCATTGCGCGACCCAGTGACGGAGGTGTAAAATTACGTTTTACGCCTGCTGTAATAAAAAGCAAAAAACTTATTCTCGATCCTCGGGATTTCTGGCAGGTCGATTTGGGAGAATTTTTGCCATACATACCAACCGATTAAAGAACGTGCGACCGCCCGGTTTGTGCACAGTCCCGTATTGACGAACGATTTACGTTCCTTCATTTTTCCTCTTTTTCGCATCTTTTGACCCCGTTCGATAACGGTCTATGTATCGCTGTCATCGTCGCGCTTACGAAATTGGAATGTTTCGTAGCTCCGCGTTTTTATTTTATTTATTTTTTATTTTTTTTTTTTTACTTTAGATCCAAAAGCCAGGCGAGCAGTCGCCACCGACTTCGTTCCTGTCCGCTATACGATTATCCTCATCGCGATTCTCGACCGGGCGCATTCGACTTTTAAATGCGGCATTTAAAAGAATGCATTATTAGGAGAGAAATTGCGTATATGAGGACGGACCGTCGCAAAGAGAGCGAAAACGAATTTTCAACCTTTCAGCATTTTCTCCTCCTCGCCGCTGCTATTTTTGGAGCTGTGAGCCAGCGCTTTTGAATTATACGTACGCGCGCGTACACACGTACAAGCAAAATTGCATTGTAAAATAAATGAGGGGAGGTCATTATTATAAGTGAAAATATTTTCGTTCGCTTTATTTATTATTTCTTTATCGTTTTAGAGTTGACGGAAAAAATTTTCATAAAAGGTTTTTTTTCTGCACAAACTATAGTTAACGATGAATTAAAACATTATTCTTTTAACCACGATTGTCTTACAAAAAAAAAAAAAACTAAAAAAGGCTATATTAAATTGTCCTATTTGTTCTATATTAATTATAACATAGAGAACCAAGCGGCCGCGATTAGCATTGACGTAAATCTAACGTTTTACAGCAGGAAAATTGTTTCGAAACTTTTACTCAATTTACATAACGTGTAAAATATACTGATTATGTGTATTTTATGTTTATATTAGAGCCTTTGCAAAGTATTTTTTAAAGAATTCAAATTCATCGTGTAGTTTTCCATTCACTTCTTCCCCCCCTCTCCCCCCTCTCGCTCTCTCTATCTATGAGAAAAAAAACTTTATACACGAGCATACGTTTTTTTTTTTGTGAATTGAACGAAAACAAAATTCTTTAATAGAGCTAATCAAAACATTTACTCTACTTTCCTCTCTCTTCCCTCTCAATCAATTTCAAAAGATTGCCATCATTGTAATTTTAATTAGAATTTAAACAGGTACGGTGTTACAAAAAGAGTGACTTTTGAAAGATGTCTTTTCTATAGAACGATTCTGATTGAATAATTACTTATTAACACCTGAGCCTGTAATACAATTTCATCGGGCAGGTATTTACTTTGCTTTGTCAAACACAGAAGCTATATCAATATTATAGAAGAAGAAAAAATATATGTATAGGATATACAATTCTTATATGTATTATGGTGATAAAATGTAAACACTGTATATTGACAATAAAGCGAAATATATATATATATATATATATATATATATATATATATGTATATATAACTAATAAAAATTACTTTAAATCTTTGGTAAATAAGTGTCTTATTGCTCGTTACAAGTTAGCAAAGTTCACATGGCTCGGCATAATTTACCGCTCTCTTTGCTGTATGATGTAACAAACGCGGCATAATTGGTAAGATAGCTTATATATATATATATATATATATATATATATATATATATATATATTTCTATAATTTTCATTGTATAAATATTTAATCAAATGTTTGGGCGCTTCTTACCTGTTTGTGCATCTCGACGTTCAGCCCGTAGGACATCTCGTAATACTGGAAAAAGAAGAAGAGCAAAAAATTAATAATATGAAAAAGAAAGACACATTATTAAATTTATTATGTTGTGAAAACTGTGTGTGTGTGTGTGTGTGTGTGTGTGTGTGTGCGCAAGCGGGAATGAAAAATGCGTGTTATAAAACGTACATCTAGAAGGCTTATCGTGCGAAGCTTTTTTTTACTTTATTTTTAATCGGCGTTGTCGTCATGCATGCTGTTGGCTTTTTTTTTTGGCTCGTTTTACTCAATTCGTTTGATTGATATACTTGATCAAAACGTGATTCGCGCAGTAAGTTGTGCATCGAGCCCGAGTATATGGTGGTGTTGAACGCGCGGTATTTTTTTGGTTTTTTTTTTTTTTATTTTTTTTTTGCTCTGAACGACTTATCCGTGCCTATTGCGACGGATCAAAACCGATTGCATAATTAATGGCGGGAAAACCGTTTTAGGGAAGAATAAAGCGTAATTTTTTTTTCATTTATTAATAAATATGTAAATTTATTTTTATTAATACATTATTTATATTTATTAATAAAATTTTCGCAAAACAATGAATTATAGATTGACCTTAATTGAAAATTAATTTAACTAAGTATGGTATATATACATACATATATACATATATATTGATTATCGGCTTCGTGGAAACGATGCAGCAAAAACTTCTATTCATGCTTGCACGGTGTCGAAATAATTTTCTACGAAAACACGTTTCAGCAAACTAATCGAATATTTGTCTTTCAAAACAAAATGCTGAAAATCGTAAAATACATATTTTCACCAAGTATGTGTATGTGTATATGTGCGAGCACGCGTGACACGTCGATATCTATAAAGCTCAAGGCGTGCAGTACAATATTTTTGATCCAACCGATACCTCTCCTCGGAGAAGGGGAGAGAGAGAGAGAGAGAGAGAAAACAAACACCTATCCTTCATCGAAAAAGAAAGAAATATCGCTCATCGCGATCCCCGAGCACGTACAAACGCGTACGTACGCGCGTTCTCTCGCATTCCCTAAAAAACGGATGGAGACCGGTTAAAAACGGAATAAAAAAAAAAAAGAAGAAGAAGAAGAAGAACAAATCTCGCCTCCACTTTATTATACAGTAGTGTCGTTCGCCAGCCATAATGATCGCGTGCGCCGGCAGAGAGAGAGAGAGGCGGGAGAGAGAAAGACGAAATAAAAAAAAAAAAAAAAAAAATCCTCGACAGTATAGTAACAGTAGCTGTCTCCTCGAGTGTCGTATATCTCCAGTCCTGTTTCTTCTTTCTTTGCTTTGTTTTTCTCCTTTTTATAAAAGAACGCAGCGCCGATGCCACTCTACTATACACGTTGCTACATGCGCGCGCGATTCGTATTATTGCACGAGCCGTCGGGGCAAGCCACCGGATGCAGCCTCGTATGATACTGGCTCTTCGAGAGCAATGTATTAAATAATTTAATATTTTGCGCCTTCGAGTCCACTCCGCCACCCGATATTTTTCTCGACTCGTGTGCAGAGATAAAGGAGACTCGATTTTCTTCGTCGGCCCTCATGTTGATCCTCGCAAGCCGTCACCAATGTAGACTCTAGGTTCAGATCGATTTTAAGAGCTTGAATGATGAGGTGACTTAGCGACCGATCGACAAATAAAGCGATTTACGCGTTTTTTTTTTGGCTCCAAAGAAGCCAAAATTAAGGAATCGAGAGCCAAATTTTTCGACTATTGTATTTATTCATGATTCAAAGGGCGTGCAAAAGAATTTCTTTAGTAAAAATAGAACATTCGGGAATAATTTGAAATTAAAAAAAGAACAGCGAAATGTTTCTTCAATTATGTAATTTTAGAACTAATATAGATACAAAACTCCGAAAAGCAAATAAATAGCAGATATCGAATATTTCCGTAGCTTTTTTACGGATATAATTGAGTTTCTTACGCAGACAGCAATTTCGACATTCAACGTAAAATCTAATTATTCCAGTACACTTGTCAACTAAATCTTCACGAGCTTACAAACTTGTTCGATTCGAACTGCGGCCGAATACAAATATTTTTTGTACGATCACGATAAGATCAAGACTCGGCGATGCTTCTTTTTTTCTTTTAACAAAGATGAAAACAAAACTGAAAAGACAAGATGTCACGCGTTTTACAAATGTTTAACGTTTAAAATTCTCCATGCGTATTTGTTCTCTCTCTCTCTCTCCTCACTCTCTCTCTCCCTCTCTCTCTCTCTCCCTCCCTCCTTCGAAATCCATCGGATTAAAAGCCGACGGGCCATCGATTTTAACCGCGTTTTAATATTCAGCAGGGGCGACACATCGGGCGCCCCTCACGAAAATGCACATCGCCGCGAGCGAACTTTTTAATCTCGCGCGCGCATCGAGCATTGAAAAATCTATCCTCTTCTTCTCCCCCCCCCCCTCCACACTCGTACGTACAGCGTCGTCGCGGGCACCGATGCTAATTCCCAATATAAAGAGGAAGCAGGATAAAAAGAAAGAGCAAAAAAAAAAAAAATGGTATTAAAACAAAAAAATAGCCGGGCACAATCATTCGAAGCACGCGCCCGCTCGCTCGCTCGCTCGGTCGCGAGGCCGGCCAGATTTACACCTGGGAATCCGTTTATAAAGCAATTCCCCCTACCCACGGTGCCGAGCTCCCAGTCCCACGGCCTCACCGCCGCGCGGGTATATAATCCCGGCAATTATTCCGAAACCGGATTAAGCGAGCGAAGCGCGCTGAAATTTAACGAACGGCCGCGTCGCGCCGCGCCGATCGTCGAGGGCGCGCGCGCGCGTACATACGAAACTCGATTTCGCCGCCGACCCCCCCCCCCTCCCCACCTCCGGGGGGCCCGAGGACAGACTGCGACGAGGACGACGACGACGATGGGCCGGGAGAGGTCGAGGGGAGGAGGTGTAAAAAGGGGGACGGGGGTGGAACGACGGCGGAGGATTAAGAAAGGAGCGGGGCTCCGCACCGAGCCACCCTGCAGAGCCAAGGGGGAGGGGGAGGGAGGAGAGCAAAACGAAAACTCTCCGTTCGCGGAGAGAGCTCGCCGCACGGATGGAGCCGGAGGGGAGCGAGTGGTGAGGGGGAGGCGGGGGAGATAGGGGGAATTTAGTGGATTTTAACGGTCGCCCGCGAGTCATTGGCCATAAAGCAACGAGCGTTGTGAACGGCGTTTACTGTCCGAGCGGCTCGTAAAGCGTGGCTGTCGGTCCTCCCCCGCCTCCTCCCAGCGCTCGCTCGCCCTCTTTCCAACACCGGCCCCCTGCCCCCGCCCCCCGCCCGCGGGGCTCGCGCCGCATCCTGGCTCTCGATCCGGATAACGTTTCACGAGAGCGGGGTAGAGGCGGGGTGGAAGGGGGACAGAGAAAGAGAGAGATAGCGAGAGACCGCAAAAACCATATCCATATAGTTGGTAGTATAGGCGGCTAACCGGGCTGCTGCTGCTGCTGCTGCTGCTGCCGCCTCCGCCTCCGCGCCGCTGCCCGCGTAATCAAAATGAATGGGCGAGAGCAAAAAGAGAATCGCCCGCGTGCGCCTCTCACCCTTCGACCAGCCCCTCTGCCACTCTTTCTTTCTCGTTCCCTCGCTTCGCGTCCGTATTGGCGCGATGCGTCTATATATCTATGTATGTGCGCGCGGATAGGGAAGGAGGAGGGACGCGTCGGCATCGGGATTTCTGTTTTATCGCAGGGACGGGTGGGGCAGGCAGGGGGGAGTGGGCGAGGTTTAAAATTTAATAATACATTCAGAGGCCGCGCGTTACCGCGCCCGGATTGATAAAGGGTCTCGCGGAGTCTCGAGCGGGCGTATACGGTAATGCGCCTATGTAATATGGCGCGGAGTGCGGGAAAGAGAGAGAGAGAGACAGTATGTAGTAATGGAATTATCGAGGGAACAACGCGATATTTAGGCATTTATTTATAATTGGACTAATTGTTCTTTCGATTTTTAATAATTGAATATTAGTTACTTAATAATTTAGTATGAGTATATAATGTCTATTTATAAGATTGACATAAGCGGAGAAGCATTTTTTAGTTCAAATTACAATAGCGATCGGTATTTTGATTTGCGGCGATAAAAAAATTTATAAAAAAATGACAATTTAACATTGTTAAACTTGTCAGAAACTGTGATAAACTTATTGAAGTCTCTATTCCAATTATTGACCACCATTACAAATTTTGCTACAAAATTCTGCTGCCTTATGTTCTTATGTATTTTTATGTGAACGGAATTTTTTTCTTCCGCTCGCCCGCAGTGAGTCAAATTGAATTTTAAGCACGTCCTTTAACAAAGGCTAGCCATTCACTCGCTAATTGTATTTCACGCTCGCTGTTACAAAAAGAAAAACAGCCTGCGCGCGCGGAGGCACGATTTACACGCTCGCACTGATTCGCGCGTATATTGTGTGTTTTTAATTTCTCTTTTTTTTTCACTCGTATGTTAAACGCTATTGAATTATTGATACAGTCCCTAGAAGTAAAATTTTTTCATGTAAATTTTTTCTAGGGCTTTATTTCAGTTTTTGTTTTTTTTTTTTGACAGCGACCGAATTTCGAGCCTTGTGATTGATGATTAAATTATAACTGGATATAATACGTAGATAAGCATAGATAGGCCATATTATATGATGGCTCACTTTTACGCTTCATTGCCGACTTTTTATTCTGCTTTGTCAGTTTATTCTTGATTGTATGTAAGACATTTCAATACAAAAATAGAACGGGTTAAAAATCCGTTAGACCGCGAATCCATAAAAACGGAAGGAGTCTCAAGTTGCGAGCTTTCTAATAACAGTCGGTTTTCAAAACGCAGAGGAGCGAATATATCTATAAAACCGTCGTTCGGAATTGCTCGATTTATCACCTCTGTACTATATATCTTCCGTAGCTGCAGATTTGCGAGAGAGAGAGAGAGAGAGTTTATAGAGCTCGAGCGCGAGAGCGGAAAATCCGTTAAAACTGCGTTTCGGCTTATCGCGCGCGAGCGCTACTATGCTACGCAACCACTACCACGACTACTGCAGCTGTCGTACGTATCAATGACGGAGGATTTGCGGGATGTCAGGACGCTCGATTAAAAATTGGGGGGGGGGAGGAGGAAGGATCCCACCGTAAAGATCGAATTTATGCGCATTAAACACTCTTATCTCGCACTTCTTCCCTCTTCTCCCCTCCCACCTGCTTCCCCCATCTCACCCTCTGGCTGGCATAATTCGCGCGTAGTTTGAGGAAGGGGGGGGGGGAGGAAGAGCAACGCTCCTTTCCAGAACGACGGCTTCAAGCGTTCCTTTCGCCTAAATTAAATCCTTCGATTTTATCCTAGAGCGTCGTTCGCGTCGCGCACCTCCCCCCCGGCTAGATTTAAATCCTTGACCGTTTAACCGGCGAGTCATCGATACTGCGAGAAGCCGCGAGGAAAACACGGTGGACTTGGAGCGTGCAACGCGGCGCCGTGGCTTTCAGGCGGAGAGAGAGAGGGGGAGGGGAGGGGGAGGGGGTAATCGGCAATTCCCCAACTGCATTGGCAGTTCGCCGCGGTAGTTTAGGTTGCGCCAGTGGATTGGGGAGGGGGGGGGGGTACGAAGGCATCCAGCGCGCGGCAAACAACGACAACGGGAATCGGCAATTTCGATGGAGGAAATATCCGCTTTGCCATCTCCCCCGCTCCCAGCCCGCCCTCCTCCTCCTCCTTCCTCGCCGGGAGTTATTCGCGTTCATACGGTCGATGAACTCGCCCGCTCGTCCGATCCTCTCGCGCCTAGCGCGGAATCATAAGAAAATTGGCCGGTGGATTTTTTTTCCTTCACTCTCGCGCGCACGCCGACGATCTGCCCGCCTGCGACTCTTTGTTCTTCCTCGAAAATGTGTTTCTTCGCCTCCCCCTCCCCCACTCTTGCATTTCCAACGACAATGACGGATAAATCGTAGAGTCTTGCGTTGTCCCGACGTCGGCGCTGCCACAGGCGGGAATGACGATAAATTTCATTGATATATTCCAGTGGCCGCGCGCAAGGAGCTGTAAATCCTCGCGGTCTGTTTTTGCCCGTCGTTAATTCGTATGCAAAATATTTCTCGGCTTTTTGGCCGAGCGGCCGATACTTCCAATGGACATCGACCGTTGTTCGTGTATTAGTTCTAACTTCTTCTGCTTTTAATACATATTCCGTCGGACGAGCTACGCGGACTTATCGAAGCAGGATAGGGTATAATGGTTCTGTTAACAAATGGGAAGCGGGATGAGGCGCGGGCCGTACCTGCGATAAACAGTAGAGGGAATCAATGAGCGTGAGTATGGGCACTTGAATAAGAATCAGATGAAGCCGATGACTACCGGCGAGGACTTGCGGGAATTGAAAGGCGCGAATGACAAGAAACTGATAAGAAACGATGTGTACGAGGCTGAACCAATGAGAATCTTCCGAAGCGTGAGTGAGAAGCGGCGACAGGGCAAAAGTGTCCCTTATTCTCCTTCTGTCTCATTGCGGCACTCGGCGACGTTCTCTTGTTCGCAGAACAGCGCCGACTGGTAATCTTCGGTTTTCATCGAAGCTCCTCGTTTCTCTCCGATCGTCACCTGCACTCGTACTTATCGGCTGTCTTCGCCCGGATTCACGTACAATCTCGCGCAATCTTAGAAGTTGTAATTGGATTTCTCGTTTACTGTTAAGCCTGTCGCGATGAGAAGAGAAATAGGGGGCAACTTAAGGGAACTGTGGAGAACTCGTTCATCGATTCATCGTTGACGTTTATCGATAACTCTCTACCAAGCATACGGGCTGACAAAATATTCAAAAATCCCGAAAATCCCGTCCGCCCATCGGGACAAGTCATTGTTTTTGCAAAGCATTTAACCGCCTGCATAACTCGATAATTCCCGATGCGAGAAGATAGGCCGGACCCGTCTAGGCGGGGTATATTCCGCGATTATGAGGCCAGTGTCTGGCGCACGGTTACCGCGACGTCCCGTCGTCTCGACGGCGATAATTGACCTCCTTAATTAATGAACTCCGGGCTAGCCCCGCGGCGAACTCCCGTGTCCCGTAGAGGCAGGGAGAATGGAGGCAATGCGTGAGAAGGGGGATGGAAGGGGGAGCGAACGTCGCGAAACCAAGTGTATATATATATGTGTGTGTGTGTGTGTATACATATATATATATATATATATATATATATATATATATATTTAGACATATAACGAATTTAGGCATATACGTGTATACGCGGCGATTCGACGATTCGATATTTAAATGGATAATGCATGCGGCCTCCCACTACCACGCCCCCTGTTCACGCTCGATAACTGCGCGCTTCGATGAGGGCTCATATACATGCAATATATATATATATATATATATATATATATATATATATATATATGCAACACCGAATGGGATTTTCCACTGAAAAGCCGAAGAACGCGAAACTCGACGGTTTTATTTTTGCTCAGCTGAAGGGGTGGGAGAAGGGCAGAACGAACAAGCAATCGGCGAACTCGAGCTACTTTTTCTTCCTCGTATTTTTATAGTGTTGCCCAATGTATATATATATATATATATATATATATATATATATATTGGCGTGCCTGCGCGCGAGTCGAATATTATAAAAGTTTCGCGGAACGGATCCGTCGACGCGATTATAATGTTATATACGTTGCGTTCGCTCGTTCTGCCGTTATACGTATACATGGTTGGCGGGTAGCGGAGGGGAGCGGGGAGGGGGGGGAGAGTCACGGGTGTAGCGAGAGCCAAGTCGAGTTGCCGGGCCGAAAATTCCACGGGGACGCCGCGGCCGTCGACTGCGTACACGTCGCGCCCGCAAACACACCGGGACGCTTTTCACGAGGCGCACGAGGCGCGCGGGACAAAGAGAAATCGCCGGGTATGGCCCTCCCCCCCCGTACCCTCCCCCTCTGGCCTCGGCAGACCCTGTCGCCGAACTCGACGCGGCCACGAGACAAATTCGCCGCGGCGTTTAATCGATCGGCCCCGGGTGCGGCGGCGCGGCTAAACCCTCCCCCACCCCCCCCGCATTCCCCGCGCCCTCGCGCGCCCACTGACACGCTCGCATCTGCGGTTTCGCAAGCCGCGATCGTCGAATTCCTGCGCGAGCGAGCGAGCGAGCGAGAGAGAGAGAGAGAGAGAGAGAAAGCTGCGGCGATGTTTATCGGCTTTCTCGCTGCTCCCCTCGCAATAAACAGATCGGGCGAGTCTCGGAATGGAGAAGTGAGAGAGAGAGAGAGAGAGGCAGAGAGTATTCGCCGCGGTCTCGATAAGAATCGGCGATCCAAGGTACGATTAAAGGAGGGAAAGAGAAAGAAACAGGGAATAGGGAGAGCAATCACTGCCTCGAGACTAATGGATCGAGCCGAAGCTTATCTTTCTCTCTCCCCATCTCTCTCTGTCTCGCTTTCTCTCTCCCTCCCTCCCACCCTCTTTTTTCGCAGCAAAAGAGATGCTTATCAAATTCGCCGTCACTCTACATACATGTACTTCCCCCTTATCTCCTTCGCTCGCTCGGCCCTTCTTTCTTCATAAGCTCGCGCTTATAGGGGACACACCCAGACCATCGAATTAGCCTATTTTTTCTCTTGACAAAAACGCAAAGAGAAAATTTATCTATCTGTGTCCTCCCTCTCCCTCTCGCTCTATCTCATCTTTTTTATGTTTTTCTCTTCTACAGTACGGTTTCCCAAAGTAATCTTTTACTCCCGTATATGAAAATTCTGCGCGCAATGCGCGTTGCTCGCTTCTTTTTTCCCAGAAAAGGAAATTGCATTTTCGTCTTGCATTACTGGCGCGCGCGCGCGCCCCCGCGCGAGGAGCGATGGGGAACGTTGGGGAGGGGGAATAGGGCTTGGAGGTGGAGGGGGGGCGGAGGAAGCGGGTTTCTGCTTTACGACGCGCGTGTTTTGAGCGCGGCATTCTCTCCCGGATAAGGGGAGATTTTTCCTTGAAATATTATTGTTTGTCCTATAGGAACACTTATATCCTCTCACCCTAGGGACGATGTCGGAAATATCGTAAAAATCATTCTTTCTACGATACGACATCTAAAATTT
>JACCIC010000014.1:5190000-5210000 GCA_018907035.1 Sycobia sp. Sy_11
AACAATAGCCAATATTAGCGAATAAATCCATTGATGAAGGGATAATACCCTCGGAGCGACAAGTGTTATGAACAGTTAATTACCGTCCCGTGCCGCTACTGCGTCGACCGCAATCGACCGCATGATATTCGTTTGCATGCGCATTCTCTCTCTCTCTCTCACTCTCTTGGACAGGAGTCACGGCGCATTCTTCATATGATAAATCATATAGCCCGTAAGTTTCTTGCGACACACGCTCCGTGTCCTTGGTCCCTCATAGATTACATACATATTTTCACGCTCGAGCGATAAGTGTATCTCCGCGGCTGCCGCTGAACATTATGCGTAATTCCCCGTATTAAAAACGACTGCAGAAGGCTGGTGAAAAATGCGAAGATGCGGAAAGACGAGAAAGTGAATAGGGGGGGGGAGGGGAATGGAAAGAAAAAGGAAGGAAAGGAGAATCGGTATAGAGCCGGGCGTAAATTAACGAGGCACAAGTATAAAGTGGCATAGCAACTCTCGCTCTTATATCACTATATATGCAATGTCCCCAGATATAATTAAACCGCCATCGATCCAATTCGCGCAAGCCCGGCGTGCCCGACGGCCGGCTCCCTTATATAAGATTATAACGCCCGATAAAAGTAATCCGATGAAACGACAAAAAAAAAAAAAAAACAACGAGCAATCTCGTTGTGATTATTATTATTATTCTTACGAAGAAAGGGGCGTCTTAGTTTTCCAAATATCTGCAATGTAGCGCACGATCGCGGGAGTGACAGTCCGGCACTGGCACGCGATGACGTTCAGGGGGGGGGGGGGGGTTAGAGAACAATGCAGCGAAAGAAACGAAATTAAAACATTTTTATATAATATATAATATACATCGACATTCCTAATCGACGGGCGAGCGAGAACGCGCGTCGAGCGTAATGTAACACCGGGGAGTAGAGAAAAAATTGTATTCCAATTTCCGACCCTCATTCCTTAAAAAACTTTTCCCCATGTTTTCCACGCACCAGGGCGTTTAAGATTATATACATATATTTATATATACGTATACTTAATGTACGTTGTACTGCGCCGCTTTATTGCGCTATTAATATGAATTTTACTGCTTTTCCTCTTTTCTCCCCTCCCCCCCCCATTCCCCGCCCTCGATGCTCTTTTACAACCGCCGTGAAAGTCTCGGGCGTGGAGAGCTACGCTCTATAATGATCATTTGCAAGAGAGAGAGCTAGATATATATATATATAGAAACGTGCAATCAGCGTGAAAATAGCATTACATCTCAATTATTATACAATAATAAAAGGTAAAATTTTATATGTCAATGTATAGATTATATATGGATGAAATTGTAGCATACAATATATATATATATATATATATATATATATATATATATATATAGATTTGTGTTTTCGTTTTTACTCACCATTACGTAGTGGCGCTGCATTTCCGATTTCTCCTGGGCGATCTTTTCCAGCTCCAACTTAATACTGTACAGAACAAGCAATGATGGAGAACAACAAAAAAAAACACGCACGTGTAATACGTAATAAAAGCAAAATACATTATTATATGTGTAGAGGGAGGGGTGAGCAGCCGATACAGTGGGAATAAATGGAAAAGAACGCGCGCACGCCGTGGTGAAAAATGTCGTTGGATCGAGATCGAATAGATACTTGTTCTATATGTAGTGCATAGATTACTCGAGTAAAAATTATTTTTCCTAACTTTGTTGGAAAACCGATTGAGGCAGATATTGCTTTTTTTTTTTTAATTTTAGCTCCAATTCTCAACTTATCGAATGAATCCTCTTTTAAGTTGTACTTAGCCACGAAACATGCAAACTTCGAGTTAAATATTATCTTTGAATATTGAAAAAATGAAGAAAAAATTTTTTCGGAAAAGATGATTCAACTCCCTCGCAGCCCCAAACTTTGTAAACTTTTCAATGGCGCGATGACACTCTATTCAAACTATGAGATTCGAATCGAAACACGGAAATTTTGAGGATTAATTTGTATATAATAATAAAAAACTTACTTCGAACAATTAAAAAAAAAAAGCCTAAAACAGCCTCGTGCTCGGTTGCCGAATGAAAAATGCGCGGATCACGGGCACACAACGACCATTTTCTCTCTCTCTCTCTCTCTCTCCATCGGTCCGCGAGCGTTCACTGGGATGGTGAAAAACATGGATAGAGAGTGTGGAGGAGTGAGGGACGGCGGGAGGGGCGAGGATAGAAAAACGAGGTACTAAATATTAATCGAACGTTTCCGCGCGTTACCGCCTCATGCGCGGCGGAGGCAAATCGCGGCATCGGCAAACACATTCTGCGCGCGAGCCATTGTTTGTTAATCGCTTGGAAGTGCAACGCGTCGAGTCGCGGTCGTGTCCTATATATAATGTCTGCGACACGCCTTTTTTCAACGGCGCCATTCATGTACAGACGCAGGATTGGGAACAAAGAGAGAGGGAGAGAGAGAGAGAGAGAGAGAGAGATCGCGCGTATTATCGGCCCGGCCGCGGGTGTATGCGCGCTTACTTATTAGCGGAACGTTCCGCGTGACGAGTCGTTAGGCGCGCGTTCGATTTGTTATTGACGCGCGTGTGCGTAAGCGCGAGAGATCACTTCTTTCCCATTCGAATCGGTCGCGGTACCGGAGGCTGCGAGAGTTCCCCCCCCCCCGTTCTCGCGTCTTTTTTCTTCCTCTTCCTTCTCTCCTTTTTCCCCGTTTTACGTTTCCCGTTTTTTTTTTTTGTTTTTTTTTTTGTTTTTCTTTTTCAATGCCGAGCGAGACTCGCGTCGAATCGGCTAAGTGTACGTAATTACTTCGTATAGAACGGAGACATACGTTGTATAGAAATGAAATCGTTGGGAGGATTTTTTGTCACCTTTTTGTTTTTTGTTTCGCGTGCCAATACAAACGAGGTAATCGATAGCTTAGCGGACATCAACTATTTAGCAAATATGGCTTCTTTTATTTTTTTTTTTTTTTTTAATGCGCAGAAATCATTCGAATGTAACGCGATGCGCGATGCGTTACTAACTTGTATGCGAATAATTTTTGTATTTATAAAATAATATCGTGACCTAACCGGTAACGTATATTTCTGTCGAATACACGCCCGTTGAAATGAAAATCGTGGTTCAATACTCGATTTTCGATCGATATAAAATCAAATCTCACGTTTAATAAAAAAAAAATTTTTGCCGGATTTGGAGGTTTAGAAATATGTAAAGGACTAAACCAATAATTGTCCGTTTTATATCCGACCAGTGAAAACTATGGCTTAAAAAAGTACGTTAAAAATAGCAACAGGAAAATTGTGATTAATTTAAAGACTGTTCTAATTACAGCAAGTGGTTTCTTTGTTTAATTTCACATCGTTAAAAAAGGTGGAAACTCTATTATTTCGAAAGAAATTTAAAAAATTATTATTATTGTCATTGTTATTATTATTATTATCCTATATTATGTCGAATCAAGCTGGCGATACGATGTAACGAGTCTCGAGGACTTGGCGATGAGGGATGGTGCAAAAATTACAATCAAGCCATTTAAATAAAACACACAGTTAGTGCAGCCGCAGAAAAAAACATTGACTATACATTATTAATCTAGTACAAGTGAATGAAAAATGTTCAATAATTGCCGTGTGTGTATGTGTGTGTGTGTTTATATATATACGTGAGAATTTTATACATTGCGAAAGAAATTTTTTCAAAAGTCTCAACAAAAAAAAGAACGTGTACAAAATACATACATTGAATATGTAACATTTCATTTACGACATATGTAATACCAATTGCTAATTTATATTAAATAAAGATTAATGCACACCTTGTGCGTTTATCGAATAAATGTATTAGGTAAAGCTACATGTGAAACATGAACTACAATGTGACGAGAAAAAAATATATACATATAAAATACTGATTAGAATTTTGAAAAAAAAACTCGAACATATTGTTGAAGAAATGATGATATACATCGAATAAATATATATATATGTGTGTGTGTAAAAAAACGTGCCCTTTGAAAATTTCAAGCAGTAAAAAACAAAAAACAGAAAAAAATATATTTACACAGAGAAGAAAGTTCATTCAAAAAAAAAGTGGATTGCTGAAGAAAAAAAGTCGATGAATACAATGCATCGCATACTTATTCAACGATTTTTTCTTTCCGTACAAACGTTCGAATGAGAATTTAAATAAAAAACGAATATAAGTATATATATATAGATATATATATATGGAAAACTGTGTAAGTGTACGCGTGAATTTGTATATAGCGTTGTTAAAAAAAAAACAAAACAAAAAATTATCGTGTGCCAGTGAGATGGTAATTCATATAATGCTTCGAGCGGCTTACCATAACGCAATTCCTTTGAATCTCTATTTTTTCACTCACTAGTTTCTCGAACTCCAATTTAAAGCTGCACGAACATAATGAGAAATATGGCAATTAATTACACCAGTCCTCGTAGCCCACGAAGCCTCGGCCTCGTAGCTCTGTTTATTTGTTGATTTTATTATTATTATGATTATTATGATTATTATAATTTTTATATTTCTCCTCGAGCTAATATGGAATATTTGATGGGAAAGAATTTGAAGAATTCCTGCGTTATCTGTATTCGAAGCTTTTGTTCTAATTTACTGTTTTCTTTAGGAAGCAATTCTTTAGGAAGCAAAAATAAACATTATAATGTCACTTTCTTATTTACTTTGTCGATAATGTTCATTTATAGTTTAAAAAGCAATAGAAATTAATAATTATAAGCGATCGAATGATCCAATACACTCATATATTCATTATAATATTTATCATTCCCGGCGTTTTATAAGGATCGAACAAATTCTGGACCTGCAAGGATGATATATGAATCTCGGCTGCCTGGAATACATGATGTGTAGGTAACTTTTAAGGAAAGGCTTAGTTGGTCAGTAAGACAGGAAACTTCGGATAACATCGCGCGCGTTCGTGTCGATCCTTTCTTATTCTTCCTCTTTTCGGAAACTCTTGCGCGAAATCCCTCCGGCGAATCGATCGGGGATCCAAATTTTTAGCCAACCTTGCACGAGTGGCCGCGCGCGCCCGTGTTCTCGCGTAAAGCGAAGAAAATGGGCAAAACGAAGACTCGCCCCATAAAGAACGCATGAAAATGAAAGACGAGTATTAACCGCGCGGGGGGTTGGGGAGGAGGGGGATAAAAGCGTCAAAGTGCCGGGAACGTAATTTCGCGCGACCCCTCTCCCCTCTGCGTCCACGAAAATCCTGGAACGAGAGGGTTCAGCATATATATATATATATTGTAATATCAAAAGAGCCCGGAGTGCGCGTCGCTGAGTCGTCGACGCATTGTCCATGCACGCGCGCGCGCTTGTGTGTGTGTGTGCGTGTGCGTGTACTCTCGACGTCCCGCCCCCGTTATCCTCGTGTAAATAAGTTATATACGAGCGAGCAGGGTTGATAATACGTATATGTGGAGTCTCCCTTACCCCCGCCCCCCCCTCTGTCTCTATCTCTCTTAGCGCGCCCTCGCGCGCGATCCATTAAAACTTGACTGCAGGGCGTCTCCATACACACACATGTACTTGTATACGGTACGAGCTTCTGGTATACAGTGGAGCGTGTAAGCGCGACCGCGCGCATGCCCTTGTCCCTCTCAACCCAGCCTCAGCCCGCCGCCTCGCGCTCTTCCGCGACGCAGTGCGCCCGACAGAACCGCGCGAAACACGCACTTAATTCGCGCGCGTGTACTCGTGAGCGGTTGGCTATGCATGACGCAAGCGGGACAGAGGGAGGGAGAGAGAGAGAGAGAGAGAGAGAGAGAGAGAGAGAGAGCGAGAAAGCAAGAAGGGGAGAGAAAGTTACCTCCGAGAGTCCTGCAACAGCACGGCACGGAGCCGTAACTTTAGTTTCCGCTTAAGTCGCCCCAACCCCACCCCCCCCCGCCGTCCTGGTCGTTGCGCACGAATGCGCGCGCCGTGCGCAGATACGGGCGTTTCGTCGTTGCATCAGAGGCCGTTCGTGTGTGGCTGTATGTGTGTGTGTGCGTGTGCGTGTGTGTGCGCGCCCGCGCGTTTGTGTACGCATTTTTACAGCCCGACAGAGGGTGGAGGGGGACACAGAGAGTGTGTATAGCACGTGACTCAACGAATTAACACGTTTAAGGGTCAAGCGAGCATGGTATTTTGCCCCCCCTCCCCTCGCCCGCACACCCTCTCGCGCGCTACTCACTTTGCATGCGCGCAGAGATAACGAGTCGTCGCGCACCGCGCGATCCACGTCGGAGGCGCAACGCGCCGATTTATGCCGTCGCGGGTGAGTGACCCCCTTTTATTCGCGCTCGCTCACGACCTAAACGTATACGACGGCGTATTATGCGCGCTCGCGCCGCGTGGAATTCGCGCGGGCCGCGCACGCGAGACCTATTGTTCTTACGTTTTTAGATGATTTTTTTTTTTTTTTTTTGGAGTCTCGTTGTTTGTTTTATTATCCGTTTTTTTTTTTGTGATTTTCGCCAACAGCGCGCACGCGACACGTCGCGAGCTGGCGCGCGCGACCGATAAAGGAAAGTTCGCGCGGCATGTCGGGAATAAATGTTTCGTGGCTTTTTCTCGTTTATTTTTATTATTATTATTATTTTTTTTTTCATACTTGTTACGTACGGCGGGTTTGACGTACGCGACGTGTCGACGCGGAGCGATAAGTTGCAAATTTGACTCTGCTCGATTAACGAGGCTTGAACTGCCAAAAAGAAATAAACGAAACACCGTTTTTTTTTCTTTCAAAATTCGCATAATTGAACGTTTAAAATAATGTCTTCAATAATGCTTTTTGTTTCTCTTCGAACCGTCAGCCACTTTTCCGCTGACTTGTGTGGAAATTTGAAAATTGCTAAAAGACTTTTACGAGACCACGTTCGGTACGTCTTTATATGTATCTTAAGCGTTTACCTTTCTGCATCGTTCGAGAGGAATACGCGTTCAAATTTTAAACACGTAGCGTTCTTCCCGAAATGTCAAATATTTGCTTGGTCTATAGAACAAGAAGCAAAGCCTCGGGTGCGCGGATTCGAGATTTCGTGCCCTGCTGCGCTGAGAAAATTTCCTATGCGACTGTCTCTGAAAGTATTCGCGCCTCAATGAATCCCTCCGACAGAAGTTTCATTTGAAGTTCAACTTTTTTACATTCGTTTGCTACTTCAGCGGCTGCCAAATGTCCGAGCACGGCTTATCAATTAGAACAGAAACTGTATTGATCATCGAAAAAATCGACAATTCGAAATACATCTATGATGTTTTAGAAATTTAACCGCGGACATTTTCATTTAACGCCTTGAGTTTCATGAAATATCGTTTTTGTTCTTTAAACAACCCTAAAAAAACCGCAGGTTGAATAATTGTCCTCGAATTCCGGTTCGAAATCACGCAAAAACTCGAGAACAAATGAGGTTTTCGTTTTTTTTTTTTTTTGATGAAAAATAAACAGACATTCCACCATTGACTCGGCTAATATCGGTGGTTTTTAAGAAAAACAAAAAGAACAACAGTAATTTCGCATAAATTTATGGCCACGTTGCCTGATATGTCATATCGTTTAATTTTCCGTTTTTTTTCTGATCATTATCCTCACATCCAAATGAACAATTTCGATTCATTACCCTGAGCCCCTGCACGGTGACCGATCGCGAGCAAATTCAGCTGGTACAAAAATTAATCCCTCCGACTCTGTGTGCTGTCCGCATACGCATTTATACGAAAATCAAAACGAATCCATGTACGTGTATATATATATATATATATATATATATATATATATATATATACATAAATAACCCAGCATTTTGGGGAACGAATCCGCGCAAAAGGACAACACCGCGCCTATACACAAGTCGGTTAATTAACGAGATCGCCCGTCCGAGAGAAGAACGAGAGGTGGTGGCGTGGAGGGGGGGGGGCAGCGCGAGAAAATAATTTCCCACTAACACCGCGCTTGTGCCCGCGCGCGTTTATTATAATAAACCCAGCATTACAGTCGAGCGGCGCGCGAAGAGCCATAGCTCTCTCTCTCTCTCTCTCTCTCTCTCTCTCTCTCTCTCTGCAGAGCGCGCGATATAAATTAAAGGGGCCCGGACGACGAACGAGCGATGTAAATCAGCCCGCGGGAGGCGGCGGCGGCTCTTAATGAACCACCTGCCGAAACGCCCGAATGGCCGAATTAAGCGGCCTGGTCGGAGCGCGTCGACGGAATAAATCGCCCGCGAGCAGGGGAGAGAGAGAGCGAGAGAGAGAGAGAGAGAGAGAGAGAGAGAGAGAGAGAGAGAGAGAGAGAGAGAAAGAGAGAAAGAGGAGCGCTACCGCGCGGCCACTTTGTAAATATATGTGTAATACGTGTGCGTCTGTGTCCCGCGTCCTTATACATACATACATACATAAAGTCCGCGCGTCGTTTTTGCACGTATATATTCATCGAGCTTCCCCCTTCCCCGACCCTTTAACAATGTGTCGGCCATACATTGTTCTCCTCCTCGTCTGTATATACATTATTACGTTCTGGAGTTTCATTTTGTTTCTTTTTCGTCCTGCCCCGCCCCCCTCTCTCTCTCCCTCTCTCTCTCTCGCCGCTCCTTTCTTTGGCTCCCCCTTCGCTAAATGGCACTTGAGCGCGTTATCGGAACGAAGGCGGTGAAATATGCCGGATTTCTAATGAGGACGGAGCGCGCGAAAATCGGATTAAAAAGAAAGAAAAAAAAAAGAGAGAGAAAAAAGAAACTACTGTTTTTGTGAGACGTTGAATGTAATCCGGTAGCTACATACCGAAGGCTTAATTTGCAATTTAAAATAGTTTTAGATAAAATTCGAGATTTTCGTGGATAAGTCGGCGAATAATGTAATTAGTCCGCTTTAAAAGGGTTCCGGCTTTAATTACTTTGCAACACGCAACGAAAGACTTTAGCACTCCATTACGTGTAATAGATATGTTTTCATTTACGGATTTTTTTACGTTAATTCGTTTTCTGTTTTGTTTCCTTTTTTTTAACACTATGAATCATATTGTTTCAACTTTGCAAATACAAAAAAAAATCTGTATAATTAATATAACAACAATAATATTAATCAACGATACTGCGAACAATCTCGGGAAAACAAAGCGTTTTAAAACCTCTCAACGTCTATCGAATCAAAATTGAGAGAGAGAGAGAGAGAGAGAAAGCGGGGGGGGGTGAAAAACGAAATTGAAAAAGAGCCGGGAACAGATTTTCAATCATTTCCGTACAGATGTATTTAGTTACACCGTATATGTATGTACGTACACATACTATTACACATTTCCTGTATGCTATACGTGCCTGGCGGAATAACGACACGGAGGAAGCGCATCGAGCGTGCGAATAAATATATCGACGATCGAGGTTATCGAACCGCGGCTATCCTCAAAAAAGAGAGAGAAAGAGAGAGATAGTTGGTCTATATATATATATATAGGTAAAGTGAATCAAAGTCAAAAATACCGGCGTCTATCTATAGCTGTGCCATGCATATGAAATAACGCGTGCGCGACAGAGAGGAGTTTATACAGGTGATGAAGAGACACGGGACTCGAGCCGAAAATTACTCGACTGCAGCACGGTGAGTGAGGACCGGGGGGGGGGTGAATTTTGCACGGTATTACAGCCTCGTGAATAACAACTTGTTAACTGTCCGACGGAGAGAGAGAGAGAGAGAGAGAGAGAGAGAGAGAGAGAATGGGCCAATGAACGATATTCGGTGAAACCTACCGTTCGGTTTTTTTTATTTATTTATTTTTTGTAGTTCCTTTTTTTCGGCGTGGATAAAACGGCCGATGACGCGCGTTTGATGACATGCCGCTATCGGTTCTATATATAGACCGAATTCCGAGACCGCGTAATGATTAACCACGTAGCTGTGGGAGAAAACTGTTTTCATTCTTTTTTTTTTGAATCGAAATTTCTTTTTTTCAATTTAGCCCGCTTGATACGTTTTCTCCACTCCCGACGAGCCGAAAACTATATATGTTTTTTTTTTTGTACTGCCTCGCAGATTTCGATTGTTTTACAGTTTATGAACGGCGATACGACTTTTTTTACGGGGGGGAGGGGGAAGTGGTACCTGTGATTTCCGATCGAATTCTCACGATCGTCCGCGTGTATTGCGAATGACGCCCATGATTGTCAATCCGAAGTCCGGGGAAAGAAGGTGGAGGGACGGAGGGAGAGAAAGAGAGAGAGAGAGAGTCATTCAGATTTTTGTGTGATTATGTTTTTGTGCGGCGATTAATACGGAAAAATGGATATGAATTAACGGTCGGATAGAAGAAAACAGTTGGAGTGCGTTTGTGAATTATCGGAGAACAATCCCGTTGTGAACGTTTATTTGATAGTTCGACTTGTCGAAAAATTCGATTTTAAAAACTATATCCACATAAAAAAAAAACAAAAACCCTCAAAACTCAACTGTAAAAGAACCAATGAGCAAAGTCGCGATCCGTTGTTTTCATCTACTTTCATCTCGTTTCGTGCGAATCCTTCATGCGAACCCCCGACACCCCCCCCCTCCACGAGCGGTAGATATAGAGACGTAAGAAACAAGCATCCCGCAATTCGCGGCGGGTTTTCGAGATACTCGCGAGGAATTTCGCACGCGGGCACCTCTTGCAGCGAAGTGCCGATTAAATTGTCCCGTGGCACGAGTGTAATGAGGCGGAGGGGGGGAGGTGGAATGAAAAAAAGGGCAGAGGTCACTTGGGATGGAAAGGGAATGAAAGAAAAAATTCTATAAATATATATATATAAATTAAAAAAGTTACAGAAGTGGGGAAACTCACCTGTGGTATTGCGTCTGTAGAAAATTGAATTCCTCCTTTATCCGCTCGCATGAGTCGGGTATTGTGAATTTGAACTGCTGGCCAGGGCTGCGGTGGACCCTGTAACGCACAAGAAAAGAGATAATTATTGGCAAATGCTTGTACTCGGGCAATTAGGGTATGTTTATATGTCTGCACGCATACTCTCTCATCTTCACTCGTATCACGCAAGATGTAAAAAAAAAAACATCTCCATAAAACGATTTATCGCCATTATATAAAACATATACTTGTGTACTCTTTTGTGTTTAAAAAATTCTTTGTCGACCAAAATTCGTATAGTAACTTGTTCTTATATAAAAACAATATTGAAATATTGAAATAATAATAAAACCGGCACGGTTACATTAATATTGCGCATCCATAATACTTAAATAATACGTAATAAATTAAATTCATTATCTGATTTACCGGTCATAAAAAAATTGCGCAGACTGCCATGTGAAAGCGATCCGGTTGCAAATGAAATTCTGGCGTTGTTAAATGTTTGATTCCGTAACTTATTAATGGTGATCTTAAGATTAACGGTCGCCTTTAATACGGGACAGACTGCGAGATTAATTTATTTTCAGATGTTTCAAAAGCTATCATTTTAGAATTGAATAATTGGTCGGATTAAAGTGAAATATTCTTATTTGATTGAAATTCTAAGCAAGAATTTGGTACGAAAATAATTATTTCTTTCTTTCTTTTTTTTTTTTGATTCTCCAGGAAGGTGTTTGAGCGCCGCGCATCGACTAGCCTATGAATTAAACAATACGATATTCTATTACCAATTGACCATAAAGTTAGTAGTCTATCCATTTAGTAGTCATTTGACTAATGGAATCCGGTTATTACGGTTGTAGTTTTCAAACCTATTTCTTTTTGTTTCGACTAGAAATAATCGGTGTTTCCTATACAGAGAAATTAGGAGTGATTGTTATCAGCGTTTTACTTCTTTTTTACTATAATAAATTATCCCAATTGCCGTATTCTCGCTAAATATGGAAGTGATCAATATCTGTTACCAAGAAATCCGACAGCATCGGATAAAAATTAATTTCATCAATTAAACGAGAGAGATGTTAACAATATATATATAGCATTTTCAATCTTCGCACGTAACGCAATCTAAATATATTCAAAGTCTATTCTTCACCCTCTCTTCCTTTCTCCAACCTGGGGGGGGGAGGGACGAAACAGTGTGTTGATGAGGGGGCGGAGGGGGCGGTGGGCGTAGTAGAACCAGGCCGATATAAATGCCCGAGGGCAACGGGGGCAATTTTTTTCGACACATCGCCGTAGAGGGTGGGTGAAATCGTGTAAAACTGCGGCACGCCACCTTTTATTAGCATAATTCCAATAAAAGTGTATATATATATATATATATATATATATATATATATATATATACACGCATCCAACCTCGGAAGCCCGAACCGGCAAAACTGACGAAATAAAAGAGCGCATTTATTATAGCCCACGTGGCTGGGAGAGAAAGAGCACATCGCATATTAATATTTATTATTCTGGTTGAACTCGTACGAGTTCTCACTCTCTCTCTCTCACTCTCTCCTACTCTCCTCCTCTTTTTTTGGCTCGCACGCGAGCAGAGCGGCGGTGGCGACGACGACGACGGCGACAGCGGCGGCGACGACGTCAAAACTCGGGCGCGAGAAAACGAGGAGAAACGCCATAAAAGCGAGTAGCTCGTAAATCTTCCGAGCCAAGTGATCGGTCGTTATACACATACCTTGACTTTTTTCTCCTCCCCCCCCCCTCACTCCCACTCTAGCTCTCGTTCCTCACCATTTTCGTATTCCCGTATGTACGTTCGTGAACGCATGTATATATATATATATATATATATATATATATATATATATATATATAAACGTATATATGTATATATGTATATATATACTTTATATATACACCCTCGACGGTCGGCTTCCACTTTTTTCGCGGTTCTCGGCTGCAATGCGCGCGCGCAGCACACCTTGATGGTGCTCGCGTGATATCTGTCCGCCCGACTCACGAGACGTGCTTCACAAGGAGGTGTATAGTAACGTGCCCCGTGTTTTCATGTACTTTATATATATATATATATATATATATATATATATATATATATATACGAATGCGCGCGTGTACGTATAGCAGGAGGGTCTCTCCTTTTTTTTCTCTCCTTTTTTTCTTTCCTCCATGCTTCGCGGCTTTAGCGACTGTTCGCCTGCTCCCGGCTGTTCTTCTCGTCTTTTTGTTTTATTTTTGTTTTTTTATTTTGCAATTTCTGACCAGCGTGTATAAGGACTGGAAGAATAGGCTATTCTTTATTTCCCACTATACGTCTGTCTTTCTATTTTATTTTTTTTTTTTTTTTTGCTACGCAAGTCTTCTAATGGTAAAGTAATTACGCGCGAGTTCTCCCGTAGCGGCAGTGGAGTGAAAAGTATTTACTGAACTGTGGATAGGTCTCGCGTGACACGGAAGAAAGAGAGAAACAGATAGAAGCTATACAAGTCAGCGACTGGGTGTATATATATATATATATATATATATATATATATATATATATATATATATATCTAATATCCACATAGACTTTATGTCCGCGACATTTACTGCTAAGAGGCCGCCACCGCGGCGACTTTAAGCGTGCAATTTTGCCGACCGTTATGTACCAGTTAATGCACCCCCCCTCCCGCCACCATGCTCAGTATTAACCTAATTATTACACGTAGACTAGTCCCAGATATAATTAGCCGGCATGCGGTTGTCGCTTCAATGAGGACCCCACAATATACTTTCTATTGTGCGCACGTGTGTGCGCGCGCTTCGCGTGCGTGCTGATTTCCGCGAGATACGAAACTATATATATATATATATATATATATATATATATATATATATATATATATATGTTACAAGGTGCGTGCATGCGCTCCTTAAAACGAACGCGCCGGGCGGGAATTAATAATTTTTACACCGCACCGCGACGGAGAACAATGCCGATGTAATATATGGTATTATATATATATATATATATATATATATATATATATATATACACATATAAATTTCTTCAAGAATTTTGCTTCAGCCCCATCTGCGCTGTTCATTAAACTCTCAACTATATATGTTACACGCAAGCTCTCTGCGCGAGAGTGTATGAAAACGGAGAGATAGAGATAAAGTGAGAGGAAGAGAATGAGGGAGAGACAGCGAGGAGCTTCGAACGAGGGATCATGTAATTTTTCCATGAAGTACATTATTTATTATTATTATTATTATTATTATTATTATTATTATTATTATATTAATCATTAATCATTAATCATTAATCATTAATCATTAATCATTAATCATTAATCATTAATCATGATCATCGTCATTAGGGATCGTTTTGAACAGTGAAAATTAACTTATTCGCATATTTTGAATGAGTTATTTTGAATGAGCTAGAATGTGATCAAATAAGCGCATGGCTACATCGTTCCCGGTTAGTTCATGACACCAAGCGAACTGGAAGAAGTTAAATTTAAGTAAAATTGAAAAATTTACCGTTTAGAAGGTATTCGGAATTTTGAGTGACGGGCAAAATATCCTTTATTCGTGTTTTTTTTTAATCCGCCCAATCTGTAGAGTTGCAACCAACTATAACTCGCATTTGCATTCGTTCCTTGAGATTTTCGAATTCGATCTTGAAAATGATAATATATATTGTTATAATATTATCTTTTTCGATCTTTTATCCGGATTATCAAAGCTTAGTGTGTTTAAGAAACCTCAAAATAAAAATTATATATAATTTTTAATTTTTCTTTCACTTTGTTTATTATTATCAATACTCATTTATATACATATATATATATGTAAATCAATTTATTCATTTCCCGGATTGTCGAATTACTGTTTGTGTCAATTACGTCCGAACTGATTTTCTATACAGCGAGGCACAATAACTGCTGGCGTGCGCGCCTTCGACTCTCCGTAAAACATAAAATGTTTCGCTAAGGCTTCCATGTGCCTCTCCCCTTTCCCGACTCGAGCGATTTTATACTCCACCCCTGTGTTCCCGCAAAATGATTAGCTCTCGCCTCCCTCAAACCAAAATCCGCGAGAATTACCTTCAGTCAAATTTTTCGCTTTTATTATTTTTATTATTGTTATTGTTGTTGTTGTTGCTGTTGCTGGTATTATTGCTATTGTTAGTGTTATTATTATTATTATTATATATATATATATATCGAATTGGATTGACCGAGAAGCAATATAGCAACGCGCGTGTACATACGCGTGGTACGTATAAAAGAGAGAGAGAGAGAGAGAGAGAGAGAGAGATTCGGAATCCGACGACGTATCGTTCTATGGTTGCGCGAAGAGTGTGCAGTGAAAAAAGCAAGACATGAAAAAAAAACCAAAGAAAAGTCGGCGCGAAATAGAGTGTCGGATGCATAAAAAAAAAAAGAAGAGAATGAAAAAAAGGAAGCGAAAACGATTCGAGCCAAGAGATAAGCCGCCTCGGGAAGCAGCGAAGTTAAGAGGATAATGCGGAGAGAGGGAGAGGGAGTGGCTGGGGGGAGGGCGAGAGGCAGTGAAGAGGGCGTCGCGCACTCCGCCCTCTTCTCGCCATTTTTATCCCGACTTCCCCCCCCCCCTCACCCTCACCCTCGCCCTGCCCCGACCACCCCACGCGGACGCACGGCCATCGATGTTAGAGCGCGCGGGCGCGAGAAATCGAAAGCCCAAACACGTGTAAAAGCGCGCGGGTTACCTCGCTTCCGAGCGGCTGAGCGCATTAGGCGCGCGTATATACCAGCAAGCCGGAGGGTGACCGGGTTTAGGGGGGGGGGGTCACGGGAGCGAAACGGGTGGGGGGGGGTATAAGCGAGTAGGTATGTGTGTCGGCGCGAGCGTCTGCGACGGGTGGCGGTGGGAACGGGTCAGCCGGGGGATCCGAGCGTATCCCCAACCTCCCCCTCCCCCGCCCCTGTCTTCGTCGTGTGCATCGGCGCTGATCGACAGAATCGCTGATCCCATTTGTCCGTGCGAGGCTCCCTCTCGCTCTCTACACTCCACACACCCTCGGGCCAATCCAATTTATTTATTGGCTTTCGCCGCGACGCTAACCCGGTCGACGTCGCTCTTTCACCCCCCCCCCCCACCGCCCCTGCCACCGTCGCCGCCGTCACCCTTCCATCCACGCTCTGCTGTCCCTTGTGATTTCAGACTTCCCTCTGTTTTGCCTGTCTTCTTAACCACGCGGCCCGGCCCCGGCCCTTGTTCGCCTCGCCCCCCCCCCACCTCCCTCCCCTGCCGCGGTGCAAAGTAAATATATGTACATGTTAAAGCAATCCGGCGATTCGTGTCGCGGTCTGTACCGTTACGAGCTTTATGCATATACGCGTACATATACGCGTAAAGTTTTGCCCAGAATACGTACGAATATTTAAAACTTCGTTTCTTCATTTAATTTATCCGTTTTAGTTTATTCGCAAACACAAGTGCAAGTACTTTCTTGCTATTTCTTTTAGTATCTGACGTATATAGATTTTTTCGCCGCTCTAACCTCAAAATCGCAGCTTTAACTCGATTCTTCGGCCGTCGTGGTGAAAAATAAAGTCCGACACCAGTGTGTAAGTTGATATTTCGACTTATACGCCAATGCTTAAATGTATTCTCTTGCAGTGGCGTTCATAAAATTCGTATTTTCATGCGTATTTTACGTTTCAATAGTAGCTATATGTGTTCCGCAACTGTTCGCTGTTCCAGTCAACTTAAGAGCAGTGTAATAGTACGTCTGCCTACCGATAGGTGGTAATCTATATTTTTGATAAAACGGAGGACAAAAGGCAAGGGAAATTTTCAATTAGGAATTTTGCAAATGAAACCTATTCTATATATAGGTCAATAAATTTTAATGCTTGCACAATCAAAGTCAACAAAATAAATTAAAAAAAGTCAGCAAAATAAATAAATTTATATACTCTATGGAGATGAATTGAAGGAGAGCTTCAAATTGTCAAAGAAAGGTACAACAAAGTATAACGGTCCTCTTAGCAAACTCGAAAACAGTAAATGAAATCGAATGTTATGTCTTATTATTCCACAGAATTTATTCTCTTTATCTTTATCACTCCCCTCCCTTTTCCAACGTTATTACAATGTTTATTAAATAATCCATTATCCAATTCTGTTTTTCGCTTTACAAAACACTGATCTGGATAATCATAAAGTTATATCGTTTTAACGGCGACAAAATTTGACGAAAAAATTTAACTTTTCCCATTTTCACGCTACAGACTTTTATCGTTTATCGTATATATTTTTCTCACGTCGATAAATAGAGACGATGAATTACAATATCAGTCTTTTAAAGTGAATTTTTCCTTCATTCCATTTACCTAACAAAAATTCATTGAATAACGAATATAACTAAATAAAAACGACGATTACAACAATGAAATTGTTTTCGTCGTATTTTCCTCGAGAGGTTGTTAAAGAAAATTACCTATCTTTGTCGAAGTATATCCATATCTATGAGTCATTGATCGGTCGCGGGTATTCTCGAACATTATTAACGTCTTGATAATTTTGTATCATCGATTTATATGCGATTAACGCTTATTCCGAATAAATCAGGACACGTGCGTATTATAAGATTCTCAGAAGCCGCATAATAACTCATGATTAATTTAACCATCGAGCAGACCCCCCCTCCCCCAACCAAGCGTTATTTATTTACGTCGACGAACGATGACCAGGAAGAAAATCGAGGACCCGATTAATATATTCAATTATCTCGCTCACAGCGACGCGCTGCTCGCTTAATTGTCGCCGCGTACGCATTATCGCGCTTATAAATCTTTATTTCATTATAATTTCAATATTGCGCGAATGCAGGATCAAAAAAAAAAAAAAAAACGCGCACACGCAGGCGCACAAAAACGAAAATTAAAAAAAATAATGAGCCAGATTTTACCGGCTGCAACAGCTTCTCGTATCTGCTTTTCGCATCTTTCACTCTGTGCGTCTCTCTCTCTCTCTCTCTCTCTCTCTCTCTCTCCTCTCTGGTGCGTGATGCCGCGGTTATCGGCTCTCCCCCATCTAGCAGGAAGGGAGAGAGAGGAAGAGAGAGCGACAGGTGTGAGTACTCTCCTCTCCCTCTCTCTCTCTCTCTCTCTCTCTCTCTCTCTCTCTCGTTCACTCTGCAGCGCTATATCGCGACGCTACGGGCTCTTTTTGTTCGTCTGTGCAACCTTCGCCCACCAGTCCCTCCGCCCCTCCCCCTCGCCCGGAGGCTACCAGCCGCGACAATTTTACGTTCGCGCCGCCCATCCGGGACAAACAGAACGCGGAAAACCCTCCGCCATGCGCCGCTGATGCTGCGAGAATGCGACGGCGGCAACGCTCGCCGAGGGCGGTGGAGAGAGGCGAGGGAGGGGGCGGACTAACGAATGACGTTTAATGAGAGAAACGTCGCGTCTACCTTCAATCAGCGTCAATTTTCCGTTCTCTCGCCCGCTCACTGAACCCCCCCCCCCGTTCCACACACACACACACACACACAATAATTTAATAAACTCGATCGCCTTTCTCTAGCTCTCTCTCTCTCTCTCTCTCTCTCTCTCTCTCTTTCTCTCTATCTACACCCCTGGAATCGTGGGCACGGCAGGATATTTTTTCACACCGTCGAGCCGATCCCATCTCTCTTTTTTTCGTTGCGACAATCCCGACTGTGGATCGGAGGAAGGAGGGTGAGAAAATTCCAACCAGCGTGCGACGCGCAGGTGGACGAAGCGCCTGTACGGCGGCGAACCGTTAAACAATTTAAACAGTTTTATTTGCAATGGCTTGCAAACCGAATCCCCACCCCCCAACCTCCCCACGTGCGTCTCTGATGGAGCGGTCCTTTGACGCCTGATGGTAGCCAGCCCGAATGCTGACGATCCGAGTGCCATTTTCAATTTGCGGAAAATTGGCATTCCTTTTATACACACACACACATATATCGATTATTTATCGCTATATATATATATATATGGACAAACATATATATGTACACACCCGCGCGCAGTTTATTAAATTTATAATAATAAACTTATAAAATTTATTATTTTAATTTAATAAACTTATAAAGTTTATTAAATTTATAATAATAAATTTATAAAATAAAAGTTTATTAAATTCTTATAATAATCCGATTAGATATTACAGTAGTACGCGATAGAATATAGATTGGACCATATATAAATTTATAATTTAATAACTGCTCGATCTATAAATTAATATGGTAATGGAAGATTGATAAAATCGATGGCAGCCAATATACATGGCAGCGGGATTATGAATTTACGCAAGCATAATCGTATTTCAATAACTTTATTCATCGATTCCATATTTACTTATAGACAGGTGATTTAGATCTGATGTTGATCATATATATATATATATATATATATATATATATATATATATATATATATATATATATAATGAGTACCTTATCGGGAGACGTGCACAGTGCCTTACCGGAACACTGTGAAAAATACAATGGATCAAGCTCGCAACGGATTTATTTCAAGATAAAATTTTAATTCCGCGTGATTCTATACAGACAATAAATAATTTACGTTATAATTCGTCATTCTGAAAAGCGAAACGTAATCAGCATTGACGCGTAGCGCGCTAAACCTGTTTTAAAGGCTCTGCCCTCGATTGTATTCGGTAGATATGCTCGAATCGAAACTTTCGCTATGTAAGTTAACCTCTACAAACACACATATATAGCTTACACGAAGGGCCGCGCCTACCTCCCCACCTCCCGCTCAGCCCACGCTCTCAAGTACAGAGGAACGACTTTCGAGGGGGTCGGTCGTGCGCATTCTAAAGCGTCTCGATTACTCGCTTATTTTATACACGTAATATCTCTCCTACAACCTTATCTTTCGAACGAGGCAAGTGCATCAGCTTCTGCAAAATCCCTCTATAATCTCTTTGATAAATCGAGAGCATCGCTCTCCGCCCAAAATATAATCCGGAAATATTCATTTATTTCACTCTCTGTCCTGGTTCCTCGTCCAAAAACGAGTGGTCGAGTATTTTTTGCGCTATAGTAGTGGTATA
>JACCIC010000014.1:5212500-5225000 GCA_018907035.1 Sycobia sp. Sy_11
GAGCTTACCCTATACTGATTTCGATTTCATTATAAAAATTGCTGAATTATGCATCATATAAATTTTAAGTTCGTTATACCAAATAAAACATTTTCTTTTGTGTTTCTATAAATGTATTCGAAAACTTCGTTTTATCAAACGAACTATTCCTAAATATAATATCGAGAAAAAATTTTCGTTTTAATGTTTGTCACAAAGATATTTTACACGCATCGAGTCTAGGAATAATCTAAAATTGGAATTCTAGCCTCTATCTTCAGAAATATAAAATACATGCTTTAATGGGTAATTTCTTATTAAATCCGTAAAAATTGCAATTTTTACATTAAGCTTAAAGTTATAGCTATTTCGCGTGCAAAGCATATCAAAAAAATATGTAAAATCTCGAAATTACGTGAAAATATATTTTTGTCGAAATTACCGAAATAAAATTCAAAATTCTTCAAATAGAAAATTTAATCATCCGTGTGCCAATATCTGAAAACGAAATTGAATTTCCGCAGTACTTTCGGTGTTCAATATCTATCTATATATATATATGATGAAAATAGTACAAATTAATCCCGTAAAAATTTCTGATATCCGATTATGACTAATTCATTTCTATATTAGCGGAATCGAATGGTATTCATTTTTTCTCCTCTCACAGATCGATTCGAATATCCTCTTCCGTTATGAACTTCCCCCTACCCCCACCCACCGATCGACTGAATTCGAATCAGCGAATGGACGTATTTTGTGCTTTGCCTGCCCCTTTCCCCCGGTACCATTGGAAATATATATATATATACACATGGCAAACGCGGTTCTGTAAAAATCCAGGCTCCCTCGCTGTGCGCGGATATTAACGAAATTATAATTGAACGGAAAATTCAGCGGCGGGGGGGGGGGGTTAAGAACGGTATCAGCAAGAGTTTCGCATGAAAAATCAAGGACGAGGCAGGGAATAAGGGAGGCGCATAATAAAATTCGAGAATGGAGTAATGGCAAAAGGAACGAGACACACTGATCACACAGATTGGCACGGACACGCGGCACAAACATGCTATATCTGCCTTTTCTATCCGTATCGCTCCATCTCTTCGCGCTCTCTCATTCTCTCTCTCTCTCTCTCACTCACTGTATATCTATATATCTATCTACCGTTCTCTCGGTCTCCGTCTATTTGTTCGCTTGCACTCGGTACCACCGCGGGGCACGACCGCTATTTGCATAAGCAATGCATTTTGATTCGTATAGCCCCGCATTGTGCCGGCGGAGTAGTGGGAGATCGCGGCGGCGCGGGGCGATAGAGGGAGGAGCGGGGAGCGCGAATGACATAAATAATGCATGACATAATGATCGGCAATGGGATTTCGCGGGATATGTATGTGGCGCGTGAGAAGATACCTCCTTCTCCTCCTTCCCCAACCCCTCCCGCACGCCTCATTCTCTTCCTCGTCCTCTCTGCGTTGAAATATTTCTGATCGCCCACCACCAGCCTTCTCTCCCCCGTCCCGTCTAGCTCGCCGTTCGCAACCGTGTATATACCACATGCGCTCGCCTGCAATCGTACGTATGTCGCGCGAACGACCGCGCATCTGTGGGCCTCTGTACGCGATGGGTATGCGCGCACAGTACACGCGCGCGCGCCCCAGAGAGAGAGAGAGAGAGAGAGAGAGAGAGGACGAGGTTTTGATGACGGGTTGCGGCTGGAGGGGGAGAGGGGGCGCAGTGGCTACGATTATTCGCCGGCTGTCGAGTCTGTATTTTAGCCGCGCGAGCTGTTACGGCCCATCGCCGCCGTTTTCCTCTGTGTGTAGTATATATATATATATATATATATATATATATATATATATATATATAATACATACACACTCAATTTGAGGAATACCGTGCGGTGGCAACGCTCCACCACCCCTTCCCGGGCCCCCCATTTTCGACCTCTGGCTGTGTATTGAGATTAGACCTAGAGGTCTATTATGTGCCGCTACCGCTACCGTCACTGATTCTCTCAATTTGTATTTCCGTAATGTAATTTTCCGTATATATTATGGAAGGTAATTCGATCCTTTTTCCCTGACTGTCAATCTGCGCCCCCCCCCTTCTTTTACATGACCTGCAATGCGTTACATTGTCCGGTAAATTAATTCGTTTATCGCGCAAAAAAAAAATGAACGATTGTATTTCATTTTTTCATCTATAACAATGTCTATTTTCTATACAGTAAATTGTAAAACCGACGATATTGATTGACCATCGCCATAAAAACAAAAAGACAAAAGAACATGTATGCAAAATATCTGAAAACCTGCTTTATGCTTTTTCAGGTCTCTCTTTTGAATCCATTAAGCAGCCAGACTTATGCATTTGTAGAATGCATGCGAACGACACATTCGGTAAATATACCCTAAGAATGTAGTTACGAAAAATCATATACCTACGAACCTGGCCGTGTTAAACATACGCGAACCCCGAAAATTTTAGGCAATCGCACCCTGGAACACCCAGAACTTTAGAACGACCAATTTACGAATTTATTTATTTTTTTTTTTTTGTATTTGTTTGTCCTTTTGCAGTAAGAAAAAAAAACCACCCGGTGTGCTAGGGAAAATTTCTGAAAGGATTTTCATTCGGCGATTTCTTAAAAATGTACAAGAGACGTTTTCTTATCGTCTGCTTAAGGTGTGAAATATAGATCTATAGAGCGCACGAGGGGAAACGGCGAAATACACACTCCCATAGCCAGTGCGGCGAACTCGCCGACGGTGGCGACGACAGCAGCAGAGCAGTAACAGGGCACCGTCGGCCAGATAAAGCGGCAAAACAGGATTTTATAGCCGTAGCAGATTAGGTATATATTGTCGCACGGCGAGAGAGTCTCTCCCTCCCTCTCGCACTCCACCGATCGCCCCTGCAGCGCCCACCGCGCCTCGTCCTCGTTACATTCTGTTAGCCCTGCTCCCCATTATCACTGCAGAGGCTTTTGTGCCCCTCTTCTTCCCCACGCCCGTACTTCTTTCCTCGCCTATAAACATTCTTCGATTTTTCCCCGTGCCGCTCGTTAGTACATAATATGTATCTATACATTGGTATCGCCCTGTACTAGGCCCAACCCTCTTCTGATAAAAGCGTGGTTATGTACACGTGCACACATGCATACATACATACATACTTATATATATATATATATATATATATATATATATATATATATATATATATATATATATATAATGGACATGTAGAGACGACGAAGAGAATAGAAGAAGCGGTTGACGCGACGGCACAGCCCCGGACGCGACAGTTGGCCGATATTTGTACACCCTTTGTGCCCCTTCCTATATCGTCCAATAGCTTTCCTCTCTATCTCACGCTTTCTCTCTCTCTCCCTCTCTCTCTCTCTCTATCTCTCTCTGGCAACCCCTTATCCTCAAAGTATTTTCGCTTGTTGGCGCAGCCACTAAACATCCAGAAGCACGCGGAGCTCCGAGTAAGCGGCGCGCACACAAGCCCCTTTCGAATCCGACCGAGCAATTTGCGAATGCTGGAAACGACGAAATTTCAAATAACAAAGCTTTAACTCCCCTCAGACTTCTCTCTCTCTCTCTCTCTCTCTCTCTCTCTCTCTCTCTCTCTCCCTTCCTTCTACTCGCCCACTTCTGCCTCTCCTATCGCACTCGTGCCTTTCCGGCTTCTGTACCGCGTATCTTTGCACAATAAACACTTCTAAAAAGACATTATATATAGGCATGCGCAGGAATAGTGAGAAAGAGAGTGAGAGTGAGAGAGAATGAGGGAGGGAGGGAGAGAGAGAGAGAGAGAGAGAGAGAGAGAGAGTAGGATGGAATGAGATACACCCTTTAGACGAAACGAGGAGAGACACGACGCTATCAATTTCTCTTTTGGAGGGTCGTAGAAGGTTGGGCTGTTATTTCTACATATACTGCCGCGCACAGACGCTCGTATTTCTTCATGATGAGAAGGCAAGGGGAAGAGAGGGCGGAGAGATTAGGAAGTCTATTGGGCAGTCACGGGAAAAGGAAAAATTGGTCGGGATTATTCGCTTATTGTTTGCTCGGTATAATAAGATCTCTATCGATGGGAAAATTGCTCCTACTGCTGCGTGCTCTCTTTCTCTGTCTCTGCCTCTCTCTCTCTCTCTCTCTCTCTCTCTCTCTCTCTCTCACTCTCTCTCTCTCTCTCTCTCTCTCTCTTCTCTGCCTCTCTCTGTTTCTTTATTCCCGCTCTCGAGTAGAATGAGGGAAAAAATATTCGTTTGAATTTCGTATCTCTAGTATAGATAGGAGATCATCGATTCCCTCGTGCCCCTTGCTGTCTCTCTCTCTCTCTCTCTCTCTCTCTCTCTCTCTCTCTCTCTCTCTCTGTCTGCTCACCCTTGGATTAAATTGAAAAATTATTTGAGTCGAGTGAACAAGAGGAATTTCTTTGCTCTGGAGAATAAATATGGCTGGTACGCGCAGCATATATGAACGAAACGGAAATATGACTGTACAGAGCTAATGGATTCAAAGACTGAATAGAATCCTGAATTATTTTTTTTGCTTCAGGATTTTCGTATCCTATAAAAATTATTCGATAACGCATCCCTCGTCAATGAAATTATTATCAACGATACACGGATAATAATCATCAACTGGTTCATCAGACATCTGATCAGACATCAGACATCAGATATCTGATTTTTAAATGAAAATACACGCGCGCGTTTAGAAAAGTAGGTATGTATGTATGTGTATATATGTATATATATATATATATATATATATATATATATATATATATATAATAGATCTGAAAATACCGTGGTTGCGATGAAAACTTATATCATAATCGGCTTTACCAAATCCAGGCTGCGCGCTGGCAATGCGGGTAAAGTGTCTCGTATAAACAGTAGGATCGCTCGTGTTCCGACGCTTTTGCGCCATCTCCATAACCACCCCTCCCCGCTCACTCCGTCCCTCTTGCACGCCACCCCTTTTGCCATTCAACGCGCATCGTACGAGCCCCCCCCCTCACCGCGCACCCATCCTCATCCCTTGCCTTTCACGCTCGAACGGCCCTAGCGCCGCCATGCCGAGCGAGAAACCGAGAAAGATATAGGGACGTATATTTAATATAGAGGGCTCCGGCGGAGAATTGCAGCGGCGGTATTACCGCGGGGCGAGGTGTGGGCAGAGGTAAGGGGCGGCTATAAAAGCCAGAAGCCGAGAGGAAGGGAGTCGGGGTTGAATATGTTACAATTATCGCTAAACCGAGAACGGCTTGAGCCTTCCACTTCCCTCGGTTATAATACAGTAAATATTATTTGTGTGTGTGTGTGTGTGTGTGTGTGTGTGTGTGTGTGTGTGTGTGTGTGTGTGTGTGTGTGTGTGTGTGTGTGTGTGTGTGTGTGTGTGTGTGTGTGTGTGTGTGTAACGCGAGAGTCGCGGCGATGGCGCTGCTGCGCGACCTCGACACTTACGACAATGCGCCACCCCTTCCCTATGCTCATACAGACCCCCGCGGGGCTACCCCTTGTACGCGCACACACGCAGCGCCCTCCCTGAGTTCTTATATATATATATATATATATATATATATATATATATATATATATATATATACAGACACAAGCCCCTCGGGACGAAAGTGCCTTTTTACGATGTCCCGCGGCGCGCCACCAACAAAGTAGAGATAAATACGCGCGTATGCGAACTCTCCTCCTCACCCCCCCCCAACCCGCCCGACCATCACCATACTCGCACTTCCTCTTAGGCGAGGACAGATAGTGTGTAGTCGAACCACGCGCTTGTTATTTGCGCGTGTGTAGCGCGTGCGCCTGTCCGATGTACGTGTGCCCGAGGCATACTACCCGCCTGCACGGAAAAGCTCTGCCGTATAAGAGCGAAGAGGGATGAAAATGAAATTTCCGCGTATATATACTGCCGCTGATAAAGTCACCGGCTGAAGCATTTTGCACCCCGGCCGCCGCACCCTCCGTCACCCCGACCCACCCACCCCCCTCCCTCCCATTCCACTACCGCGCCCATCCACGAGGGCGACGAGGGGCGACGCGAGGCGGGTGCGAGGTTCTTCCGCGCGCATATAAATTCTCGGCTCTCGGGCCACCCACCCCCCCAACACCCCGCCCCACTCCCCCGCGCCCCTTATCTACCGCCCAGCGCGCGCCGTGCGAGATGCTCGCTCGCGATAATTTTCCGTGCGCTGCGCTCGCGACGAGATGCATGGAAATTTGTTCCGTGACGCGAGAATTATTATACATACGGACTCGGGCGCTTGTGCTTCGAGTACAATATATGCGGTGCAAAAAAAACATCACAACCTTCCTGCAATTCCACTGGATACGTACATGAAAAAAAAAGAAAAATTTGAACGAGGAACTGTCAAATTCAATTCTTACCGACCGAGGGAAGAATACTAGATTTCGAATAATATCGTTACTATGTAAATATTCAATTATTGCAGAATATATAGACAAATAATTCTGAAAGGTTGAGACAAAGGAAATTTTTTTGAATGGTTATAAATAACATTTTTAGAATTTTCTCATTTTCAGTCGGTTTACCAATCTACCTTTAACTTTGAAACAATCTAAAAATACAGATAAATGAAGCTCGTGATTAACTGAAGTTGCAAAAGTTTGCAGTTTACATAGAAATACTATGAAAAACCGAGCACTTTTTACACAATCGATACCGAAGAGCAGTTTGCAGTCCGTTAAAGTAAGGAAAAAAAAACAACCAAAAAAACAAAACTAATAATTCCGTGATGGATCTGCGAACTAAGCTCGAATGCAGTTTCGAACGGTTGAAGCTATAGAAAACGTATAAGCAAATATTTTTTACTCCTGTGTACATATTATATACGATCAATAAACCGATAGGAAATAACGGGAGCTTGTAAAGCTCGCCAAGAATATCACGTACATCATTCGATACGGAAAAATACCTCGCTTCCTCTCTGAGAATCCTCTTCATTTATATATATATATATATATATATATATATATATATATATATATATATATATAGGAGAAAAATAGGAGAAAAATCTTTGAAAGAAATATTATATATATATATATATATATATATATATATATATATATATATATATATAAAGGGGAAGAAAATGCTGGGCACGCCGTCGCCGTAATTGCGCGATGGCTGACACTTCGTTACGTGCGCGCGAGGAGCAGCAGAGAGAAACGAGGCAGATGCGGCGACAGCTAATTTTTTTTTTCCACACAACAAACCACATCACAGCATACGTACACATAAAGATATACACGTATACATAAATATACACATGTACGCATACGCTTTCATCTTTTCTCATCCCCAAAGTTTGGCTTTCCCCCTCCCCCTGTACCCCTCATAGACCGGGAGCTCTCACTCACTCTCCCTCCCTCCCTCTCTCACACTCTCTCTCTCTCTCTCTCTCTCTTTCTCTCCCTCTCCTAGTCGTCGACATAATGCGTGAACTCCGCGACCCGGGAAATCTCGTTATCGTCCTTATTAAGCCGGGGCGAGCGCCAAGAGAGGGTGAATCCTTTTCAAGCTTCGAGTGAGCTAAAGAGAGCGGGCCGGTTTGATAGAAAAGGAAAGAGAGTAAGAGAGAAAGAGAGCGAGTAAGCGATGGGGAAGGATCGGCGGAACCTGGTATAATAAAAGTTTGCTCCCTCCATGTATACCGAATACCCGAGAAGCAAGAGAGGGAGAGAGAGAGAGAGAGAGAGAGAGAGAGAGAGATAGAGAGAGAAAGAAATCGAGAACAGCGTTTCCCGCTATACTTGCGGCTTGCAGCAAATTACCGGGTTATAGACATAAAAACTGTATAGCCGATATATAGATATATATGGGAAAGCCTCTATTATATGTGTAGGTGGTAGTGTCTAGCGTATATATATATATATATATATATATATATATATATATATACATACAGCGGAACACGCGAGAGTCGAACGAGCGGAAACACAAGAACGAGAGCGAGGGAGGGAGCGAGAGAAAGGGAGAGAGAGAGAGAGAGAGAGAGAGAGAGAGAGAGAGAGAGAGAGAGAGAACCGAGTGGTTATCGATACGGAACTTTCTTGATTTTCCTCTCCACGCTTTTTTTTTTTGTTTTATATCTCCGAGGTCTCCGGCGGGTTGAGTCTGCGAGCACGTATTTGTTCGCGTTAAACAGGGTCCAGCTGAGTTTACCGAGTTTTATTTCACTAAATTGATGATTTTTCTTTCTCTATCTCAACGTTATACAGCTCTATTAGATTGAAATTAAATTTTATGCAACGAAGAATGTCTTTTCTTTTTAAGAATCGCTAATGTTTGAATCGGCAAGTAATTCAATAAATAATTATGGAAGAATGAATTTGCATTAAAGTTAATGCTTATAGTTTGTACAGAACTGGAAATCAAATGTAAGATATGACTTCTAACAATATTGACGAATTGATTTTAAAGATTACAAACTAAATTTAAACGCTATTGGTATAAACACTCTACACAATTGCTTGATTCGTCAATTAGGTATATATATATATATATATATATATATATATATATATATATATATATATACTGTAGAAGCAAACGCCTACGTATTTATTCATAAAATATTTTACGTTGCGAGTAACGTCACATAAAGTTCATAAGCTATTAGAACTCGTCTGACGAATCACTTTGACCAATTACAGTTAATTAATTTTTTACTGCCAATGAGCTCGAAGCATGCCCAGAGAGGAGAGAGAGAGCGAGAGAAGCCACGATCATCACTTAAATATTTAACGATGGCGTGGTATAGAATTCCTGACATTCTTCTACAACGTAATCTATTCCGTCTTCTCTCTCTCTCTCTCTCTCTCTCTCTCTCTCTCTCTCTCTCTCTCTCTCTCTCCCTTTTTCTCTACCTCTCTCTCTCTCTCTCCCTCCCACTCTCTCACCTACCCCTTAAGCCAAACTTATACGCTCGTTTGAATGTCGACCGTTCCTTGGTACTAATCTAAAATATCGTTCTAAAACTAAAACGCAACAGAGTATGAATCGGGATTAACTGAGCAAATAAAGTGGAAATCGAAAGAAATAGAAAATTATGATTCCATAAGCAGATGCGAGTCACCGGTTCGACGCATCGGCTGGGTTTGAAGAATAACAGAAAAAATTCCATCACGGTCACGATCTGTTTTCTTCTCCATTTCGTGAACGTATTCCCCACCCCCGTTAGTTCAAATTCAATTACTCCAAATTCAGCGTGAAAATCCTGAAATTATTTTTATCGATCGTCGATTAAAAGGTACACTGCTTTAGAGTGCCCTTAATAAAGACATGATAAAAAGGTATAGTCAACCCAGTAACGTTTGGAGCCTATTACTATAAATATCGAGAACATTGAACAAGCAGCTTTCGAGCGCGCCTGGTGTTTCGGCATAAGAAGGGAAAGAAGAAGAAGATGAAGATGCAGAAGAAGAAGACGAAGAAGAAGAAACAGGGGTCAAAGAAAAGTACGGGGAGAAGAGCCGAAGGGAGCCTGAAAAGGAGGTCGCCCGTTTGGTTCTCCGCTGCACGGTGAGACGATGTCACGACACCGCTATCGACACTATCTCGACGCGGACGAGGACGACTATACGTGGCGGTATCTCTACCCCCCCCCCCAATCTAAAACCCAGGCGTTCTTAAGAGCTCTCCGCTCCCCCGAACAAGCCGCCGCTTAATGTATAGGTATATAATGACCCCGGATCGCGCGTGCTCGCGTAAAAACGCACTATAGGTTCCCACCGGTCTGTCATCCTTCCTTCTGTACTTTTCTTCTTCCTCCTCCTCTACCTCTTGTTCATCGTCTCCTTCCTGCGATTTACGTTCGTCGCCGGGTCACATGGCTCCTTCCGTGCGAGCCTCCTGCGCCCTGTATTTCGGACTTTTTCTTTTCTTTTTCTTAGCCTCGCAATCCAGTTCGAAGAGAAAAACGGTAATAAGATAGGGCGTCTCGTACAGGATGCATATTGTTTAAGGACAGAATGGCGATTGCGCGCGCGCGCGCGCGCACACACAGAGAAATCCAAATCGAAGGCCGACTTCGTCGTCGAGCGCCCACGCGTCGCCCCATTGCTAGGTGTCGATGCGCCTACGGACGATCGATAAAGTATACAATCGCGCGCCGCCCGAAGCGTCTTCGTTCGAAGCCGGAAAACGCTGCGGGATTCGTGGCGAACGCGTTGCGCAACGGCCCGTCAGCCGTTTGTGGTCTAGACGAAGCGACGTCCGACCAAAGGGATATTCGAGGGAACTGTCCATAAACGTGCCGGGGCGCGATTCGACTCGAGTCGCGTTCCGCGAGATCTTTCGGGAGTGGAGGGACAGAATCCGACACGGCAGATCGTCCGCGATTACATGGGCAATTGCTCGGCCAATTTCACGAGACCGCGTTCCTCCATCGTACAGACTCGGCGAGGAGATTCAGTAAAATGACGATCCCGTCGGTGGTATTAAATTGTTCCGATGCAATACATGTAATTTCTGGACCACTTACGTATACGATTACTATACAAGAGCCAGCCCGCCACCTCCGTCGCAACCTCCCGATCCCAGACAATGGCGACCCTCGAGGTTCGCCGAATCATGAGCCGACGTACCGAGAATTATGCTCTCTCTCTCTCTCTCTCTCTCTCGCTCTCTCTCTCCCTAGCCTCTCGTGTCATCGTTCTGACGCGCTCATAAAGAAATAAAAGCGTCCCGACCTACCGCTCCTCGTCCTGCTGCCATAAGTAATAAACCACTTTGAAAGACAGACCACGAGGAGCCGAGGCAAGTGATGGGCCCGGAATTATGCCGAGCATTGAAAGAAAAGAAGAAGAAAAAAAATATTTTTTTTTAATCGCTCCTCAATTCATTAGCGCGCGCAACGCGCGCAGCCACTCCAATCAGGCCCGTGCTCCGACGCGCCCGAGAGATTAAAGCGCGCAATACGAAACGTTTTCGAGAATCCCCTTCCACGGGCGCGGCGCAGGACGAAAAGGGACGAGGATATATATATATATATATATATTCGATATATATACACACTCCGATGGGCATTTGGTTGCGAATTCGAAAGAGCCTGCGCTGCGCATACAGGCACACGTGCACAGTGCACACACAGAGACGCAGTGCGTCGAGTGGACGACGCACAATGATAAATCTTTCACTCTCTCGACACGACGACGCGCGCGCGGCAATCAGTCACCCCGTGGCCATGAGGTTAGGATAGGGAACGGGGAAGGGGAGGGGGGGTAGAAGCACGCGAGCGTGACGGCTTAAATATACAAAGCCCAGTGCTGTTGTTGCTGACGGTACACGTATATTTATATACGTTTATTACGACCAAGAGATACCGAGAGAGAGAGAGAGAGAGAGAGTTGTTCGGTTGGCAGAATGAGCAGGGACGGGGAGGAACGTAAAAGGCAAGGAACGTCAACACATATACACACTATCGCAGCGGCGTTAGATTATATAGAAGGCATCTACCTGGTTGAGCGAGAGAGAAAGAGAGATAGCGAGAGAGAGAGAGGAGGAGGAGGAGGAGGAGGAGGTGGGATCGTGCCAACGGTAGTGTACGGTAGCCATTCTGTATATCATTAACCTCATCCTCATTTTTCGTCTCTCTCCTATACGTGTATACATTTTTCTTATACCCCCTCCCCAACGCTCATCCCCACCTCCACTTCACCTCGTGCTCCCGCGATGCTTTCTTTTGCCCACCTGGTCTTCGCATATTCTGAATTTGATTTTCTATCCACTACGCTGCATCCTCCTTTTTTTTCTGCACTCTTCGCTTCCTCCATTGAATTACTTTACCTCTTGGTCCGCGCGACAACAATGGCAGATCATATACGTTTGTAATAAAAACACAATAGGATTTCAGACTTGAGATATGACGATCGTCTATCGTTCGGATAATTATTTCTCGTTGCTACCAATACAATTTACCGTAAAATCCATTTCGTCCGTGATTAATGAAATGTAAAATAAGGACATTAACGATTGTACGGAACGATGTGCAAGAAGAAAGAACATTGGATAGACTGCGTCATCGACCCATATTAAACAGCTTCGTTAGGATTGATGCACGTATTACGAAAAATTACGTCTAATTATTCGAGATACATATATTTTTTTTTTTATATTAACCGGATGCGTCACCCGTCCCCCCTTCCATTCTGCATGCTGTCGGTCCCCGCGCAACATTTTTCCAATGCCCCCCCCCCCTTCGCCATTTCGTCCATCACGCTCGCTCACTCCAGCGATCCTCGGTCCCTTTCTTCACTCGCTCCTCGTGCGTGCTCTTGAGCGGCGACATTTCTCCCTCTCGACCGGGCGCGCACAAACGAGTAATTAACTATCACGGCAAGGGACACGTGTTCCCATCCTCATCTTCTTCTCCCACCCCACCACCGTAACACACACACACTCTCTCTCTCTCTCTCTCTCTCTCTTTCTCTCTATCTCTTCCTCTCTTTCTCTCTC
>JACCIC010000014.1:5230000-5247500 GCA_018907035.1 Sycobia sp. Sy_11
ACCGATAGGGGGGGAAGGGGGTTCAGACCATATACGGGAAGGACACATGGCTATACGGGCGAGCGGATCGTAATACGTGACCGGCGTGCATGCGCGCAATAGCGACCAAGGCGCGAGAGGGGGTGGGGGAGGGAGTGGAAATCGCAGTTTAGCGCTCGCGAGCGTTGGAGAGAGAGAGAGTAAGAGAGAGATCGTAAACTCGGTTATACCCCGATGCTAAAAGCAGAGAGAGGGGCTGGGGGAGAAGAAGACAGAGAAAAAGGGGAGAAGGAAGGTGAGGACATAGGGAGAGCGAGAGCGAGCAAGGGGGAGAGAGAGAGAGAGAGAGAGAGAGAGAGAGAGAGAGATGGATAGAGAATTACCTCTGCGGGCGCCTATAATGGCCGGGTACTACCTGCCGGTGAATTTATCTCCGGCATTCATCTTCCCATTAGCGGTGAATAATACTAGCGGCGTTTACGTGCCAATTTTCCATTCGACGCTCGATCAACGCTATGCAGCCGCGGCCGTCGCCGCCGCCTCCGCCGCCGCCGCCGCCGAGGCCGCTCTCTACCCCACAGCCCACACGCTGGATTATTACATTGGCTATCTCTCGAGCCACTGCTCTGCTTTGTGCACTCTCCCCCCCCCTCTCTCTCTCTCTCTCTCTCTCTCTCATTTTCTCTCATTTTCTCCCTCTCTCTCTCTCTCTCTTGTTTGGGGCTCGCGGCCCCTGCCTGACTGCCGTACACAGAGCCATTTTCTCCCGCAGCACGCCCACGCACGCGGATCGATCGTCGCTTTCTGCTGCGCGGTCGAGAGAGTGCGCACAGTTATACAGAGTTTCCTATCTGTTCGACTTCATCTCCGGTGCACATGCCTACGTATGTGTGTGCGTGCGCGCGCGCGTGTGTGTGTATGCAGAAAGAGCGGGGGGGGGATCAGACCTCAGCGACGTGTGAAAGCGGTCGAATCGTGGAAGCGGACGCGCGCGCGCGCGCACGGATCAATCGATTACGCAGCTTATATGGAATGAAAGGGAGAAAGGGAGATAAGACGATAAGGATAGCCTAAAGAAAGAGTTAATATAATAATGACGCGTTCGAAATCGGCTGATATATATATATATATATATTGTTTTTGCGGAGGTCTATACTTATAAAGCTAATCTTAGAGTTTCGCGGGCCCTCGTAGATAAATCAGGGATCATGGAATGATTTTTGTTCGTCTATGCCTGCGAGATTCTTAATACACTGATTGAAATCACGTTTCAAGAAATTTCAATACAGTAAAAAGAAGCCTATAAATAACGTGCAACATCCTAAACCACCTGCGTGAGTTAATGTCCCACCAGTTCCTGCGCGAAATCACTGAAATCGATTACTATGGCGGTCTTGCCCACATATCGCGTGTGTACCTGGCGCTGTTGCGATCTATAAAGCTGCTTTCGCAAAGAATGCCTCGAAAGAATGGCATTTGGCACGAGAGGTGGGTACAAATCTGAGCGGAGAGATCGCACGAGTATTAATTTTTTTTTTTACAATGGTTATGTTTGTCGACACTTTAATAACAGGAGTCAAAATTTTAGAAAATTCACGAACCAAGGAAGAAATAAATTTATTATTTTGAAAATCATTCAATTGTATTATATCATATATATATTTTATTGTAGAATACTCATGATCTTTCATAAATATGTCAATAACACATATGACAATACAATATCTAAAAAATAAATGAAAAGTTGTACATAGCTTTTTAAGAAAAATGCTTAATCAAAAAAGTAACTTAATTCATAAATATTAAATTAAACAATGAATACAATAAAAAGCACACTATATATGGTGTCGTTATTTGTGAGATTTCTGTATGTCAGAATGTGTATTTATCTGTAGATGTACATAAGCTATTAGAGTTGAATCGCATGGCTCTACTAAAGATTTCAAGATTGTCATTCAAATTACGAGAGACAAAGAAGGGAACGCCATCTATATCCCTTAGAGACTAATATCTTAAGGATGTGAAATTCCTAGTTTCTAGCTTATACAAAAATAGTACAGCGAGCTATCTCTAATACTATGACTAAATAAACAATTGAGACGTCAAAAATCGTTAAAGAATCGTTAGTGAATAATACTTATCGTGACAATTCGTAGTTTTCCAACTAATTTGCCATGTTAGTGTTATCATCGATACTTTGTATATACACGAATAGCAAAAAAATGAAAAGAAAAAAACATATAAATCATGGTTTGTCAAATTTCTCTCAAAAGAAGCTAAAAGTAACAGTCTAAAAGTTTTCAACTCAAACGCCTTGGTATTTGTCAACATTCCAAGAAGCGATGGAAATTTATAAAATCTTGAAACTTTGATATATATTTTCCATATCTATGGCTCCTCATCAATATTTCGACATAAAATGGAAAACACATATAATCGTCAACATATGAAATCATTATCTTATGGTATCATAGACAGTGCAATCCAGGACGAACACTTAGGCTACATCCTCTCTCTCTCTCTCTCTCTCTCTCTCTCTGATAAATACAATTCTAATTCTAATTCTCTCAATCTCTTGCTATAAATTAGCTTCCCTCGCAATATATATATATATATATATATATATATATATATATATATATATATTAACGCCGTATATCAAGGAGACGAACGCAGTTCGCCGTGGGATCACCGAGTTTATAAATCTTCGCGATCCCGAGCACTGCTAAAACTCAAAAGCGTGACCCACGTCTTCCCTTGTCATCCGGTCCATATATATATATATATATATATATATATATCTATATATTATATATATATATGTTGGCGGCTGGTCTTTGAGATTTTCCCTTTACATGCTATTCTATATATATATATATATATATATATATATATATATTATATATATATAGAATTGTAGAAATTACGAAAAAAATTTCGAAACAATGAACAACCATTTGTTTTCGACAACTCGCCCCGTTATATCCCCGCCCGCATATGTTCTGGGATGTACGCGTACGCGGGCGCAGAGAGCCGCTGTCTCTTACTTACACTCGTGTTCCAACGCGCGCGGGTGACAAACGCATCGAACGAATCGGCGATTCGAAGCCTCCGATTGCCGAGGAGAAGCGCTCGAGGCGCAATCGGGAGCCTCGTTCTTCGCTTCGTTGCTGCGACGATCGACCGATGCCGCGCGGCCGCGCCGGCCGCTTCTCGTGCGATCCAGAGGGGTGTGGATCGGTTCGATTGGTCTCGCGCATGAGAAGAAGTCGGGTCTTGTCGTTATGGGGTCTGTAATTCTTACAGAAATATCCAGACCTAATTCGGCTGGACTTCAAGATGATTCTTACGCACTGCAAAAACACTCGCTCGGCCGTGTTTCTTTCTTCGCCCCCTAAAACGGTCGTTCAATTCACTTTCTGTCGCGTTCATCGTCCATTCCACCTATTTTATTATGCCAACTCGGCCGTACAGTCTTAAATCGTTTCACTTAAGCGTCTTTTCGAGCCAATGGTGGGAAGGGGGGGGGGAGGAATGAAAAGACTCGCCGGGCCAGAGTCAAGTGAATAAAGAGGCCGGACCAATTGGTGGCACGCCAATTGTGTCTCGGTTTCCGGTCGCGGCTACACGCTCGTCTCGACAATACAATTTTTAAGATCTGTTTATTACCATCTTTCGGTTTAGCCGCCCGGTCGGCGCGCTCAGTTCCATTTGTTTGTGTCTAAAGGCAAGAAATGGGGGAGAGCAATGCGATTGGTCCTCTAATTCATTTTACCATTGACTTCGTCGCCACATATCTACTCTTCAATGAGTATAATTGTGCATAGCACTGAATGGCCGAATAAGCGAGGACAGATCCGTTTGTAACCGCGCGTTACAAATCTGGGTCCTTTTGTACTGTACAGAAGTGTCTCTGACTCGTGCGAGCAGTCGGCAACCATCGATTCAATGCGGTCATTATGTGCAAACAATTGTGCGCGTGGTGCCCTTCGACTTGAATACAATACGCGCCTTTCTATATTATCTGTAACTATATCTATTTATATAGTCTCTCTCTCTCTCTCTCTCTCTCTCGCTGTTATTTTAACGGATCCCTTGCACAGTTGATTTTGGTTTTCTCTCAATTTTTTTAACCCCATCATTGGTTAACATTCGTCAGTGTCTGGAACGAGGAAAGCCTCTCAGAATATCCCGACGCCCCTTAATCCATCCATATAGGATTCGTATACTTCGAATTTTTTATAAAACCAGAGCCACAATTAAGCCGAATTCAGATGAAGCGATTCCGCCGTGTACAAGTGCGTCCTCCTTAACGCTGCCGCCCATCCCTTATCGTCGTTTTTTCTTCCCTATCTTCGCGCGGTGCGAAAGTTTCGTAACGACGCGTGAGAGTGTATGATACTTTGTCAAGAGTGCATCGTACAGTGCAGAAACGTACGCCACCCGGCACGACACGACGATGCAATTCGCATCGGCTGCATTACCGTAGCAATTCCCGACCCACTCCAATCTCTTGAGGCTGTTCGCTGGTCGTTTTGTATTAAAAACAGTTTAACTTTCAAAATTCAATCGCTAACGTCTGTGGGCTTAAAATAGAAATGAAGCGGCTCGGGAAGGCGTGGCTTGAATGAAGTAACACGGCATCCGAAGACAATTTTAGCCTATTGGATTTCCTTTCTTTTCATTCTTTCAATTCTTACATTATTGACAGATAGGCGTGAGACCGACTCTTACTATACCTGTGTATTTTGCATAAATATTGACTTATTGCAACTGTACAGCCTTCTGTCATATTGATGGAAATTGATCTGTGACTAAACTTCATTGTAATCTTTAATTTCATATACGATATTTATTAGTCTGTACTTTAAAATCGCGTAATATTTAAACATTAACGCGTTCGCTTGATGTATGAAATTTTGCCACCCCCATTTTATCATATCTATAATACAAATAAACATCTGCCTAGCCAATGTAATCGTCATACCCGGTCGCCCACGCGCGGGCCAGGCATATACGCATTATAAATCAGCCACCAGGCTCGAAGAACAAGGCGGATCGACGCGAAGCGAGGCGATTTATAATTCGCCGCGGCGAGTCAAAGTCCGCCAAACGGTAGGCTTGTGTGCGTGCGCGTGTCTATATTATCTGCGGCGCGCCGCGAAGGTGAAAGTGTCGGTGCAAGGCGAATTCATATTTATATATATAAACACACACACACACGCGCGCGCGCGCGCGCGTGATTCTTTAGTGCGTTCATATACGCACATGTAGGCATTTTTTAATACGCAATTATTTCTCTCTCTCTCTCTCTCTCTCTCTCTCTCTATGTCTGTCTTTCTCATACTGCTTCTCGTGAGCTATAAGCGCACAAACACGTAAGGGGGTCATCCGGGGGAAGAGATACTGATCGAGCGAGCGAAAGCGCAACCAGTCAATTTTAATGTGATTGTGAACGCTTCATTTGTGTATGTGCGTGCGCGCGCGCGCGTGTGTGTGTGTAAATAAATATATATTTACAACGGAAGTGAATGGCGGCAGCTCGATCCTTCTTTCTCTGTGAATGTCTCTCTTTCTTTCTCTCTCTCTTTAAACTAGTGTGGGTGTCTCTCCTTCCTCTTATTTTGTTTCGCACCCTCTGACTCATTCGCGTCGAGAGGTGCACAAGATACCGTTACGGATAGCGGTTCTCTCTCTCTCGATGTATCCTTGTTTATATATTTATTGATAATAGGGGGAAACACGCGCAGAACAAGCAACCTCGCACAAAGAACCAGCGTCAAAGAAAGAGAGAGAAAGATAGATAGAATAAATTGTCTCTTTATGTCTAGCGCACAAACCCACAAAGCTCAGTACGGCTTCATTAATATTCTAGCACTGATTTGAAATGGTTTTATTATCGGCAATATATAAGTGGTGTGTGGGGAGGGGGGCTATTATATTCGCCAGTTCCCTCTCCCTTCCAACTAAAAGCGAGTGCACTTGCAATCGGTACGTTTACTTTCGTAAGAGGGCGCATTAGCACAGTTAAAACATTAATAATATTTGCCCACCTGAAGAATGGTCTGTACGTAGAGCGATGTTTTGCGTTATATGCATAGAGTAATTGCACACTGTAGAGATAAAGTGCGATAATAGTAAATTGGAAAAACAATCTATATATGATGTTCTTGCATTACCATGTATGACAAATGTATGAATTAATAATGCGACCCACACTTATTGAAGACTGACTTCTGTTAAGTTCAATAAAAAAATATAGATATAATTATTCAAAAATAAAATATATGTATTCCTAATTCTATTCCAATAATTCTTTACAACCGTTTCAATTTGTACCTTGAGGTACAGTTTAAAAATTTAATACGGAAGTATGAAAGTTGGCTACCGAAAGGTCGCCAGTCAAATACCTTTGGCAATGAACCGAAGTTACTTCGCTGCTACACCCCCCCCCCTCTAACTCTCCATGACTCGAACTCATTACCCTTTTAATATTTTAATAAAGAAAATGCCGCGATATTAATGATGCGCCGCTGCCGCTTCGGCTTGGCGCGCTCGACCCTTCAGCGCTCTCCCCCCGTAACTGGCTGTATTACAGTGCCCTCGGTCCCGGCAACTTTCTCGTTAAGAGAAAATAAAGTGCCAGGCGCGCTGGCCTCGCCTTCCGTCGGAATTTCCGTTGTCTGCCCCGGTCGCGCGCTACAGTTTAGATCTTAAGAAAGGCCCGCGGTGGCGGGGATAAAGACCGAGAAACGCCGGACGCCTACTGATTAAATTGAGAGGGAGAGAAGGATGGAGAGACGGAGAGAGAGAGAGAGAGAGAGAGAGAGAGAGAGAGAGAGAGAGAGAAAGAGAATGAGATAGTAAAACGCTTAAGGTTCGAGGCACGACAAACTGCCACTCCTAATGCCAATTAGTGCCATTTTACCGACCGCTCGCTACCACCGTCCCACGCACGACATCGCCCGAAGGGCTTCACATATCTCACAGACCTTAAACTATACGAGATATACATTGCAATTTTTTCATTTACGAACAAACGTTGCTACCGGGCTGAAATGGTTTTGTAATGATTTTTCTGGTCTCATCAGTTCCACCTCTAACTACTGAGAAGATTCTCTGCTCCTAGAACTTCGTCTATTAGCATCAAGCTGGTCCTGAACGTTCGGGAAAAAATGAAACCAGAGCTAGAGGAAAAAAATTGGTGCAGAAGAATTAAAATATATAAAAATTGCAGTAAGTTAGCATAGTGCATAAGTTAGAATATTGCGATAATATTCGCTTTCCACATCTCTTCCCGTTCGAAGATAATTAATAAAAATTCTTCCTCCGCAATCTCGATACCAAATAATCCTGCATTCAATTGCAATAATTTCGGTCTTCTTTGTAGTCGATTCTTCTCAATTTCGTTCATTTGTCTTGACCATTCTTTTGTTTCAAATGCCAAGAGATGGATTTTTCAATGGACTCATATGTCATCCATAGCTACGATAAATGTTGCAAAAGATCTGCTTAATAGAGGTGACATGATGCAAAAAAAGCGATGCTTTTTAGATGCCTAATCGTTTCTGCTAGCTCGGCCACTTTCAATCGATAATCATCCGATACCTGATTTATGCATTTGTCTCATCTCACCTTGCTCGGCAACAGCAGTGTCGGTCTCGACCGCTTATACGGCCTCGTTCAAAGTTTGCAATCTAATATCTTACTGTTATAAACGAATGTAGTATACTTTCTCAGAGTAGAATGTAATTCAGCTTTTTTATTCATTGGGCGATCATCTCGAAGACCAAACTTGATCCTGCTAAAAGCACTCTTAGACTTTTTTCCAATAGTATCATAATAAGCAGACCAGTGTCTCTTTTTGCGAATATAGTCATTAATTTTTTTTAATATATTCATAGGGAATAGGATTACTGCAATACGTAATTATTATAAACGTTAAAGTTTTTTGTGTGTCTAAAATATCTACAGTATGCTGCCTGATGTACTCGACACTGATAATAAGTACCGCGATGCTTAATTGATTCCTGCATCAATGTATAAATGCACCAATTACGATTTAATCGCAAGGTACGTTTTAAATTGATCGAGAACTACGGACCGCTGAGGCTAATTAACAATCATTTTAATTGCATTTGTCTTTACGTAAAATTTTGCCAACGAGCTTATTATTTTACACGAAATAAATCCAGGACAAAACATCTTTGAAGATCGGATCACCCGTCGGCGCGCTCGACGCGTTAAGAAAACAAGATAAAAAGAGTCTGACTGGCGGGTCTCTGACAAAGCAAACAATTCTTCTCGCGCAAAATACGTGTCGATCCAGCGGTGCAAATGAATGGAGCCGTCGGCGTAGCGAGCGAACGCACATCGCTTGAAAAGAAAAAGCCATCGATCGAACATCAAGACAACCGCGCTCTCCCCAGGTCTGCCAGAACGGAAAGAAATAAATACACCGACACTCGCGACCAATACGAGGCGCTTTATCGAATCCCGCGGGCAAATATAAAAGAGAGAATTTTCTCAGTGCCGTAGCATCCCTCGAAGACCTCCTATCCTCAATTTTCACGGGCGGTTAGTCGCGCCTTCTCCGATTTGGATCATCTTCGCTCGGCCGGATAAAGGGCCGCGCATCCGCTCCCACCTCTCGCCTGACGCTTATCGACGGCGAGCGCAATTTCGAAAGCGGCACAGCATCCGAAGAAGAGGGCGCTAGGGGGGTAGGGCAAAATGGCAGCCAGCCTTTTGTTGCCCGGGGACGATCGGAGGCTCAGCGCGCGTTTCCACGGGAAATCAGTGTAATGGATCGTTTTCCGTCACGATTGCCCGACGATGATGGATGGGGGCTCGTGGCGTAGCTGTAACCATTGTAACGATCGGCTTGAGAATCGTTGAAAGGAACGACGCGGCGAACCGCGCGATCGCGGTGCAATTGGTGCGCGAAACACGCCAGTCGCTCGGCTACCGCGGTGGGGAACGTAAGACCGATCGTTTTCGAATTGATATTTTCAATGGCGAAGACAGGGCTCGTCGGCAGCCGGTCGCACGGATAATGTTTCAGATGTGGAGATTAATTCTTTTTTTCTTTTTGTTTTTGTAAAGTCAGTCGATTTAGAAGTTTATATGGCTGATATGCCTAGTTTATCTGTGACTAAAGCCTTTTACTTGGAACAACATTATTGCTAAACAATAAAAGCAATAAGTCGCGCGATATATTCATCGATTTGGTCAATTAAGACATTATAAGATTATGAGATTTTGATATAAATCGAGAATTAGTTTTATAATCGAAAGCCGGGCACGGATTGATGGAATCGATAAAATGCTATCGATTCGAATTTAATACATATCGTATGGTTCAGAAAAATTGTGCATTTACACGATGACAAATTGAAACAATGTGTATTATGTATCTATCTGAATACAGTTATGAAATAAAGGCGCACAATTACACGAGACTAATTCGAAGAATATGCACATGTGGAAAATATTAATTTAAAATGAACGAAAAATTTCCTTCATTCGATTAAGATTCATCAATGTTCAAATCAATGACTTTTCATTTTCAGCAATTTAAAGCATTCCGCGAGGATTTGTCACTTTGACTGAAAAATCGATCTCTTTTTTTTATCGTTTTCGCGTCCAACCTCCTGTGAGCAAACAATGTCCTTTTTTGTAGACCATTTCGATGAAGCGTGACGAAAACTGGTACAGATTTATAAAAGTTAAACAGAGATAGGAGCAAGCAATATTATTTGTAGTCAAAATAAGCATTTTTATTCAAGGCCTAGGGACTATTTTTGGATATAATATAAAAGCTACTTTACAAAGAATGGATAAAGCAAACATCCATAAAAATCATTTACCGACGCAATCAAATGTTCATTAAAATTTATTTGTTACCCCGATAATAGTAGTTGCGGTAAGATTATTGCATAATTAGCGTAATTTTCTTCATGTCCCTTAACGGCTCTAACGATTAATGAATATAGATTTGTATACTTCTTTAAGCAGATTATAAAGTGGAAAGTAAGATTTACTTATCAGTCTTTTTTCCCCTTCAAATTACATATTGAATTATGTAAGTATAGTTAAGTATAGACTACTAATTACTCAAGTCAAAGTATGCGCGTTGCAACATTTATTGGCCTGCAGTTCTAGTTAACGAAGTTGTTAAATAAAAACTCAGGGTAGCATTTCACGGGGAAACTTTCTTGAGAAATATCTGCGTCTCGATATATATACATATAACCAAATGAAACGAAAGCTTGCATCACCACCAAGTCTAATGATAAATTATCTAGATCTGCTGCGTTTATATTGAAAATGCTGTATTCACTTTTTACCAGCGCCTGAAAAGTTCGATATGCATTTGCAGCAAATAAAGCCAATGTATATAAAAATTATTCTACTGATGTATTTTTACTGCCTCTATAATTTATCAGATTCTATGTATAAGCCATATATAACTTCTTGCAAAATTAATCCCAACCAGACCACTTTGTATCTCAGAATCGAGAAGGAATGGAGAGCTGCTCTAGGGCGTTCTTTCATCCACCTAAACAACAATCTCGACGGAATCCCGGCGAGGGGTTACGCAGAATAACACACTAAACTCCTCGTTGTCAGAAAATTAATAAATTCAGGAAAACCGATATAAACGCACGGCAGTTCGACCCTCCCCCCCCCCTCTCTCTCTCTTTCCTTTTCCTTATCCACGAAAATCCACCCCGAAGAACTCTGAAGTATGCGATAATAATTTTGGACAACCCTCGCCGATCGAGACACTGCAGAGAGCCTTGTGGATCTGAAAAGGTCCATCGCCTTCCCCGCATTTCTCTCCCTCTTTACCCACTTGTTTTCGCACAACTTAATCCATGAGTTTAACCCCGGCCTCACGATGCGCGCTATATAATAAGTGCCTGAACGTGCAATATAACCGAGGAAGAAGAAGAAGAAGAAGAAGAAGAAGAAGGAGAAGAAGAAGAAGAAGACGAAGAGAGCCGAAATTGCGGTGGTCCAGGAACGTTAATGGCGCGTGAGTTTTGTTCGCCAATCTTGCCTGTATACTCGGTTCATGGGAGAAGAGCAAAGTTCCGAGATAAGACTGTATGTGAAAGGGGGGAGCGTATGAGTTTATTGCGAAGAGATCCTTAGGAATTTTATGCCTTTGCGGAAAGGAGTTTGGCATACTTTTGTTTTCATCCACAAAATCGCACAAGAAAGAGCTTATTATTAGATTTAGGATTAACTGAAATATATACATACGGTTTATTAATGGAATAAAATATATTATTCAACAATTGTGTACAGGATGTTCTTTGATCGTCCTGCGCAAAGTCTGTGCGTAAAATAAAAAAAAATCATTTTTTGCATTGAATATTATTCTTTTCCACCCAAATTGACTGTGCGTGAAGTAAATAATTGGTCAATGTTATCTAAAGTTTTAAATGAAATATCCATCCGCGTATAAAATTATTTCCTAAGCGGATTTTGACTTTTATTTCCTGACTTTTTTTATTTCCTACTTTGCGCACTATAAACCAATCGGAAAAGTACGTTTCACCACGAGTATGGGAAGTTGATGGTTTCTCTCGTAAACCAGGTTTCACATGACGTAAAAATAAACTTGCACGCTAAATTTCAGCTATATTTTGTGCCTTAAAAACTGTGAACTTATATGGAAGTCGTGATTTAGACTGTGTTATCCAATAGAGCGGTGTCGGTTTTTTTGCGCACAAGCTGACATCGCCGCAGACGATCAGTCACTGGCTTTGTGCAAAGTTGATTAATGTTATTTCGCGTGGCGTTCATACCTGTCACATTGCTCGAATGAACTGTGCCTTAGAAGATACAAAATTGGAATTTCACAAATGTCATCGGTAAAAATGTTGCTTGTATTTGCTTCTGAAGAAATAGTTCGCGTCAGCATACTAGTTAGCGTATTACACCATTTTGCACTTAAAAATACCACTGCAACACCTTGAACGTGCAACTGTGAAAACGAATTTCACGCTTAAGATTACAATTTTGGGTATGCAAGAGAAACGTGTATTTCCAACACTAGCGGCCGTCCGTGCAGAATGTTCATGTATGAGAATAGCTTACGCGCATACTTATTGAAATTACATACAAAGAATAGCATTAGTAGAAGATACAAAAAAAGAACAACAAGCTTTAGGGAAAAATCAGATGAGATTCTGGAAAATTACTTCTTAATCCAGATTGACTCCGAGAAAAATAATAAATGCGTGAATGTGTATAGACATATATATTATGTCCCCGAACAGACCCAACATCTTTTCCCACCGGAATTCCCCCCCCCCCCGCCGAGTTTGCGTTTTACTTCCTCGCGCTGCACGAGGAAGCAATAAAAGGCCAGCCCGGAATAGTACAATGCTTGAAGGTATATATGGTGTATATGTAGGCAAGAAAAAACGACAGCGGCGTGGCAAGAACGGCCGGCGGTGCAGTCTATCAGGCCAGCAGGACGTATATACCACGCGGTGCGGCGCGGAGCGCGCAAAGAGCCAACTTAGCGCGCGCGCTCGCTTTCGCAGGTAAATCGTGGAGTTATTTAAACGAGTATAATGGGGATGAGAGAGAGAGAATGTGTGTGTATGTGTGTGTGTGTGTGTGAGAGAGAGAGAGAGAGAGAGAGAGAGAGAAGAGGGGAGACTGTGGTTGAAAGAGAAAAAAGTAGCGAAAAACCGTCTCGGGGCGAGCAAACCGGTAGTTAGTAGCAGCGTGGCACTGCTTATACCCCACCCATCTCGCCATATATGGGACCGGGCTAACGTGTGCTTGGACGTAAACACAATTGCACCCCCGGCGCACAATAGCTTATATGTCCCGATCGTTTATCGAGAGAAAGAGAGGAAAAGAGAGAGAGAGAGAGAGTAAGTGAGAGACAAACCCCCTGCTTGACTATATAGAAACTAAAGTAGCTTCTCTACTCCCCTATTTTTCATGCGCAGTGACAGTATGTGCAATCGCGCACGTGAATACAAACTATATGTAAAAAAAGTACAGAATTATATATATATATATATATATATATATATATATATATATATATATAGAGAGAGAGAGAGAGAGAGAGAGAGAGAGAGAGAGAAATCCAAATGATCTCTCTCTCTCTCTTACTCTGTGCCCCTCTCTCAATAGTGTATGTAGTAGAATCTAGGACACAATTGAATATACAAGCCGATACCATTTTCCTGATTGCTTTTGAGTGACATTCGAGATTTAATGTTTCAGGGGCTGATATGTACATTGTATTTTTCTGCGCCCGTGCACGCAAACACACACACACAAACTTTATCGAACATGCCGAAGAATTGCAAATTTTATGTGGCAATCTACTGAACAAAATATAATTATAACTTCAGTGAAAGCATCGTGTTATTTTTATCTAATTTTAATTTTATTTTAATTTTTAATTTTAATTTAATCGTTATTTTATTAAGTCTAATGCGATATAACACCTCTAACGAAAAATGTAAAACGTGGCAGGTATTGAACAAAATGTATACGCTAAAACAAGTTTGAGACCCGATGGTTTTTCTATACAAATTCTCAATATACCGAGCAGATCGATAATTCTCAGAAGCATAATGGAGAAAAGGGAAAAAAAAACAAGTATACATACCGATAAACTAGCTACACAAGAATACCGCTCCAAATACGGAGTGCCTAACTAACGTCGACGCGAGGAAAACAGGCGAGAAAAAGAGGGCGGGAGGAAGAGAGGGGGGAAGCAGTTGACGGAAAACCACGAAGGATAAAACTAGCGGGAAACGGTTAAGTAGTTCCGGGGCAAGTACTCTGTTCTCTCCTTCCCCCTATCTCTCTCTTTCTCTCTCCTTCCCCTTTCCACCCTTCGCCACATCTCACTCCTAGTGGACCAATTTACGGGGCTCTTAGGCTCTTGGGGTAGCAGACGGTAATACAGTAACCCAGCCGTATACCGGGCGCGGTATGCGCGCGAAGAGAAGGAGAAGGAGAGACGGAGACCCGAGGGGTCGTTTCCGGCTATTGTGTTCTTGCGAGAGAGCAGGAGAAAGAGAGGAGCACACGGCTGGCCGTGCCGGAGGGATTATTTTGGCGGGAAAAGGGATTTCGCCTCACGTTTAGCTACATTTTCTCTCTCTCTCTCTCTCTCCTTCTTTCAGCTTGGGTCGGCTTATTGGCTCAGCACCTGCCATCGAGCGAGCTTAATTTTTTTTCCTCTCCCTCCCCTGGCGATTTGCTCGCTTTCTCTCTCTTGCCCACCTCACCCCTCTTGAATAGCTGTTACCCGTCTTTCTTTAGTGTTTATGTGTGTATATACATATACATATACATATACATATACATATATATATATATATATATATATATGGGAAGTCTTCCCCGCGATGAGGTGTCAAACGAGATCCAAAGCACACTGCCGAAGTCACGTTGCTTCATTGTACAGAACAGAACTGGGAAGGGGGGAACTCCTTTTTCCACTGCTTTCTATCTATATGCATTATCTTTTTATACTGACGACGCAAGGGAGGATATATATATATGTATTTGCTAGAGCTCGATTCTGTAACAAAGAGCACGCGTATAATCTGTAAATGCTTCGAAGATAGTATATGGGCCTTTCCAAGATTTCAAACGAATAATTCTATTAAAAATGTTTCTTGATTTCTCGATTGAGATGTGTCGATATTCCGTTTCGGATAAAAAAATTTTCAATGTCTCCAAAATTCCTCGCGTCTTTTTGCAATGATTTTTTTGTATTTGATATAAAAAAAAAAATAAAATAAAATTCCGTTTAAATAGAAACAAACTAATATGTTGCTTTGTCTCGTGATGAAGAATCAGCAAATCAAATATTAGTAAATTCAAAACGTAATTTCTATTACATCGTCCTCGTATTGCTCTTACATCGATCCATTAGCAGAAATTGCGCTCTAGTCGCTTACACATGCGCGCGCGCGCCAGACTGAAAGTGGAACGATCGGGAACAATAGGGAGAGGGAACACGCGCGCGCGCGCGCGCTTTGCTTACCTAAAAGAGAGCCCCCGAGTGCGCTCACGCGATAGAATGAGATGGTTTTTCAGCTGTGCATATTTGTTCCTCGGGGTTAGACACGAGGTTATGCATATATATATATATATATATATATATATATATATATATATATATATATATTCACACATGTAGATCGTAAAAATGTTAGAGTACGTGGAGGTAGGTATACAATCTACATAGATATATATATATATATACTGAGGCCACCTAAACACGCCGATTAAAAGTATCAATATTTGCCAAATCGGGGGGATCTTGTGCAAACTGAAGCCCGCCTGTTACAATCCCCTCTGTTACCATCTTACTGATACTCTTGCTCATCTTCTCTCTTTCCCGTCTTCTCTCGCCCTGGGTCTGTTTTCGTTCTACTATTTATTCCCTTTCGGGCGAGATCAATAATTTGATGATAATTTTTTTTTTTTTTTTTTGATTTAAAAGGAAGAGGCGAAGGAGCTTCGTATTAGTTTTACAATAAATTTTCTTCCGGCGAACCTATTTGTTCTTCAACTGTCAATCATGTATAAATCCAACACGCATTAACAAAAGCTTAAGGACGCGATTTTACGTGAACAATAATTGATTTTTTGTTGATATTTTCTATAAAAACTGATATAATTAAGGGGTTATCGAAGACAATTCCACCGATCGAATAGAAGTACTTTATTTTTTACTATAGAATATAGAATACTATCGAATACTATGGAAACAGTGAATGATGGTAATCTTTGCGATCACTTATTGTCTACAAATATTCCTGAGAAGATATTGTACTTTTTTTACTCGATCGGTATAGAAGAGCAGTCGATAGCCCGTTCACTGGAGGGAAGCTAAACGTTCCCAAGCATTGGGAAAGGTTGTTTAACGCAGTATAACTATATTAAAAGATGTCGAACGTAAGTGTGTGTGTGTGTGTGTGTGTGTGTGTGTGTGTGTGTGTGTGTGTGTGTGTGTGTGTGTGTGTGTGTGTGTGTGTGTGTGTGTGTGTGTGTGTGTGTGTGTGTGTGTGTGTGTGTGTGTGTGTGTGTGTGTGTGTGTGTGTGTGTTAATAGAAGTGCACGCGCGACCCTGCGCCAACTCTATATATTATTAGCAAGTACAACTTGACCAAGTTTGTATAAACTCGTTCGAGACAGCTAAGAAAAAAAAAGGCAAAAAAAGAAAAAGGAGAACCGAGGAGAATAAGACCAATATACGCGAGAGCCGATAAAATTCGAATCGCTTTCAAGAGCCCGTAAACTCTTCCGTAAATATAAAGGTGCACCGCTATAATAGGGGGAAAGAAAGAGGGGTGACGAGGTGACGAGGGAGGGGGGGGCAGTCGGAGAGCGAGAAGCGCATATTTGGGATGAGCAACGAGGGGGGCTGCACCGTCGTTCTGCCCCCCCCCTCTATGTATATTATATTCCCTCGCGTATACACGACGGGGCCCTTTCTCGCGGGACCCCTTCTCTTTTTCCACGTGTCCCCTCCCCCCATGGCCACATATAAACGCATTGTATTTGTAACCAGTGTATCTCGACGCGGATGGGGCTCCGAACGCACGCACGCACGCACGCACGCCGAGTTTTTGGGGTGTGTGTTTGCCCTCGCTCGATTAGGGTGAACAGGGTGCTGCGCTATGCTGCCTTTCACCCCCCCCCCCAGCGACTCATTCTACCCTACCTTCGACATTATTATTACCATAATCGTTATTTGTAAGCGCGCGGAAATGTGGCAGGGAGGAGGGAGGGTGAAAAAGGGCCTTTCAGGGGTCGCTAAGTCGAAGCCGTTTAATTTTCTGTGATGTGTGCGCTCGTGCGCCATCGGATTATATTTTCTTTTTTTTTCTTTTTTTCATGGTATGCGCGCGGGAAGGGCCGAAAAATCTATCTATATAGGGTGATCGAGATGTGCAGAGGGGCGGGGTCTAAAGCACACCAAAGTAATTTTGTGCGGGGACACGAACAGGGATACAATATATATATATATATATATATATATATATATATATATATATATATATATTGACTCTTTCGCGTCGCGAACATGATTTATCGTTATACCGTATTATATATATATATATATATATATATATATATATATATATATATAAATGGGTATGTACGTGCGCGTGTGTGTGTTTGTGTACGCGCAACGGTGTGCCAGCTACTCCATTCCCTTCCGCATTTACCCGATGTTTACTCTATAACGCAATATATCGATATAGTCAACGTAAAAATGGCTCTCGCTCTCTCTCTCTCTTCTCTCTCTCTCTCTCTCTCTCTCTCTCTCTCTCTCTCTCTCTTTCTCTCTCACCGAGATTTGATTGCGCGTGAATCTTTTTTTTTTATTAGTCTTTTTATTTCGGACCGACGCTTCCAGAGTATGCGAGAGAGGCAGGGAGATTTTTCAAAAACGCGAACGCGCGACCGTTGAGGTTTAACGTTCAATTTTTCATCCGTGTGTATTTTA
>JACCIC010000014.1:5252500-5340000 GCA_018907035.1 Sycobia sp. Sy_11
AAAATTAGCATGTCAATACGCCGTCAATTATACTCTACTCTGGTGCACAGTCACACGCGCACAGCCGCGCGCGACAGAATTTTCCTCGACGGGCGGAAAACTCAATTCGAGAAACGCGGAGGCCGAGGTGGACGAGGGAGGGAAGAGAGCGCTTATACGCCAACAATGTAAGTAATTATGCTTATACAATTTGCGACGAGCGACGACGATAATATATGGCAAATATTTAACTGGCGCGCATGTGCGCTTACCTAATTTATAGGCGTGAGTGCATATATATATATATATATATATATATATATATATATATATATAACCAAAGAAATGGTGAAGGGGCAGGGGGGGAGTAAAATAAAAAATAAAGAGCAAAATGCTTCGACACTGTTTCGAATGCAAATATTTTAATTCTCATTCGGATCAAAGAGGCAATAACGTAGCATAAATGCGAGTTTAAATGCTTTCTTCATAAGCACGCGGCAATCACGTTGATGAGAGCGGCGGTCCCGCTCTCTTTGACGACAACCAAACACAGCATGCCAATTTATATTTAAAATTACATTTTTTTTCTTTCTCCATTCGCGGGGTACGTCAACCAATTTTTTTTTTTTTTTATTCCATAAAGCGTTCTTTTTGTTAACAATTGCTTCCCGTTGAAATTCAAAATTAATTTTCACTTTTAATGCGAAAAATTCAATTGTGTGTTTTGTAATCAGGCTATAATATATTATAATCATAAATTCCCTTTTATTTTTATACAACAATAATTCAAAGCACCATCGGTACGATTGAATGAAAATAAGAAAAAGAAACCCAACGCAACTTTCGAGGTATATGTTTGCAATGACTGTAATCGTCCTAACATCAACAAAAGAAAAAAATGAAGAAAAATCCGGAGAAACGTTCAGAAAGGCAAACGAGCACGTAGAATGTGCAGAAATTAAAAAAAAAAAAAAAAAAAACACGACAGAGAGAGAGAGGGAGGGAGAGAGTGACGAATAGGAAAGAACGCAGAGTAACCATACTTATATACATATATGTAAAAATTGAGCAAAAGAAGAAAATCTAGCGGCGCGTGCGCAAAGAAAATAATTAGGCGCGTAAACGAGCGCTCGGTCAAGCCGTGCGGACTACCTCGGTACGGATATAATTGTCATTATTATACATGTACTCGAGTACGTATACCTAAAGTGCTTAAATAGTGCCCCTACAATTTACACTATACGCCTACTCATGTATGCATATTATATATATACAGACAAACACACATAAACATCGGTATATGTGCGCGCGCACGTGTTCCTGTGTGCATAAACAGCATGCGCTATCGATTTACCTGGATGCCACCATAATCCGGCACTTAGTTAAATATATCTATTGTATCTAAATCTATTTTAATATATGCAGATGTATGCATTATCTCATATCCTCGCCATCTTCACGCCGAAACCCGAGTCGCTGTCTCCTGCACACAATTATGAGCGTCCGTTAATCGCCACGAACGACGTTAAAATAATATTCTCTCTTTATTTCTCTGCCTCTCGTCTGACGCAACACACGGCTCAAACAAATTATATATATATATATATATATATATATATATATATATATATATATATATATAGAACTTATGAGTGGGTATATTATATTAGGTGGGCGCGTTCGCCAACGCCTGCCCGGTTGTTTTAATCCTTGTTTAATGCAGGCTGTATAAACGGAGCTTTTAAAGATGTATCATCTCGTGGGCGTACGGGGGGGGGGGCTGGGAGTGTTCAATGATCATACGCGTGTACGTGTACGTTCGCGCCTTGATAGAGAACACCAGTCTCGTCTCTTTTTCGTTCTTTATTATATCACGACATAAGAGGATGAAACGACGCTGACGGACACTCGTGCGCGTATCTATATATATATATATATATATATATATATATATATATATATATATATATATATGATAAATCAATTGACACGTCGAATGTTGTGATGTTGCCCCCCTGCCACTCTTTCTCTCGAATATTCTTTATATATATATTGTGTATGTAGTAATCTTTATAATAAATTATGTATGCGTATTTACACTAGACATACATGTACATGATAATATATTTTATATATATATATATATATATATATATATATATATATATATATATATATACTTTGCAAAGACGAACTCAATAAAAAAACAGCGCAGCTCGGGCGACTATACATTAGAAGGACGCTTGAACTTTTAATTAAGCTTTATTAATGTCTTAGAGCGCGATATATATATATATATATATATATATATATATATATATATATATATATTTCGAATAGTAAAAAGAGAAGAAGAAAAAATGTAGATTGCGAAATAAGATTGAACTTTATGCAAGACCCTCCATTAAAAACATGCAGTTTTTATATCTGGTAAATTATCGTTGTACGCGTAATAATAATTATGTAAATTAATTGCTCCATTAATTGGAATAAGAGTTTTAAACATGTATATTGAGATATTTAGCTAAAATATAAAATATATATTATTATTATCAAAGTTCTAACAGATTGAATTGTCAGATGAAGAGAGAGAGAGAGAGAGAGAGAGAGAGAGAGAGAGAGAGAGGGGGTGGAAAATAAACAGCTTTAATATTTGTACACACATTTTTACACAAAATTACTCTGCATCATGTAGTGTCTATGAAGACTCTATATGTGCAAATAGATCTAATACTCGTGCGCCACTCTCTGCGTTGTCAATTATCTCCCAACGGAAATTCTCTTCGGCAAACTCTGAATTCGGAATCATCGTTATATTAGAAACATACAACTCTTCGGAATATAAAATGTCATTGTCCGCAACATATTAAACGTGCGTATATGCGTATGCATACAATACCAGCTGAGTCACTGCACGGGGCAAGCGCGAAGAAAATGTTTTCATAATGAAAAAGAGAAAAAAAAAGCACGCATTGAATTAATACAACCGCCTTTCACCGAGATGCGGTGGGCACGAAGAAATTTTTCAATCCTCGCGAATTCGACGGATCGGCGCGTTATATGCAAAACGTACAAAAGGTGTATTAAAAAAATATAACAACAACAATGAGTAAAAATGTATAATATAAAAATATAGCGACATGATAATTGTTATTAGCAACGTGGGTGGTTGCGTTTTTTTTTAATTATATTTAAAAATAAATCAATGGTTATAACATTATCAACGTTTTGTTCACTCTCTTTATTTCTACGGGCAAAGTTCACATAAAAGAAAGCGAAGAATGAAAGAAATGAAGAGAGAGAGAGAGAGAGAGAGAGAGAGATATGGGGGAACACAATATAATAATTGCAGTAATAATTGGGACGAATTGCAATAAATAAGTAATAAGTACTGTAGAACTAGATGCATACACGTGTTTGCGTAATTATATGTATATAATGTCTCCGTAAGATCGTAAAATATTCAAAAATACAACATTATTATATTTAATTGGCGGACGTTAAAAAATATATATATTCATTATTAAGTAGGGATCAATTGAATTTTTTATGAACTTCCGAGCCCGACTGATTATATCCGTTATAGTTATTAGAGTGAAAAGCATTACTCCATCGAGGTTAAAAACTTAATATAACAAGAGCCATTGATCTTATTTTCACCGTGTGTGTAAACATTTGTTTAACTTTACGTCAACCACTCCCTATATATATATATATATAGATTCTTATTTAAATTAATTCAACGCGCTGCATATACAGAAAAAACGATGACGTAAGCTTTTTTATTTATTTAGGAATGCCTATGATATTATATTGGCTTAAAAATATAGTGTATGTGTTTGCGTGCGAGAGATAGACAGAGAGGTGCAGTGTGGAAGAAACGTTAAAATCATAACAATTCTCGCAAGTTCTTCGGTGCCTATAAATTTATTATGCCAGCTTAACGCTCTTTTTTACGCATAGCATAAAATTCTTCATTATATCAGACACACCAGACGTGGAGTTTATGTGCTCGCGACTTTAGTAAAATATTAATCACTTGTGTATATACCGAACATAATGCTCTTATAATACCTGTATAATAGACCGTACGAGTATATACAATGACTTAATTCAATACACATGCGCATACACAGAGAACAGCGCTCGTCGTAAGCGCAAAATAATTAAAATAAAAAAAAAAAAAAAAAAAAGAAAAAAAGACAAACACACCGTGCTCTAGAAAAATTCACAGCTTTTTTCTCTCACACAGTTCTTAATGTACGTACTATATTGTTTTATCTATACACCGTTTGTCTAGAAGCTATTACGATATTTACATTCCCCGAAATCATAAATATACCGCGAGATACGTATATTGAGGAAGATGAATTACACGAGGGAAACACTTGTGCGCAGATTCATTCTGTTTGTGTGTATTGATTTGTAATTAATATATGCACGAAATAAGAATTTCAAGAAAATAATAACTATCGCGGGAGTAAGTATCGCGGTATCGGAGGCAACCGGATTTTTTTCTCTTACTTTTTTTTTCTGTTTTTAATCTTTTCAGTAATTAATCAACCAGCACCAATTCAAATATTCGTTCAACTGTACAATCAAAAGCATTTACTGTCGTTCTTTCCCTCGCTCATTTATCACCATTCTGTGAAACACGCGTTATAAATACAGAGTGAATTGTATTCGAGAGCGAGGGCGAGTGAGAGAGAGACAGAGAGAGAATACAAAAAAAGTTTCCAACAAAGAGAGAAAGACAGAGAGAGAGAGAGAGAGAGAGAGAGAGAGAGGGAGAGATAGCCCAAAGTGGCCAATCAAAATATGTATATGTATGGTACAGGAAAGCATAATGACGCAGACGCTCACACGTCCATCCAGTGGGATACCAGACGATTTCAATTAATCGCTGTCTTCGTCAGTCTGTCTTTGACGACCCATCGCCCCCCCCTCTCTTTCTCTCGCTTTCCATCCTATAATAATATAATACTCCATTAATAGAAAAAAGCCCCTCTGTCTCTGTCTCTCTGCCTCTCTCTGTCTCTCTCTCTCTCTCTCTCCCTCTTTCTCACTCGAAGAGGCAAGAAGGAACAAAACCACCTCCTTCTCTCTCATTAATTACCACCGCCCCTCTTATGAACTTCCTCCAAGAACGCCCACCTCCTCCTCCCTCGTATTAATCGCGCGCGCGTAGAATAACCTTTCTCGCCGCATTCTACATTATATCTGTATGCACGTATAAATGTACAAACGCACCTTCCCCTATTCCCTCGCATACCAACGCGTGGCGCGGATGAATGGGCGCCCGCGCGTGAACTCCGCGCACACGAGCCTTCGTGTACACACACTATGACGCGGACAAGCACGTGTATATATATAAATTCATTCTCGAGAGCACGTTAGATCGCCCATACGAATACACACGCGCTATATATACACACAAAGACACGTACACGCACACACGTATACATACATTACACACACGTCCACTTACCGGATGCCTGGCAGCTGCGACCGCGGCTACGGCGGCCGCGTTGATCCCGGCGCTCGGGAACATTTTCACCGCTGGCGACGACGACGACGACGACGACGACGCGGAACCGGCGCTCCTGTCTCGGCGAACGATGGCTCCGGCGCTTGTGCTCGGCGACGGCTGCCTCCTCCTCCTCCTCCTCCTCCTTCTACTCTCCTCCGCCACGGGGCCCGGCGGCGGCTGATGATGATACCTCGACGGAAAAAACAACGCGCTCGACGACGGGCCTTCACGGGCTCTTTTCTTTCGTCGCTTATTATTATTATTATTATTTCTCCCAGCGATGGAACGAGAGGTGTATACGTTGCTCCCTTTTGAAGAGGAGAGGCGCGAAGCGTAAGAGGAAAAAAGCAGCGAAAGAAGAGAGAGAGAGAGAGAGAGTCCGTGATACAATGCGATTGCACGTCAATTATCGAGGGCGCCGATATTCTATACGCCCGGTGTATATGGACTTTCTATTCTCTTTCGCCCAAAACTCTCTCTCTCTTTCTCTCACAATCACTATATACGTATGCGGATATTGGTAAACACGGCACTTGTTGACACTCGCTGCTTTCGGTACGTTTACGTCTATTATTCGGGCCTTCTCAATGTACCGTCCCCTAAAGGCACTCCTTAAAAATGATCCTTTACGCGCTGTATCGAGAGACGAATTTCCCCTGTTCCTGGTCGCGCTGCTGCAGCTGCCGTGGCCGGTGATTAACCCAGCCGCACTTATTGGGCGACTTTTTCCTGCCTCGTTGGAACGCCATCCGAATGTTAATAAATGGCCCGTAGACGCCTGGATATATATATATATATATATATATATATATATATATATATATATATGTCTGTGTGTGTGTGTACACAAATGCAACGACTTTCGTGCGCGAACAATAACTTTTCTATCTTTTTTTTTGTTTCTCCACCTTTTTGGAGCACTGTCACTTTGTATATTCACGCTTTATTCGTGTATTATCACACGCGCTCGGTTAAACACTGTATATCGGTCATCGAACGATGCTGAAAATTCACACAGTTGTATGGAAACACATGGGAGGCGGATACGAAAACACCGAATGGGATCAGACGGTGGCAGAGGGAAGGGGGCACACACCGCTGCGACGAGGAACACGCCCGATGGGCAAAGTTGCCAAACGTCTTTACCGACGTGACGAGGGCGAACGGGCGCGCGCGCAGGCACTGACGCACAAGCACACACATACACACACTTACACTAGCGCGCGCAAAAGGCACGTGCACTTTCTTTCTCTCTCTCTCTCTTCCGCCGCACTGTTATTGCAGGTATTATTATGTACACAGTGCTTCGAAACAGAGCACTTGTGCACGCTTCTTCTTTTCACCGCAATGATGCTATATATATAATAAATATATATATAAATATATATACACACACATATATATATATTTATTTATTTATTTATTTATCACACAAGTACAACAATGGCCATGATCTTCGAGCACTTGAGTTCTATTAGAATAAAGATGGGAGAATCACTGAAATTTCACTCGCGCACCCACTGTACTCATATATATAACACTCCAGCACCACGAGGTTATGCCCGTCGGCGCACTCAGCACTTACACCGCATGCGTAAACAATTGTGTATAACTGAAAGGCACAAAAAACACATAACACTGCACTTAATTTATTATCTATTTATTTAACCAACTGTCAACGTTGAATTTTTCCGGCACACTAAATCTATATATATATATATATATATATTTTTTTTTTTTTAGAGATACAATCGCGAACAATGCGGTGTGCTAGATATTAGAAAGAACGTACGCAGTACGCCCGCGTCGATATGAATATACATAGAATATAGAAAAGAAAAATTGCACCTGGTCTTGAGGACACCACCACGTTGGGCACAGCACGATCGCGTATATATAATACAATATTATATATATATATATATATATATATATATATATATATATATATATATATATATATATAATGGGTGTGTATGTAAATACTCTACCCGCGTTGTGTACGCGAACCTCGCTTGGCGGCGGCCTCGGAGCGACTGACGGGCAGGGCGGCAGAGAGGGCGCTTCATCCCCACCACGCGAGGGCGCGCACCGACTCTCCTCTCTCCCTCTTCAGGCGATGATCATGGCTGCATGGCATCCCGGCGCGGGCGAGCGCGCGCGCGCTGATCTCTCTCTCTCTCTCTCTCTCTCTCTCTCTCTCTCTCTCTCGCTCTTTCTCTTTCGCTCTTTCGACAGCTGTCTCTATCTGCCGCTCGCTCTTCCCATCTCTTTACCTTAGTCATTCGAGCCGGCAACACCAACAGCGGCGCAACAGCTATCGCGTTATTATATATGTATATATATGGATGGCTGCAAATGCGCGCGCGCTTGCGCTGCCTGCGTATATACATACATACATATATATATATATATATATATATATATATATATATATATATATATATATATATATGTATACGCGAGTCTCGCGAGGAGGCGATATTTTCGAGGAGAGGCTCCCGCGCATGGCCGCTCTGCCCCCGTTTTACGCACCGCTAACTACTACACCGCGAATCGCTTCCCACACCCTCCCCACCCCAGGCCGCTGCCCAGAGTCTCTACCACCACTCGCGCTCTCATTCATTCTTGTTCCTTGCCCGTTTGCCGCCCGTATACGCGAGCGGGTTCGCTGCGCGCGGCTCATTTATGGCGCTTTCTCGATTATTTTTTTTTTACTCCCGCTCGAGAGTGCGTGCACCCCGGTGTGTAGCAGTCGTCAATTTTTACACGCACAACTCGACTCTCAATTTTGACTAAATGCGCCGTTCCAGCACTCTGATAATTCTTAAATAATCGTCTTTCATAGTGTACGTTTATTTACTATTCGTATGTATTTGTCTATATTGTTTTCAGCCGATTCCATTCCTCTCTTTCAGAATCAAGTGCATTCTTTCATGTTATCAATACCTTCAGAAAGGAAGAAGAGATATGAACTCGAGATATGTGTATTGAGAGAGAAGAGACTCGATAGGCATCAAGAAGAGAGAGAAAGAGAGAGAGAGAGAGAGAGAAGGAGAGTGAGGGAATGAAAATATACAGCTATCCTTTACGCTCTCTCTCTCTCTCTCTCTCTCTCCCTCGCCCCTCTCTTCTTCTGCATGCCATTCCTTCACGCACGTCACGGAATTCCCGCATTATATTTCCATCTCTCCTCACACTCGCTCTCTCTCCCCGTCACTTTCATACTCTCGCCCGGAGCGCATGGTGACTCTCAATCGGCCAGTGAGATGTTCCCTCCCAAGTTTCCTCGCTTTCAGCAGCGGCTATACCCGTCTTGCTCGCACTCGTCTACTTTAAACTTCCGTTTAAGCTTCAGGGACTGGCAAAACTTCTGCGTCCGACTTCCGGACGCGGTAATATTACTACTATATATATACTATATATAGGGGTGCTCCTTTATCAATAGATTCTCCGTTACGTAAAAACTGACGAGGACAAACCCTCTTTCTTCTCACCACTACACAAATATTATAATAATTATGCTATATAGAGATATAATAACACCCACACCCATACGTACACACACACACACACGCACGCGCGCGCGCGTGTGTGTGTGTGTGTGTTTGTGCATGTGTGTATACAAAAGAAATATGTTACCAATAAATTCTTAATAATATTATATCAAGCACATAAAAGTCGATCGCATTAAATAACGAAGTCATTTAATCCTCCCTTGGCCTCTACTCTAATAATCAAACAAAAGTTCGCAAAAGAAAGACCGTCGGTATGCCCTCCACCTCTTCATTTTTCAAAAGTTCTGGCGGGGAATGTATGTCAAGACGAGGGGAGGGGGAGAGCCGACCGGATTTCCGCAGTACTATTCTTCCTTCATTTTACTTTTGATAATTACACACTTCTTTTTGGGGTTCAACCTCCCTCCCCTGTATCTTCTGTCTCGCTCTGACGCGCGCAAACGCACGCAAACACACAGTTTATGTTAACTTATGATTGCGCCGGCCGTACCCCATTATTCATACATTTTTAATTTGTACAAGTGTATATCGAACGGGAGATTAATCGACTGAAGGATCGACAAATATAAGTAGTGCATGACTGTTCTATCGATCGATTAAGAAACGTTCTGTAAGGAATTTTTTTTGCCTCGTTTCCTTTTTATTACTGTGTATTATTATTACAATGTAATCAGTAATGTAAGTATAAGTATGTACGTAAATGTAAAGCACTCTCTAATGCGTTGAGTTTACAAAATTTTGTACAACAAAAAAGCAACTGTGTTTTTTGTTTTTTATTTTTGTATCGAATGGCCATTGTTATTTTATTTACTTGTTTATATGAAAATACAAGTAAGCACTCACACACACAAACTTGGTATAAATAAATAATCATTTTAACTACTTTATTTTTATTCATTTTCGATCCACTTAAATATTTTCTAATATTTTTTGAAAGGTTCTTTATCTTTTTTATTAATCTTTTTATCACTGTTTTAGATACTTGTCTGAGAACCTTTATGCTCCTCTGATAAAATAAATTAATTTTCGCATCGCACCTGTATCGTACAAAAATTTGTACCAATGTATTTATACAACCAATGTATTTATATACAAATTTATTTATAATTAATAATCGATGTACAATAAACATGTACGTGCGTAAATTATATGAATGCGCGATATCTTAATTCTTCGCCGCGTGATTATAAATCTATAGAGGAAATTCGATCCGATCGATGTATTATGTTATAGCTGGCGATCGACGATCTTTTCAATACATATAACTTCGCGAATAAAAAAATTTCGACAAGGCGAAATTGGAGATTTGTTTCACAAAGAAGTGGGACCCCCGAAGGATTAGGGGCGAGGGGGGAAGAGGTAAGAAATGGCTATAACCAACTATAGGAATAGGACTGCACACATAACACGTGCATTGACGATATAATTCATGCCGGTCCTCTATGTCATTGACTAGTCGACGGACGTGCGATCTTGCTTTCGCTCTCTCTCTCTCTCTCTCTCTCTCTCTCTCTCTCTCTCTCTCTCTCTCTCTTTCATTCCAGAATGTCGCGTGACGCAAGCATACAGAGGGTAACGAACAGAGAGAGAGAGAGAGAGAGAGAGAGAGAGAGAGAGAGAGAGAGAGAGAGAGAGGGAGGGAGAATGAGAAACCCGCTAGGAGTGCGGTTATTAAACGCACGAACGCCTCGCCGCATGTGCACGAGTATGTATTGTATATGTGTAGCATAAAAGCAGACGTGTATATCCCGAATTATCATTGCTCGACGCGCAGAAGCTTCCCGCTTCGCTCTCACTCCCTTGCCCCCCTCTTTCACTCTCTCTCTCTCTCTCTCTCTCTCTCTCTCTCTCTCTTTGCCTCAGTGTCTTTTTTACATACAAGCAAACACCATCCGCTCGCTCATTTACTAATCATATATATATATACTCGCGCACACATCTGAAGCTGGGCGGCGCGTTCGTGAAATTTTTGCGTGCCAGCTCTAATTTGAGCGAAAAAAATGTTGGCACTACCCCTCCCCTACCCCCGTCGCGAACATATAATCATACGCGAGTTATACAGATACAGAATGCCGTACGCCGCCAGAATTCCATTTCTATATTTTAATTATCGCGTTATATAATTGTGTATAATTGATATATACGAAGGCAGAGCGAGGAGCAAGAGTCATCAACCAATCCACACGCTCTCACATCGCTCTCGTTTCTTTCCCGTATTATTTATGTGTGTGTATATATATATATATATATATATATATATATATATATAGAGAGAGAGAGAGAGAGAGAGAGAGAGAGAGAGAGAGAGAGAGAGAGCAGTGCGAGTGCAGCACGCGTTAAAACGTCAAAACTGCTTATTATTACTTAGATAATTTCTTTCCTCGTTATATTTTTTTCCCACATACATATTTATTTCTCGTTCGTTCCCTCTCTTTTTACGTATATAATATCCCTTGTTAAGCTCCACCAGGCTCGTTCCTCTTTCGCTCTTGCCATTAAACGCGCTATATAGCCCAGTATCCCCAAATATATATGTGTGTATGTATAATTGGAGTGAAAACCGCGCTCGCACATTACACGCGTTCATACACGCATTCATAATATATATGTTGTATAGAGACATAGATATATATTTATACAGGTTATACAATTTTTTTCATCACGATTGCTAACGAGGGGGCAGAGATATATGGTGGCAACGAGGGAGGCTAATAAAAATCAGGGGGTAGAGAGAGGGGGGAGAGAGGCAGAGAGAGAGAGAGAGAGAGAGAGAGAGAGAGAGAGAGAGAGAGAGACGGATAAAGCCGGATAAAGCGTTATGTAAAGAGGGTGGCAGTAGCTCGAACGGGAGCGGCTTCGATTTTGATGTGATTATAGGTATATAAAACACGCGCGCCCACGCGCTCTCTGTTACGATATTTTTTGGATTCCCGCCTATCGTACAGTGCGAAAGTAACACGCTAATGGCAGGGGATTCGTACATCGACATATATTATTCGTATGCTGATTGCGCCAATACTATGGTAAAAATTTATTTAGCAAGAAAATATATTCTAACACAATGAAAAAAATAAATAAAAACGATCGAAGTATTATCGAGATACTTTTGGCATACACACTGTTTAGAAATCTCCGGCTAAAATCGTGAACCACTCGTTACGGGTAAGCCACCGATGCAATGGAAACGGACCGTCGAGTCCTTGAATTTGAATGTTTTTGTAAAGCCTGACAAAGCCAGAAATTAAAAAAAAAAAAAAAAAAAAAAAAAAAAAAAAGAAAGAAAGAAAAATGCATTGGCTGTGTCGATTAACACTTCCAGTCTGCTTCCAGACTTCGTCGGTTTCAGTTTCGCGTTTCACATCCTATCTACATGGTTGATCCATCGATCAACACTATATTTCCGCGACGTTCCGTCATTTATCTTTAAACTTAAATTCAAAACATACAATGTCGACGCTGCTATTTCGTGCACATTTCAGTGCAATGATTGCATCTGTGTATTGTTGAGGTATATATATCTTAATATCAGAGCCGTCGTTAGGAATAGAGATATGATAAATAAATTAACTCAATACGTTATTTTGTTAAACTCACCGTTTGTCTTTTTATTTAAAATTTCCTTATGAATATGTTTAATCGTATGATTGGCTTTTTCTGCGGCTTATCTTGGACTTTTATATTATATCTATTCAACCCATTTTTCTACCAGTCATTTTTAATACGTATGATAAAATGTACGCTAGATTACAGTAGCAATGAGCCATGGATCTAGAGGGAAAAATTAAAAAAGAAGCTGATCACGGGCAAGAGTCGTATCAAATACGTTATTCGCTGGGTCGGTAAAGAAGGACAATGCGTATTTATAAAACGGATTTATTTTTTTTAAAGGTAAAGCGATGAAAGTGTCCTCATCTTGAACTTTTGAAACATTTTATAGTAGTAGTGTACAACAGTTGTAGAGTAAGTAATAAGTTGTAGAGTACAACATCCTTAAAATACAAGCGTTTTTGAATTCTATTGAGTTTGCTAATATATCGCTTTTTCTTAAAAATTCCGTGTAGAAATATCCTTGACATATCGCCCGTACAAGCTAGATTTTAATTAGTAACACCGCTGATGTCCTCACATACGTAATAACTCGTTAGATCCGAGTTGTATTTCTCTGTAATTATTTAATTTCCATAATATTCTACGTTTTACTCTACTAATCTCGTGAGAAATACTTAATTTGCTCCAGATAGGAAACGTCAGGAAAAGATAGGAATTTCTATTTTGAATCTATACTTAAATGTTTTTTCTTTTTCCTTACATAGAGTTAGGTTAGGATTTCTCAGCTAGGATCGAAATATATTCCATGGCGCTTTGTTTACAATTAAGTTATTATATATATATATATATGAGTTACTATGCCATATGCAATCTGTGGCATAGTGGTTAATGCGTTAGCTTGTGAATCAGAAGGTCGTTGATGTTTCAAGTCCAAGTCAGGCGAAATCAGCAGATGTTTTTTATAAGCGTAATAAAATTATTATTTGTAATGTACGTAGATAATTAATAATAATGTATACAACATTTGATATGTTATGTATGTCTATACTAAAACAATCTTAGCATTTATTTGAATAATATAATAGATAAAATAATGTTAAAAATATTAAAAACTGAAAAATAATATAAATCGATAATTTTTATTTTACATATATATTTCAAAAAATAAAATAAAATTATTTATTGGAAATAAGGAAATGTTTACGTACTTAATTTATAGTAATTTTTGCTCGGATTAAATATATTCTTCATATTTTAATTTTCCACGCTCTAAGTCTACTGTATACTTCGGTTATTTGTAAGGCAGAATGGAAGAAAATTTCGAATGGAAATAAACATGTTTTGAATATTTTTTATATCAAATTCCGTAGACATTAATTAGTCTTACATGCTAGAATTTAAATGGGCTTTCCTACCGATATCCTAAATAGTATGGGACATACACACACTCTATTAAGGTCCCCTTGTTAGATCTCAATTATAAATAGGAATTACTAACTGGATCCGCGAAGGATTCCAAACTAAATATCTACACGGGATCGCTTAGTTTCCGGGGATAAATTGTCTCACGCGGTAATCGATCAATTCAGAAGCTCATGTTGAAATACACAATTTTCTCTATTACGAACACTTATTGATTTTCTTCGCGTGAAAATCCACCCACACGAGAAAAGCGTGGGGAACGAACGTGGACGGAATCGACCGCGCTGATTATCGCTCATTGACCGATGAGCATTGGCAAGCAGTGCAAAGGCTGATTGCAATTGACCAAAATGCCCTTTGGCTTGGGCGCGTAACTTGAAAAAATAAATTTTTATCCTTGACGAACGTTGCCAAACATTGCTGATCTAACGCGTCCACAGTTTTTGTATACACACGCGGATGGCGCGGTAGCGGTCGGCACGATTGAGGGAATCCGTTAATGCATCCAACCAGATATCTGGGTCAAGCGCGGTGGTGGGTAGCGAAAAGAGGGTCGAATGGGTCGGCGCTCACTGCGCCCCACACCCTGTTGTCCCCGCTGCGCATCATCGGTCTCTTATGAACGGGCGCGCGCAGCGAGCGAAATGGTGCGACGATTATGTATTATATATATAATGCCTACATCGTACACATTACGTGTGGGTGTATATTAGCCGCGCTCCGTTGCCTCCGAGCTCGCATAACGCGCATATAATACGTGCATAGTGTGTGAGTGAATATATGTATACATATATATACAAATAGATGTATTTATATATATATATATATATATATATATATATATATATATATATATATATTATATACACATACGTAAGATTTACACGGCGCGCCGATCTGTGCACCTTGGCGCACCGAGGCATGGGCGAGACGGCAGAGGCACCGTGATGGGCATCAAGGAGGAACTCCCGAGGCCGCAAAAGTTTTTCGCAAAATGGCCGTTGCCCGCCACCGCGGCAGACCGCTAATACACGCGGACGTCCGTGTCCGCTTTCTCTCTCCTGCGCTCCCCCCCTCCTCACTCGCTCTCTCTCTCTCTCTCTCTCTCTCTCTCTCTCTCTTTCTTCGTTTCTATCTATACATCTGACGTAATTCCTTTCCCGTTTGCTCTCTCTCTCTCTCTCTCTCTCTCACTCTCTGTCCTCTTTCGAGAATTCGTGATTTCTGTCAGTGAGGGTATACGTATAATATATATATGTATATATATATATATATATATATATATATATACTCACACATATAGATAAACTGCCGGCTGAAGAGCGTGGATAGCCAAAGGGGGGTGAGGGAGAGAGGGAGCAATGCCACAAATATGGCGCCTCCCTATTTCCTACTCCCTTAACCCCTTCTGCAGCGGTGGTGGCGACGGCGACGCCAAGCAAAAGTGAGGGAGAAGAGGGCGAGAGAGAGAGAGAGAGAGAGAGAGAGAGAGAGAATGAAGAGCGAAGCGAGAAGCTGAACGGCTGCTCGTGTTGGCGCAACGCAGTGCATATATATATATATATATATATATATATATATATATATATATATAGCCAGAGGAGTGGAAAGAGCAAGGGGGAACGAGAATATATAGAGGAGGGCGAACCAACACGCGTAAAAGCCTCCCGAGAGTGCGAGGGACTCGCGCGCGCACGCCGGCACACAAAAGACAAGTTTAATGTGTGCGCGAAGCAAAGCGGGTGGTGTGTATATACATGCATACGCACGCATATATATATATATATATATATATATATATATATATATATATATATATATATAAATACGCGAAGCGACGGCAGCTTAGCAGTTCGCTCGAACAGAGTGAGAGAGTAAGAGAGAAAGTAAGAGATAGGCGGAGAAATACCAGTGTGTTGGTGTGTAGTAAGGGCAGCCCCTATGTGAATATTGCGCGGCACACAGTCCCAAGCAGTTTCCTACTTGATTGCCGCTATCGTCCCGTGTGCCAACGCTTCTCTCTCTCTCTCTCTCACTCCGCCGATCTCTCGGCGGTGGAGAGAGGCATGTATAAAAGAGGAGACAGAGAGGAAGAGCGAGGTAGAGAGAGAGAGAGAGAGAGAGAGAGAGAAAAGCAGATCTCGACTCGGTCGGAGTCCGCGCGGAGTCTCGACAACGCCAGCGCATGGCCTCTCTCGACCAATCGGCGCTGCGGAACGCTCGACTCGGCCAACGGGGCGCGCGAGACCCCTACCCGGTTAACCGTCTCGGCTTCAAAGAGTCGAATGAAAGCGCTCGGCCGACCAATCGAGCATCGCGCATTACTTTTCCGCGGCGCTGCTCGCGCGACTCGACTGCGTAGCTCGTCGAGTCCGCGCGGACCTGTACTGCTTATACCATGCGGGTTTCTCTCCTTCTCTCTTTCTCTCGCTCTCTGTAACCCGCTGTATGTGTGTGCACGCCTTTGGCCTCGTTGCCGTCGTCGTCGTCGTCGTGTCGTCGCCGCTTGAGGCTAGCGAGTGAGAGAGATGGCGGGACGGGAGGAGAAAGAGAGGGCGAGAGAGAGAGAGAGAAACGCGAGTGCCCCCATGGAATGAAGGTGCTATGCGAAGCCGCAGCGAAACATGAAAAATAGGGGGCTACATGGGGAAAAACACGAAGGCGGCAGGGAGTGAAGGAAGAAGGAGCGGCAGACGAGGACGAGGTTGCGGGGGGGGGGGGACCTTTGCGCAGGAAGAGAGATCCGCGCGTACGGAGCTAGGTATATATGCATATATATATATATATATATATATATATATATATATATATATATATGTATGTGTATACATATACACGCGGGAACTCGACGAATAAGATCGAGGAGAGAAGAAGAGAGTTGAAAGAGGGGGAGAGAAAGAAAGAGAGGCAGCGGAAAGGGACACGAAGTACGCTCTCGCGCACGACTCTCCTTCTCTCCCTCAAAGAAACGTATATATCTGCGAATCCTAGGAAGCGTTTCCAAAGAGTGAGACGCAGATAGAGAGGAATGGGTGGGGGAACGAAGTGTGCTTTGGAACGTATCTCTGAATCCTAGAAAGCATTTCAAAGCGCGAGTGAGAGAGAGAGAGGGAGAGAGAGGGAGAAAGTAAGCGAGCGCGGAGGGGGGATAGCACCAGAGGCGCATCGAGGGATGAGAATGGAAAAGTAACATAACGAAACGTCGATCCCATTACCTGAAGTCCTCGCTTCCCACCCCCGAGTCGACCTCGTTCCTCTTCCTCCTCCCTTCTCAGCCCCCTGCCACACCGCCCTGCGCTTCTTTGCCGCTCCAGTCCTTCTTGGTATACACACGGTATACATATAGCGTTTCTCCGCCGCGCACTCGTGTATGCGTTTGTGTATTACTATATGCGCTATATATACCGCGGACGTCGTTACAGGCGCACATAAATATACACACACACACACACACACGCACTCACGCGGATGGATAGACGAAAGCAAACACATTCATTCTTTAATCCGAGTAGATTAGAAAAGACCATTGTCACGCTTCGCGGCTTTTATACTCTGTATGTATAGGTATATACATTATATGTACTACATACACCTTCGGTATGAGCAAGAGCAAGGTAATTCGAGTGTCCATTATAATGCGCGTTGCGAGGGTGTATAATATATATATATACACATATAAAGGCTCGGGGAAAAAGAATACAAGAGGGGGGAGGGAGGTGCACTGCGCGCCCTTGTGCTCTTTTTTTTTCATGCCCATACTTTCTCAGTGGATAAAGGAAGGATGTAATTATTTATTTATTCGGCGGGCGACACTTGGCGGTGTTCTATTATTACGTTGAATGAACTTTAGGAATTCTTTTACGTTATGTGTGTGAGTGGCATAGCGCGCGCGCGTGCGCGTGTGTGCCTACAATACGTGCGTGCGCGTTCGGGGAACGGGACGGTTGGCACAGATTTTCCGCAGATATACCGGAATATCTCTCATTTCGAAGGAATAAGTATTAGTTCACGTTGTACAATCGGAGAAACGGGCCGCGGTTAGATTATGGCAGGTTAGAGCGCGTCCTAATACAAGTACGCGCGTATAAATAACGTTCGTTGAAATTGATAATTAAATGATCGATTAACGTAGACAGCAGTTATATCGCAGATAATACAAATTAATAAATAATATACGAGATTTAACCGGTGGAATTAAAGAAATGTAAATGCCCCCGGGGAGAATTGAGCGAACCCATTTTTTATAACATTTTTCTGCTTTATATATATATATATATATATATATATATATATATATATATATATATACTGTATATATACTGTATATATATGTATATATATATATATATATAGCTACTACACACACACACACACACACACACACACACACACACACACACACAACACACACACACACACACACACACACACACACACACACACACACACACACACAAATATGTTCGTTAAATATTTTAAAGAGTAATATTATTTTAATAATTTTGAAGCAAGAATATAGCGTCTATATAAATAATCGAGTGCTCTATATTTCAACAAATGTTAGACTTCGCGCAACAATTTACGTTGTTATTATACATATTTCAAATATTATGCACCACGTATCTGGGATATCGCTCATCAGAAGTAGAACCAGTATCAATACGAGTTTCCAACTCCTTACCTCCCTACATATGTATATTATTATTATGTTATTGGCCACCTTATATATTAGTACATTTAGACAATGTCAGAAATATGCACATATATATATATATACATACATATATATATATATATATATATATATATATATATATATATATATATATATAGCGCTCGTTAAAACCAACAAAGAGTAATAGCTGCGGCAAACGGCGCCCTATACTCTCGTGCTAAACTAACGCGGGAACGTCCGATTTATATAGAGCGAAACAAAACGAGAATAATAGGTTTCTCCTTCGTTTTCTTTCTTTTATCCTTCGTTCCGCCGTTGCGAATTTTACATTCGTTCGGCGAGCGCGATATAGGCAGCGACTTGCAGCGCACCGCGGGCCCGAACAGTGCGAGGAAACTCCGCACGCGCAATAAAGACTACTTAGGAATTGGGGAGGGGGAGGGAAATGTATAGTTTTGACGGTTAAAGAGAGAAAGAGAGAGAGAGGCCACCGCCGCACTTGCACGCGCAAGCAGCACTCCCCCCCCCCCGAGAAAGTTACCCGCAACGTATACTAGTATTGTTTCGCGCGACGTTCTTTCGACTGCTTTATCACCGTAATAATTTAGCCTCGACGCTCGTCGCGGTGACCGTTTAAAATTAACGCCCTCTATTGTGCGCAAAGCTCGACGCCCTGCGTTATGGGAATGGTTATAGATGTACAATAATATGGCCGACGGTGATGTGTAGGATCCGTGCAGGATGCTTGTGTGATATGCCTATCACGGCTCTGGCAAACAGTCGCCGACGGTAATTTTGACTATCCTCCAACTTAATCTTGTATGTATCTATATAATATAACAAATGTCAATAAAAATACATAGCTCTATTATAACACTTTTTACACTTATATTTTTATTTATATCGGCAATGTATAACTTCTCTTTTAATAAATTTTTTTAATAACTCCGTAAATCTACTAAAGTAAGCAATACTTTCCTGTAGTAATTTTAAGAGGGTGGTCCCAGAAGTACCCGGCTTGACCTAGAGGTGGCGATAGTTGCTCAAAAATACCTCTGTATTAGAAAGTACACAATCTTTCAAGCATAGGTTTCTAGTTTGAAGAAGCCATGATGTTTAGTATTTGTTTGACAGCCGATCAATAGTGAACGTTTTCAGTGAATTTGTAAACATGGAAAAAATTGGTCATCGTTATGTGATACAATACTTTTATTTGAAAGGCCTCAGCTCAACTAATATAAAAGTTGAACTAGACTCTACTCTGGTTGAGACAGCTCATTCGTTTGCAACAGTAAAATCTTGGCTAGCAGAGTTTAAACGAGGCCGTACGAGCTGCCAAGACGACCAAAAATAAAGCCGAATTTTTGCGCCGTTTCATGATCATGGAGAAAACATGGGTTCAGCACTTCACACCCGAAACAAAAGAACAATCAAAACAATGAACTGAAAAAGGAGAACCGGTTCCAAAGAAGGCAAAGATCGTTTCATCTGCAGGCAAGGTTATGGCGTCGGGTTTTTGCGATGCGTGTGGGATAATCTTAATTGACTATCTTGAAAAAGGAAAAACTATCCACGGCGAGTATTATGCGAACTTATTGCAACGTTTGAGCGAAAAAATCAAGCGAAAACAGTCGCATTTGACTAAGAAGAAAGTGTTGTTCCGTCAAGACAGTGCACCAACTCACGCATCCGTTATTGCAATCGCCAAATTTAATAAATTAAAGTTTGAATTGCTACCTCATGCACGCTATTCGCCAGATTTAGCTCCCTCGGATTATTTTCTGTTCCCAAACTTGAAATAATGGCTCACTGTTCAAAGATTTTCCATAAATGAAGAGATGATGTCGACAGTTAATGGCTATTATGAGGAGCTTGACAATTCTTATTATAAAAAGGGTATCGAACTTATTGAATATCGCTGGGAAAAGTGTGTAGAGCTGAAAGGAGATTATGTTGAAAAATAAATATTTTATTTGTTGAACCAGGTACTTCTGGGAGCACCCTCGTATACTTTGTGCCAGCTCCATGTCTGTTGTAGTTCTGCTCTCCACCGCTGGTAGTGCATTTTATATACCCATAGTAGTAATAAATTTGAACTTTCAAAAAATATCATTTCGTAAATCTGTTTTCTAGACGATGAACCTTACAAGCTTTTTGTTAAAAATGATCGATATTTTTGAAAAAATATATTATTACATGTTTCTATTTGTTGAAAACATAATATTACATGTTTCTATTTGTTGAAACAATATTATACCCTTTTTGTCAAAACCTTTAGATTCGTATGCCATGGGTCTAAATAGATTAGGTAAAACTTTTTTACGAGGGAACTTATATTATTGCAAACGGGAAGGCGAGCACCTCGGCACCAGGAGTAGTATTCCGTTAAGGTACATTTCAGGTTAATTTTAGGGGTCATACGGACCCCCTTAAAATAAACATTACCTAATAAGTAATATTATGTTTATTTTTGTGTTATATTCTACAAAATATAAGAATATCTTTGGAACGTTAGTAAATGATGCTTTTTTTCGGTTAACCGGTGAGTGAGTGATGTCTTTACCAAAGTTCTGTGGTTGGTATTATTCTTTATTATATGATGAACTATGAATCCTGTTCCTTTTACTCTGTGCAAGCATTCTGCAGTACCAGTTTTTTACGAGGGACTGAATAGTTCTACTATCGGCCCGATATAATTTTCGTAGAAGATTAAAATCTGCTGTATAAAATTTAGAGAGTGTGGACATTCTCCCATTATAATCTCCAATTGGGTAATTTTCGAAACAATCTTCTTTATTCTTTTTAAATTCCAAATCACTCCTAAAAGTGAAGATTAAAATTTCTATTCAAGAGTTACGAAATGATTGTTTTTATACAGAAATATAGTGAAAATGGCACTTTAATTTTGGCGCCGCTACCATCTATTGTTTAATCAAATATTTATAAACTCCATAATAAAACTTCATAGATATGGTGATGTTAATTTTAAGGAATTCCTATAGAAATAATATAATATAAGAACACCACCCTTCAAAATTCTGGAAGCACTATGAGATTAGTCCGCTGATAGGACAGAAACACCAAAAGCCGAAGACCGATATTATAACAGGTAGGATTAAAATGAATTTTCATTATATCGTACGCTTCGCAGTGCTCAGCAACCGATATATTTATGGATAACTTGACTTATCTAAAGATTGTCGCCACCTGGTGTCGAAGCAACGCAGTAAAACCTAGTATTGACTATTATTAAGGAATGATTTAACTAAATTTGTATAATAATCAATTTTTAAGTAGAGAAATTTTTTCGCCTCCAGGATTTTAGAGAATATACCCGTCGTAATTTTTTAATTCCTTGGTCTAATCTTATTTCTTATAACGGAAGAACGACTCCGGAGATGTTTTCCGATGCATTGTATGCAATGTGGGTATACATCGATGTGTATATATATAAATATATATATATATATATATATATATATATATATATATATATATATATATACACGCTCGCTACAAAAATAGGTAAAATTTTGCGCTCGTTATTATTATCCGCGCCTTTTATGAGCAAATACGCGTGCGCGGTGGGAAGGTGGGGAGGTGCTCAGCAAGCTGTAGTTTCCGATAGCTTTTGCACGCGTTATTTATACGTGTGCGCGCGCGCACGCGCACTTGAAATTCCTCGGCGTAACGGCGCGTGTTTTAGATCGTTCGCTGTTGTTTTTGCCGCGAGTATAATTTCGCTGTTTTTCATCGCGCGATATTAGAATGAAGAACTTTTAAGAACGTGCATGTATATGGTTTTTGATTTTTTTCTTTTTTTTTTTTTAATGAATCTACACCAGAGTTCTTTAATTGGCAGGCTGGCTGCTCGCGCGCGCGGGTGTGTGTGTGTGCAGAATGTAATTTAATAAATGCATGAAAGTTGATAATATACGTGAAATTGGCTTTATCTCTGAGCTTTTGTCTCTCCTTTGTCTCTCTCTCTCTCTCTCTCTCGCTCTCTCTCTCTGGTAACTTTTTTCGATCCACACTCTAATTGAAAATTAGCAGGATTCGGAATAGAATTATTTAGAAAAGTTTCACTTTACTCTTCTGTTATATTTCTGTATAAGTATATACACTGACAAACGTTAAATTGAGCAATTTTATTTTAGTTTCTCATATTTTAATTACATAAATTAAAATTTTAGATAATAATACATTTTTTTGTTCTTAATTACATATTGCAAAGCAATAGTATATATAAAATTTCGTTTGTTGAGTACTAACGTCTCGTTTAAATATAATTATTAAATAGAATCTCTCCTTTTATTTTCTTTTTGAAACTCAACCGAATTTTTGTAGAAAAAAAAACGACTCAGTAAGCTGCACAACTTCTTTAAATTTCAAAAGAGAACACGATATCCGCATTATAGCCTCCTGATCGTCGACTTTCGAATCCGTGATCGTTATCAATCGAACATGACAATGATACGCGTTAATGTCAATACCGGTCGCCACTTGATGTATATACGGCTAAATTTAGAATTTCTAAAAGCTCGAGTATATATTTTTGTCCCCCGAATAAACGTCCATCAATTAGTTATCGTTGTTTCGATCGCGATAAAAATTTGCATAATGTATTTTTTCTTTTGCAATGCCGATTAGGAATTGCTGGTATCGATTTCGGCGCAAATTGGATTTTACACAGAAAACTACAAACAAGGCCATAAATCTGACGAGTTTTTAAATTTCTTTCAGGAAAAAAAAACATTCGAAGTAATTGTTGTAGAATACAAAAAAAATATATCTGGTTTTTTGAAAAATGGAATTCTACCTAGGGATTTCCATAGCAGCGAGAAGCGATGTGTAACTATATTGCCGTAATTACCCGTTACATGTATTAGTATAGATCGCTGACATATCGACAGCAATGATGGTTATTATTTTCAATTGAAATTTTTAATATCTTTTATTTTTATTTAATGCATAAATTCGTCGAGATTGACGACTGTTCAGATTTTTGTTTTTACTAATACAATTTGGGCCAAAAGCCATCATGATAATTTTTAAACGGCTCGCCAAAGAAGGTAAATACAGAATTTTTTAAAATAATTCGATTAGTGGAAACTAAGAACAAATAGAAATATTTTGGTTACACGTGATATATTCATCTGAATGTAAATATTGCTTATACATAAAATGTGCATGTATATACAATGTGATTGGAGAGCAGAAGGGATAATGTACAGTTAAAAACAAACAATCACATTTTTTGTTAAGAAGCAGTGTATAATTACGATTAAAATTACAGATCAATTATTTAACTACGGAGGAGTTTATTATCAGAAAATTATAGAGTAGTAAAATGATTTGTGGAACATTATTTCTCGGTATATGAATTGCCCCTGTAGTTTCTGATAGAAAGATAAAGAGAAAGCGAGTCTTCGAGAGAGAGAGAGAAAGAGAGAGAGAGAGAGAGAGAGAGAGAGAGAGAGAGAGAGAGAGAGAGAGAGAGAGAAGAGAGAGAGAGAGAGAGAGTAAGAGATAGAGGCTTTTAGTCAAGTTTTGAATTAAGGTGATATGTAAAGTTGAGGAGCAATAAAACTCAGATAATTTATGTATAACGAGCCGAATGTACTGTAGAATTGATAAGTTCCTATAGATCGATTGCAAGATTTATCCATGATCAATATGATTGTCAAACCGATTTTTAGACAATATCGACACCTATAATACATTCATACATACATGTATACATACATGCATACATACATACATGTATACATACATACATACATATATACATACATACATGTATACATGTATACATACATGCATGCATACATACATGGATTCATACATACATACATATATACATACATACATTGATACATATATATATAGTTATTATATATAAGTATAGCTAAAATTCATTTTGTAATAGTTTCCGAAAAATTTACCATAATTAATTTTCGGCTACTGTTAGATATCATATATTATAATATATTTTACTCATTTTACTCTATTGACGTTCAAATATATAAAATAATTGATTATTCTCGTTTCTTTTTAACATTATTGAGTTCTTTGCACGAGGAAATATAGAATTTATTTTTAATCACGAATCTAAATATCTACGAATACTGAAACTACAATATTGATCGTATCATCCTAAAATACTTCTGTTCATTATCTGGATGAATGTTATTTATAACGTGATTGATTATATCCGTAACTTTATTAAACTGCGTGGTTGAAAATAGGAAAGATACTATAGCATTTTCCGTTTTGGCTTCGTTGGAGATACAATCGGCTCACCGATAACTCGATATAGAAATGTATTCTCATGAAAGAAATGTAGCCTGATAGGTTTTCATTAATCTATATCCTACATCAGAGTATACAATATTTAACATTTTTTAATTGAATTTTCATTTTCTAATAATAAAATTTGAGTTCGCGATTTATACCGTATGAATTAGTTTTTATGGTAAACCATGATCTTATTTTGAAAATAAAGACTATCCGGTATAGCTCCAGAATACGAAAAATGTATTCCAATAAAATTTCGTGATAACCGAATGATATTTAATTGGTTATTGACGTTTCTTGGTTTTGTACAATGGTAAATAATATGTGCCCATTATAGTATTAAATACGAGGGGTATTCAAAAAGTAAGGTTTCTTAGCTTGGTGTTTCTCTCGGACGCCACCTAGCGGACTTAATATGATCATTGTTTCAGTTTAGGTTGTGCTGATAAAACCGGAATATGTTTTGGTGGCCAAGAGTACTTTTTTCAGCAGTTCGGGTTCGAAAATCATGGAGGTACCAATGCAAGCCGAATCCGATTATGAATTACACTCGGTTATCATTTTTTTAACTGTAAAAGAGTTAAACGGTAATCAAATGCACAGTTAATTGTTGACTATTTATAGTTAAGAGAGTATGACTGTGAAGATGGTGCGAAGATGGCGCGCAGAAGTGTACGATGAGCAGCGTGCAGGACCAGATAGGACGGCCAAAAAGTGCCATTACCGACGATGCGATTGCAGCGGTTGAACAAATTATGCAGGAGGACAGGCGGACTGCTGATGTTATTTTGGAAATGGTAACTCTTTAATATCAAATTCACTGAATTCCAATCATAGAATATTGTCGAAGAAGCTTGATTACAGTAAAGTTTTCATAAAACAAGAAAACGTCATTATTTTTGGGGAAGGTTTGTTTAAGCTTGCAGACGGATACAAAAAATGTATTGAAATTCGAGGCGACTACGTAAAAAAATAGTTTAAGAGTATGAAAGAATAAAATCAAATTTTTTCTAGCCTAAGGCTAGTGTTTTATTTTTTATCACACACAGGGAAACTTACATTTTGTATGCTCCTCGTATAAAATAGTATATATTAAGAAATAACAATAGAACGATACACCTGTTCTTAATACTCAAATAAATAAATATTCATATAAATACACTATTTTTATACAAAATTCTCTTTGCATATACAGTGAAACATAAAATAATGGTGGAACCCTGCTGTTTTTCAATCTGATCTGTCTAGCGAGAATTGGGGCTTTAATTTCGAGAATGGCAATTTTTAATTATAACATTACCTTTATTATTATTAATAACTTAGCTCTCTATAATATTTCCAGTCGGCTATCTTACCAGAAAGATGATGAAGATAACCACGTGAGCTTATACACTTATGTCAATGACTACGCGATAAATGCCTTGTAATATTTCTTTATAAACTTACCTTTTGTTTTCAATATTTCAGGGCGCCAAATGTATCTGATCACCCCCCCCCCCCGGTACGGCCGTGGACACACACTTATATATTTTTCGTTTGTCTTTCTATTCAATTTATATAGAAACAACAAAAAAAAAAAAAAAATACTCGCGAAATGCCGAGAAACGAAAATGGAGCAATTTACCCATGAACTTTGCTAGCTACCAATGGAAAAGACATCGGGTACGAAATGGTCTAGTGGTGAGAAACGAACCAGAAGGTGGACCAGCTGTGATCATGTCTCATAGCGCATTGCTATATTTCCAGATTTATTGCATACATATATTCGCAGCATATAAACTTCGATAAAAGCATCACCTTCTCCCCCTCTCACTCTCTCTCTCTCTCTCTCTCTCTCTCTCTCTTTCTCTATATATATAAATATATGGATGCTGAATCGCTTCTTCTTTGAACCTAAAGGAATTTTCGATTCCTTCAGGTTTGCATATATACTTTCTACTTAGGACGAAACAGACAGCAGAGGGCTAAAATCACTCAGAACGAAAAAGTAAAAAAGAGGAAGTGCGAAAAAGATCCTTTCCCCGACGGTGCGGTATTTAACACCTGCTTATATATATATATATATATATATATATATATATATATATATATATATATATCCATACTCAGACGATTATAAACATATACATATGCGGAAACATTGAAAACTTGTATACATATAAGGCGCCCCCCTGCAGACAGTTGAAATTTACACCTTTTAAGTTATCCTTGCAAATACGCTTTGCGGCGAATTGTTTTCGCCTCTTATGGAACGCCCGACTAAACTTCAATGGCTACATATACTACTGATGTACGGGCCAACTGGGGGCAAACCAATCCACACCCGACAAACTGACATCTTTATGCTGTTCACCTCTGCCTCCGCCGCCCCCTTCACTGTCAACCCTCTGCCCACGCGCTCAGGGCAATAAAGGAAAAACTTTGTTTTTGACGACTTCAGGTATATATATATATATATATTATAAGGTTTCTCCGCCCTTTCCCGCCCACAGAGACAATTACTATTATATACTTTCAGAATGTTAATACATTACCCATCCTCATCCCTCTGGCTTAATTTATAAATTTATAAATCGGAAAATTTATACAACGGCAATGATCGGGTGTAAAATCGTATATTGCGCCCGCTGCGGTTCGAATTCCTCGGCCTAATTGCCCGCCCGCCTCGTACCTGTTCGTGCCAGGTCGTCTCCTCGTCTATTTGGGCTATCGATTCAACAGGCCTTCGCTCCCCCCCCCCCGATCCAACCAAAATAACTTAAATAACTGCGGAGTTCCTTCCTGGGAATTTATACTGTCGCCCCTATTCCAGGAAGTGGCCTTTGCAAGAGGAAGAGAGGGGGAGGAGAAGGATACACTTTTTTCGGAAAACTGATGAGGTTAAGAGGGGGGGGGGGTTGTGGTGAAATAAAGTAGCCCCCAAAGGCGAAAAAACCTGCTTTTTGGAAAAAGCTTTACTCTCTCGACCGCGATTACCAGCTCACTCGCGCGTGCACCTGTCCTTATATCGACGGAATCTCCTCTGATATATATATATATATATATATATATATATATATATATATATATATTACTTATGAGGATATTAGATATGGGAAGGGGGAGAAATCCTGCCGACGGTTTATCTGAGTTGGCTTATCGCGTCGCTTGCGCGTAATACGATTGGTCGCGTCGGTTTATTATTTCTCGGTGTATACGTGTATCTATAAGACCAAATATATGTATATATATATATATATATATATATATATATATATATATATATATATATATATTGCGGTCGAGAGCTTGAATAAGGCACTCTCTCGGATGCAAAAGAGCGAGTGAGAGAGAGAGAGAGAGAGAGAGAGAGAGAGAGAGAGAGAGAGAGAGAGAGAGAGAGAGAACGACTGCGGAGGCGCGAGAGAGCTGAAGGAGCCGGAAAGTGTTGGCGAAACTGTCGGTCGCGCTTGCTTGGTCGGCTGCCGCGTGCCGCCGATGCCATATACCTTAGCCGCTGCGGTTCTGCCGCGCCGCCTGTCGCCGCAGCCGGTTTGCGTATTCCCGCTTTACCTCTCTCTCTCTCTCTCTCTCTCTCTCTCTCTCTCTCTCTCTCTCTCGCTCCCTCTCTTTCTCTCTCTGTCGCTCTCGCACTCGCCTTCGTACTCACTCTTCCTCCCGTGTATATAGGTTTATCTTCATCCCTTCGTTCTATGTTGGAGGGTACGAGAGAACAACCATCTTCATCCACGATTTTCATCATATTTATATAAAATATACTGATATTTTTTTAGGCTACCGTGGTGTCTTTCACAACGTCGTAAAAATGACATTGCTTCCAATTTCTCTACGAAAATGGAAAAAATTTCAAAGGAATTTTTCAAACGATCATTATAGATTCACTTGAATTACATACGCTTTATTCAATGCATTTTGCATCTACAAGGACCGCCAAGTTTTTATCACGTTACAGGCGATGTCCCGCGGGGAGTACCGAGACGCAGCGCTTTTCTTCTTCTCTCCGGAATAATCGCTTATGCCGGAAAAATGCATAAGAGATGTACTTGAACGATATCCACAACTTTCGTTCGTAATACTTTATGAAATTTTTCTTACATTCTCTGAGGTAGATATGAAAAACCAAAACGTTTCAGGATTTACCCAGAAAAATTCGAATTCTGCCAAAAGCCCAATAAGATATTCAGTATTCTAAAAAACATAAATATATTGTGTGGCAGGCAGACAGCGGGTGAGCGAGAGAGAGAGGGAGAGAGAGAGAGAGAGAGAGAGAGAGAGAGAGAGTATACGAAACACTGCGGTTGAAACCGCTAACCGCGCAGATGCTCTCAGCCACTGGCGACTAGTTCCTCTTTCCTCCTCTCTTGTTTCTCTCTCTCATCGTCGCTGTAGTCTTCTTCATTCCATTCGCCCGCCCCCTTCCCCTGCCAGTCATTTTCTTGCTTGCTTACTCTCGTATATACTCTGTCTTGTCTTTTCCTCCTTGGCGGCCAAGAGAAGCACTTCCCTTATTCGGCTACTTCCGCTCTGGCTCTTGCGGTTTGACTTTGTTTATCGTCTCCCCCCCCTCTCTCGGTCTCCTCGTCGCCCCTCTCTTCTGACGTGTGCATTAACCCACTAATTTCCTTAAAAAATGGAATTAGTTAAAGCTGATTTGGAATTTTACACAAAACCACGCCGTATCTCTATAGACGTTCGATCGTTCAAATGAACAACTATTAAATTTTCGTCTCGTCACCAAGGTTGACGAGTAGTCTAACTTTATCAGATATATTACGCGGGTTTCAAATTATAAAATTGAAATTCATAAAAATTGTTGGAAGCTGCGTCTCGAAATGCCCATTTTTTACATGATAAATTAACATCTAAGACAGAAAGAAAAAGTAAAGTTATTTTAAAGCAAGGGGAGGAGCGATCAATGAGCGATTTATTTTGTATGATATATTTTGTACTTCTCCGTTGCCGCGCAGACTGTAACAGCATGTGCTGGTATAATATTGTGAAGATGCGCTAAAAATACAGCGTATTAATTGTATGTTATAAAGAACTCCGGTAGAGATATGATATACTGTATTTATTTAAGGGCCTTGTAGATTCTAGCGTCGAAGTCAATATTTACCGATACAGCAGAAATTCCTTTGCCTTATTTTATTTTAAGCTGAACAGTGCCGTGCCCTACCATTCGGATGTATTCTATATTACTGCCACGTATCCCACAGAATTTACAGATTCGCGTAAAAGTGATGTTATACGTTTTTCAAGTTTCATCAAAATTGTGATTTAATAAATTTTTTAAAAATGTTCCATATTCTGCTACGTTTCAGGTTTTTTTGCAAGTTTTTAAATAATATTAATTAAAATTTCTAAAAATGCGATGCTTAAACAAAATATCCTTTTGAACGGAGTGCTTCTACTCAATCGGTACAATAGAACAGTCGATACTCGATTATTATAGATTATTAAAAAAACAAAAAATCTCTCTTCAAAATTGTATCGAGACTCCATATTCTCTAAACGATACGGTTATAATGAGTAAATATACGACAAAAGGTTATTTAAAAAAAGAAAAAAAAAAACGAAAACCCGCGACGTACATATATATATCCAAAGCGTTTCGTTCGAACGAGAGAGATAGGTATATAGAGCCGCGGAGATTGAGGACCTTCTATATACTTTGGACTTAACGTAATCTCCAGAATTATCATCGGCTTTAATCACGCTCGAGGCGTATGCGAGAAATACGCCCGTACAGATGTATTGAGACCCAGGCCGATAATTATATTCGTCGACTGTAAAATGAATATTAAAAGAAGAGGAGGAAAGGAAAAAGAAAAGAACATATATATATATATATATATATATATATATATATATATACATATATTCCATACCTCGCGCCCTCTTAATAATCCTCAGCAATGAAAGGTTAAAACTTGGGTCTACCCCCGCCCTCCCCAAGCGCGCCGGGCACCTTATAATTGCCGGGTGTCTGCGCGCGGAGACTCGGGAATAATTTGTTTTTCTCACGATCTAGATAATAGCACGGTATATATAGAATATCTATAGATCCTCGAAAATAACGATTGGCCCTGCAAACTTGAGGGGCGGGGTGGCGGGGCGGAAGGGAGAGAAGGGGGTAATAAAATTATCCCGGTAATTATTTTCGATCTTTCCACCCTACCTTCCACCCCCTCGCCCACTTGTTACTGCTCAATGCGCGCATGTATATATATATATATATATATATATATATATATATATATTTCTGAAATCTTTATCGTATGTTATATATTTGCCCGTAAAGTATATCCCTCAATGGGGTTCGGCCCATTTCATCGCCGTTTTGTTCTAAGGCTGTTTGAGAGATTTTGTTCTTTGATTTTGACAAAGTTCGAGTTCCAAATTTTTATGTCAATGAATACATTACATAAAAGAGAAATACTTATAAGAATAAATAAAAAATAAGTATAATAACAAATTTTTTTTTATTTAAAAAATAATATTTGACATTTTACTGTAAAATTTATTGAATCATTTTTTTTACTCTTGAACATATTTCCCTAGTATATTTTTAAATAACTCGAAAGACTTCAATAATTTTCAATAATTCTAATTGTTTACAATAATATATGCAAGTACTAGCCGATGAATCTATAATGTAAATTTCCACGAATTTGAACAAATATACTTTTATCCAAATCATGTGTACATAGATTTAAAAGAAAAAACAGAATTTTTAAAAAAATTGCATTTGAAAATTCAAGTATATATGGCTGTCGTGTCATTTTCGAATTTTATATGTGTATTATTCTAAGTAATATAAGACGATTTTTATATTTTATATATAGAATATATATGTTGGATTAGATTTATGTAGATAGTATCGATTTGTTTTTTAATCCGAGACATACAGAATAATTTTTCAGGTAGATAGATATATCACCTTACAAAGTCTTTTTAGCATCTGTTTTTCATATATTCACCCTCCTATCTCTATTTTCGATATCGCTATTCCTCTCTCTCTCTCTCTCTCTCTCTCTCTCTCTCTCTCCCCACCTCGCATGACTCAATGTGTACTTTCGTTCACATGTAAATTACTATATTGATATTTGTACACTTAGGAATCGTCATTTTAACAAAATTTTTTTATGCTTATTATAGTATATTAGCTTTACATTTTTTATACCTTACTTATGTTATGAAATTAGTTTTATTTAGCTTTCATTTGATTACTGCGTGTTTGTTATATTTTCGAAGTAACACACGCTATGTTGTAATCGATGTAGTAGTATATGTATATTGTATATACAATTATTTTCAAGGCTACTGCGCCCTACCGCTCTTGTCCTTATAGTTGCCTATAATAAACTACGATAGATCTGAATTTTTTTTTCATTCTTTTCCTTCCTCTTCTTTAAATTTATTGTATAGATTAATTTCCTCATTTCCGCAGAGTCGATGAACACGCTCATATATATATATATATTCATAAACCCGTCTTCTCATATATATAAAATCGATGGTTGAAGACACACACACGCGCACACACACAGGATGGCACCTCAGCTGTATAAAACCAATTAATCTGACGGTTAATCGCGCCTCCACCCCCCCCGCAATCTCTTCCCGGTAATTACTGCCTCCTCTCGGCCTAAGTAGATAAATCTCGTTTAAAGCTCTCAGCGCGGAAACTGCCTTTACGCGTTCGCGCACACCCTCCCCTCTGTCTCTCTCTCTCTCTCTCTCTCTCTCTCTCTCTCACTCTCTCTTTTGCTTTCTCACTCTCTCTCTCTTTCTCCCCTCCTCGTCGCTGCCTGCATCACGCAAGGAAAGTATCGAGTATAAATACCCTATACATACTCGGCCTTTCGTTGATCCGCTTCCTCCCTATCCTCCCCCTCCCTTTCCTTAACCTCGATCCTATACGGGCGAAAAATCTTTCTGTTGCTCCTGATGGTGCGTTTCCCGACAATCGACTACCCCCGATGTCTCTTCCTTTTTCTCCTCTTCTTACCTTCCTCCTTGTGTATATACACCTATATATATATATATATATATCTATATATATATATATAGATCGATCCTAATTTCGGCGGTGATTGTTCTCTCCGCCTGCGGTCCGACATAAACGCGAGACGCACCGCACGTCGTGGCTGCCTAGCTTCTTGGCAATCATGACGACGCTCTATATGTATATGTATATATATATATATATATATATATATATATATATATATATATATCTGTACACCTGATCGTGATTTGCATTTATCTTTCGCAAGTCGCATCGGAAGAGGCAATCAGGTCGCGCCCGAGTGCAGCCCCTTCCCGAAACATATATTAATGCTTCGTTAAGGTTAAAATGATAAGAGGGGAGATGTACCTCCTCTTTTTTCTTCTCTCTGTCCCTTTCTTACTCTGGAAACCGGTAGATGTTTTTAACTTTAATGAGAAATTGTGAACATGCTAATACTCAAAATTTAATGTTACGCAGTGATTGACAAAAAAAAAAGTGTGTGTGTGTGTGTGTGTGTGTGTAGGGAACTTAAGCTGGTAAGAGCTTCGTTGAAAATATTGCTGAAGAAGCTTGGCCATAGTTAAATTTGTGCTAGATGGATCTGAAAAGGCTGTCAAATCGTGGATCCCAAAAGGGGGTACGCCATTTTTTAAGAAAGGATTGTTTAAGCCATGAAGGGTAGCTAGAAGGAATGGAAACTCCGCTCGCTTTACATGAGAAAAGCTTATCAAAAACTAGCCGAAGATGGTAGTTTAGATTTTTCCGATAGACGTCGTTGTTTTGGAAATTCCTCGATAGTTTTTCGTGCAACAGAGAGAGAGAATGCAACAGCCAAAGCGAGTGAGTGGAAGAAGATAGATTGGGGGAGCAGAGATTTAACTTTCCCCTCTTTCCACGTTCACTGCATACCCCCACTGAAAGAACAGACTCAGAGGGTGTCGCCGCCTTGCGACCAATTCTGTTCCGAAGTGCTGTCGTGTAATTTTACACGATTTTAGCGAAGCTTCCACTCCTTCTCTCAACTGTTCATAGTTTAAGCTTACAAATAGACACAAAAAATGTATTGAAGTCCGAGGCTAATACGGAGAAAAATAATTGAAGAGTAAAACCACAAAATCAAATTATTTTTATAGTTTAAAACTAGTCTGTTATTTTCCCCCAACATAGGAAAACTTACTTTTTGAATACAACTCGTGTATTCATAAAATTTGATTTAATTCTTAATCAGAATTAAGTAATAAGATGAAAAAAATATAAATAAATGAATGATCTAAATGATTAGTTTCCATTAGATTTATATTTATAAGACCGAGAGGGCCGAAGAATTTAAAAAAATGTATTTTATCTATATGGAAAATTCACCCAAACGCCTGAAAATTGAATCAAATTCAAGTCGAATATTGTTTGGAAGCTCCCTAGGATAATTGGTGTATGATGCTGGTACTCAACTTTAAAGGTAAGTGCTGACTACGAAAATTTAAAAAATTTTATTTTAAAATTTTTAAAAGCTCTAAATTTTTTGAAACTAAAAATAATGCATTCTAAATTTTCAAACTGAAAAACGTTCGTTTTCAATACGGCAATTGTAACATCAGGTATCAAATATATCGCGTTAAACTTTTCGAATAGCTGATGAATTTGAAAACACTTAAAGTCACGTTAATATGACAATTATAATCGTTAGTTAATCTTGGATTCAGTCGAATCAATAATTTCCAAGCGAAATCGAGCTTCATAATAATTTGTGAATAAATATAGCGATTCTTAGAACTGATCGGGTACTCTCACTTGCGTCTGATCTCGCCATCTAGCGGACAATTTTATAACCAAGCCTTCTATAGATTTTAATATAATTACACGACAGATTTTGACGTTCATATATACATATTGCATATATTATATGTAATATTTATTTATATGACATATATACATATATACAAATAAATAGATTCCAGTTTCCTATGAGTTCAATAATATTTTATGTATATTAAAAACGTATAGGATTGGTGTTGATTTTTTCCCAATGATTTTATCGCAATTTGTCGCTTAGTGAAAATTTTCATATAATAGTATCGTGTATATTGTAATTATAGTTTATATTGTTTTGACAAAAATGGCTAACAAATACCGTCCGTCTAAGTAGTTTATTTTGGAAAAAAATGTTATTATCAAATTTTATTAGCATTAACATTTATTAACATTATCTGTCGTAATTTAATTAAAAAGTAGTTTAAAAAAAAAAGAAGATAATATTACCTCGTTAAATATTTTATTCTCAATTCATCGAGCTCATCCTCGTCATTATATAAGTGCCGAAGAAATAATTCATCAAAAAATCTCCGCCGCATTAACCGATGACAAATACCGAGCGACCGCGAGCTTACGCAATTCGTATAATAAATATTAAGCTTCGGATCGATCACAGCGCGCAGCCTCGATCCGAAATAACTCGAGAATTAAGAGCGCACCGCGGTAATGAAAAAAAAAAAAAAAAAAAAAAAACAAACAAAAAAAAAACCCAAGAAGAAGAAGAAGAAGAAGTAGAAGAAAGAAGTAACCGACTATAGTTCGCAATTCCCATAACTCTCTGCGGCCGATAGATATCAATTGCATAAAGCGCGAAAAAAGTCCCCCGTCGCCCCGGAGGCTTGTCGTCGAATAAAATGATTATCAAGCACGAGCGAGCGAACGAACGCGCGCGCGAGAGCACACACTCGCTTAATGTACCGACTAAACGTCTTGATCCGGTAACTCTACTTATACGGCGTCTACTATATGCGCGTCCCGTCGCCGCCGCCGCCGCCCTCGTCGTCTTCGCCGTCGTTATACACGGGCTACTAAAGAAGAACCCCCTCCCGCCCCCTCCTCTGCCCCACAACGTCGTCGAGACGACGACGCGACCCGCGGCGAAACGTTATATGGAGCGCGGCAGCTGCCCGCCGCGCTTGTTCAATTAGCGTCGGCGCCCGCGAAATCACGCGTATTATAAGCGGAGCGGGACGCGCGAATGGCGGGGAGGGGGGGGGGAGGACGTGCGTACCGGACTATAAATAAAAAGATGGAGACACGGTGAGGGAGGGAGGGAGAGAGAGAGAGAGAGAGAGAGAGAGAGCAGATAGGCAAATTATTGTAGTAATTGTTGCCAAGGCTTCTTCTTCTTCTTCTACTTCTTTTTTTTCTTCTTCTTCTTCGTTCTTCTCTCTCGTTCGGCCTGACAGAGTTTGTTCGTCTCTGCCAATGTATACGAGAGATGGGGAAACACGAACGATGGTCGTTAAAGGTCCCCCGTTCGAGAATTTCTCGCGCGTCGACGCTGGCTCACGTACATATTAAGCATATAAAGCCGCTGCACATCAGCCGCGAGCATTTGCGTTGTGCACACACACACACACACGCACACGCACACACGCACACACACACACATTTTTTTTGCGTTTTGATCTATAGATATGTATACATATACACACACGCATATATATATATATATATATATATATATATATATATATATATATATGTATATGCGGTCGTTCGGCTTTAATTGGTCCGATAAATTTTCATATTGCCGCGCCCGCGGAGAGACGAGAGCGCGCGCGCGTGCGCATGTGTACCGGCATTTATAGATATACACGAGGGAATCAGACAGGGTAGGAGGGGGGAAGGTGGCGAGGAATTTTATCCTCAACATCTTCTGAACGCTGCTCGGTAATTATATACGGGAATCACGGATATCTTCTTCCCTTCACGCCCGTCCTCCTTCGACTTCCCTTTTTCTTCGTCTCTTCGTTTTACAAAGTTTACGCGGTTCGTTTAGTTAATTAGCCCCTGTTTACGCGAATTCTACACACACACACACACACACAAACCCGTGCGCGCGCACGGGAGTGCTCTAAAACTACACAAGAGGTCAAAGTTACTGTAGCACAGCGCGTTGCACTTTTGCATATCGCCCGTTAGTGATATTTGCGCGCCAGAGGGCGATTTCTTCACATTATAACTGCAGTACTGGATAGTGCAAGCAATTTATGGAATTACAAAGGAATTAAGATCCAAAGGTATATTTTTGTCCTGCAAGTGTGGAGCGCACTAACGAACGACCGACCGAGTATTTTCTCAAGAGCTATTTATTGTAATTTGTATCCTTTTTGTTGTATCAATAAGTAAATGTTTATATTAATCAAATAATACGTGCTTATTCCACGCTGCCTTTCAATATATATATATATATGTATATGTAATTAAAAAAGAATGCAATTGGAATTACAAGTTAAAACTTAATTGAATTATGATCAATAAATCGTTGAAAATTAGAAAAAAGATGGAATTTAAATACGTGTATATTGAACTGCTGTAGCCAAAGGCAATGGCTTTGGTGGCGTATTCGATCGCCTTCATTTTCACAACATTTGCGCAAAGGTCATTTTTATACTTTATCGCCCAACAATGTAGACAAACCAATTCCAGAAATTTCAATATAACAACGGGGACATGGTACTCGCCTTATTCAATCGAAATATCATTATGCGAAAGTAGGCCCTTTTGAGACATAAAATATTATTTTAATCATTTGCCATTGCTATGGTCAGATTTTGTTTTTCGCGCTACTGCACGGTTCTACGAGACTGAAAATCAGTATAAGTTATCTTCTAGTATTTCGAGTTTTACGTTCTTTAATTAAGTTTTATGTTATTAATTTAATTAAGTTTTAAGTCTCCAATTGCTAAGACCCCGTCTTCTATTGGCGACAAAAAATTTGATTAAAAATAAAGAATTAAATCACGCAAAAATTGGAACAATCAATAATATTCTACTCAATTGTGTTCATTCTCTCAATTATACTGAAAATGTATAATTCCGGCACGGTCGAGAGATGCCCTCGCTATAGCTTTCGGCTGCCGGAGAAACTGGACGGTTGTATATAAAAAATTGGAACGCAATAAATTAGGGCAATCCACCGTTTATACCACAAAGGTATTTATCTTATAAATTGCCATCAATGAATAGTTGATACACCATTCATAGGGGATCTTTTCGGTAACTCGTGACCGTAAGAATCACTGCTGGTAAGTATTTGCAGCTTTTATAATTTTGTTCTTCTTATCAGGAGACACGGCATTATTAAATCACAAAATCAAAAAAAAAAAAAATTATTTGAAATATGCGATGAACATTATATATAATATGTATCCTTTCTTTGATAACTTTGGGTCATATTACCTACAATTTGAGAGGCTTAAGACCTATTGAATCCCGCATGATTTGAAGCTATAATATGAATCATGTACCACACCCAAATTCGCCGATCGCAGGATTTCGATTAAACCAATTGATTCAATGAACGCAAATTTGGGGATATTGTTGCTTCATATATTTATTTTGGTATGAACAGAATTATATTGGAATTATATTTCAGCCAATAGAAGACATAAAATTAAAAATATAAAACCGCGTGAAAAATAATCATTAATGAACTAAAAAAAAACAGTAATATATTTATTAACCTTTTTCTACATGTACAACTAGAATTCCTTGTATCCGTACCGTAACAAATGCATTTCACGACAATGTCCTCAAATTTGAGCTTATTCGATCCATCGAATCTCATTGCAATCCTAGGGTCAGTGACTTTGGATTTTGTACGTCCTTCGAATCATGGGGATTTAAATGGATTTTAAACCTTAGAATTATGAATAATTATTCTAGAAAGTAACTTATTGTAGAAAAGCCAAGTTTTATCTATAATATTTATAACGTATTCCAAATGCTTCTATTTATTTTATAATTTGAAGGTAGCGTGTCCACTTAAGAACCTTCCTCCAACTTCAATGAATAGTTTCGAAAACAAAAACAAAATTAATTGAATCGAGTTTTCCCGTTATTAAGAAGTTTATCGATTTATTTTTGTATAAAATATACAGATAATATATGGGTAGACGCGCCACGTGAGTAATCCGGAAAATTTACACGCGGGACGAACGTGTCGTATTCGTCGTACTCGTGTTTTGTAAACATTAATTATATATATATATATATATATATATATATATATATATATATATAATATATTTATATTTAACGCGAGCGCGAGAATTTTTAACGAGATTAAAAGCTCCCTGGCACACAAATTATCCCGCACAGTTTTACGCTCGTTATAGGCACACGGAACTCCCTTCCCTGGCCTTTTCATCACCGGCGATATATAAATTGTTTGTATATTATGTACGTAGATAATTGCTCGTTTTTCTCGCTCATTTCGAGCTCGTCCTTCTCCCTCCTCCCCTGCCCCCTCACCGCGCACGTTATATTCTCATACGGTACGGTCGGGTGATAAATTCATGCTACCACGATGCGTCGCGCGACTTTTATATATAATATACTTTGATTACTTGGAAGAGGCGATATGAAAGATTAATTACCCCCCCCCCATTTTTTTTGTTCTTTCATAATTACAAGCCTCGCGAGTTGTGCGCATGATGCCGACGAGTGCGTCGCATTCCTTACGCGCGAAGCGATACGAAGAAACGTATCGCGTTTCTGTGGAAGCCAGCATTATGTGTTATATTAATCGTTGCGTTTGCAAAAAAAAAAAAAAAAAAAAAAATAGCGGATTGGAAAAAACGCGCTTGTGGTATGGTCGGGCCGAGCTTCGAGCGACGATAGATACGAGGAAAGAGGTGTCGACAAAGACCGAAAGCAAGTAATTATTCGAATGTATATGCATGCCGGAAAGTTTGAAAATCGGTTTGAATGAAACTTCTATATCTGCTTATATTCCTTTAAAAATACGTGAACTTCATTTATTATGTTAAAAATTATAAAATTTCCTTCGGTTCATTTTGTCATTTTCAGAAATGACTTACGCGAAACAACTATCTATTATGTTTTCCTCTCTTTATTGTTCTGTATCATGCATCAGACTCGTAATAAATTAAGGAACAACATAAATAGTAATAATACTGTAAAAGGTATTCAGGAAAAATGTATCATGTACATGATGCAAACGAATGTGCGGCAATGAAGAGATTTTTAGAAACAATATATATATATATATATATATATATATATATATATATATATATCGATCTACAAAATTAACAACGTACCCAGATTTCAAAACGTCTGATAAGAAGTTTCTTTGCATAATAGTTCGATACTTATTGTTACTGTACAGTTAATACACCTCTGGCAGAAGAAAGAAAGATGGCAAAGTTTATCTTATTAAGAAATCCATCAAATCTGAGTCACGTATACGATAAGGGGATCAATAATTCGTTGACAATCTCTTCGGGGGCTGATATGGTCGTTATTGATGAACGAAGAAAAGATACTAATAGTGTCAATAAAACGAAAAGCCATCCCAAAAAAATGATCAAAGTCAGTCAAATTATCAAATTTGAATTATTCAAAACTGGAATCCTACTTCTTATGTTCACTAATAAAATGTACGAGTGTTGGATAAATTGATAATCACACGTCAATGATTAATCGTGGAATGAATTGCACGAGCTTACTCACATTCAAAATTACAGAATACATTCGTGACAATAAGCAGACGAACTGCTTGATTAGAACTAAAGTGAGGAGTCCTATACGATTAACAGCCTTTGATGTCGCAACAAAATCTATCAACAGAGTCCGAGAATAAAGTTGCAGCTAGCTGTAATTTTTTCCATTTGACGAGTTGGGCTCGCTCACGGCTGACATTTTTAAGCTAAATGCCGTTTGGGTCCATACGCTCGGATAAATCGAACGAGTCAATTCGTAAAAAATTTGTAAAGTTCCAGGTGGATTACAAAATATATTTTATTCAGAATCCTCCTTTATTTAAACAGATTGAAAAGCAAAAGATTGAGTTTTTCGGACAGTTAAAATTAGATCGAAAATTAAAATAAATTTCCTTTAACTCCTGTCATAAGCAAGAAATTTTAATCTAACGTCAGAGATTCTATGGAAATGATAACTTGCTCTTATGCGGGATATTTAAATAAAGATAATATTTAGAGTGTCTAATCTTAATCCGCAAATTATAACTTTCTTATACAATTATGCCATTCTTACATGATTGCAGTGGGATCTGAGATTGCATTCAATCATTTTTATATATCTTTGAATGATGCTTGCTTGCTGTTCGTGTCGATTCGAGTTCATGTAATATAATTATCAAGAACATTATATAAAATGTAAACTTTAATTACGTAATTAACGTTAGGCTGTATTACACCATTATACACGTATCGGCGACATAAACAATTTATTCAATAATTAGTTAGGGTAGGGTCATTACAGAGTAATCGTTAAATTTTCATTTAATGCACATTATTTATGGATTTTTATTTATTTAACGCGCGTGCCTGCGGTCATGACATGGAAAAAAGAGACCGTTGAAAGATGTATAAAAATGGATTAATGCAGTTACACGCCATTGATTGACTCTGCAGTTTGGTAAAAATTGGGCAGTCTTTAACATATATCAGGCTGAATTGTCAGCTTTAGTAGTAACCAGTAATTTCTTGTCCGAATAATTTGGCGATTCCCATGCCAGAGGCCAGCATAGCCAGAATTTTGTATTTGACTAGTTAATGAAAAATCTTGACTGTCACCGAGAACAAAAACTTACCTTCATACCCGTCAACCCAGCCGATCGCCTCGTCGAGAGAATACAAATCTTACCGTACTCGTCCTTGTTGCAAATAACAATTATTCTTTGATTTCTAAAAAAAATAATTTTTTTTTTAAATGAGTAGATAGAATGTTGATTCAGACGGATCTTAAAACTGAGGATGTACGAATAAATCTCCGCTATTACATTTTTGTCGGCACTTGCTTTTTTGTATACCCAGCGTCGTTTGAATCTGAGTGCCAAGTGATTAAAGGCTATTAATTTTTATTCCATAAATTACGATAAAGCATCGAGGACGGGTTTCGAGCGTAAACTCCGCGCGTAAACTGAATTGGTCAAATTTTTTTCCAATATTGGTACAACCTTTCTTGATGTTCGTATTTGAGCGCCATATTAGTGTGTGTTTGTCAGCTGTTTATTTACGGTATATACAATTGACAAAAAAATCTAGTTCAGTGAAAGGTTTAGCGTCTCATCCCCCCCTCGCCCCCGACGTGATTGTTAATATATATGTATAAGCTTATCATTATGGTGTTCTCGCGCAAACCAATAAATTACCTGGATATATCCACATTTTTCAAATTACCTTATTTTATACGGACGCGAATATCCTATCTAGCAACTTGCGTATATATATATATCATTGTATAATCTCGGAGTAGAAACAATCGTCTAGCGTGGGCCATTTTCATTTTGATCGCCTTATCGGCGCTTGCCTTTAAAAACATTGTATAGACACACGTGAGTTATCGATTGATTTCGAAAGACCAACATCGAATAGTCTGTGTACTTTATCGAGGCGATATGGTTCGTCATAATTTGCAAATGGCTGAACGAAGTTAGTAATCCGTATGAAATCTGGGACAAGCAGACGCGCAAGAGACGAATTTACCGGAACATGGGCAACAACCGCTCGTCGTGGCCCTTCCGGGCCCCCGTCTCCCAATTCGCCCGCGGATTTCGATAAAATCGACGGCTATTTATATCGCTGGCCCGAGAAACGGATGCTCTCTATACCGGCTATTCGGGCGAATCGCTTGTCTTCTGGACGATCTCCAAAAGATCGTCCCGCAACGGCGACGAGGCGGAGGTGGGCTCGCAAGTCCCGGTGTATATATATATATATATATATATATATATATATATATATATGCACACGCGGCATCGCGGAGCCGAGGCGAAAACCACGGGAAGCAGATTCGAATTCATGCCGATCGGGAACGCGAGCCGAGGAATCCAAGGGGGCGTGAAATATTTGAATAAAGGTTTCGACACACGAGCAGGCATGTACGCTTACCATCCACAGAGGGATATTCCTAAAATTTAACAAGTATAAAGATTCGTCTACATCGACCGTCATTCTGAATCAAATGGACGTCTAACGTATGTAGCGGGTAATAACTTGCAAACAATATATATATATATACAAAAACCACATATAGATATATTGGGGTATATTATAAATTATTGGAAGATATCCATCCGCTAAATAGGGATCATCTTGCGGCAATCAGCAAGAATTTGGAATCTCTAAATAATCCAACGAAGGCCTAACGTACACCCAACGTCAGATATCACAAAATTATTACATTACATGAATTCTTAATGCACCAATAACTTTTTTAATGCATTGCTTTATCTTGCGAGGCGGTCCCTTATATATAGTATCTTCTACAGAAAGATTACGAGCAAAGGCGTTTACAGTAGCCATAAAAGTGAATGCATCCAGCCTTTCTTGTGCCATTTTAATCAATTTTAACAACTTTCAATCGATTTCAAAACACTATTATTCAATCCATCTCTCATTTCTTCGAATTATTGATAATCAATGTTAATGTTATAACGGGCCGCCGTAGGTTGGTCCTGAGGCCCCGCGGCCCACCGGGACATTCCCCAAACTCGCGTATACGGCCAATCCGGCTCTGACGCCGATGGTGTAAAATGAAAAAAGGGGCTGCTGTATGTAATATAGTGCATCTTCGAACGCACAATGGGCCATCGAACAAGTCGGGCGAAATTCTCAATCGTCATACTTATATTAAACATTTGAAAAAGCTTGAGCATATAAGCCGGGCTATAATATCCTTTCGCGGAAATGACAGAAGGAAGGTGGAAACTTCCTATGTGTTATTAACACGCTCGCGCGTTTGATGTAATATTTGGCCACATGTTGCTCCCTCTCGCTCTCTCACCCTCTCTGAACACACACGAGAGAGTCCCGAAAACAATTCCGAACTTCGGAACTCGGTATATAATGTGTGCCTATATGTATATACATATAGACGCGTGTCCCGCCCTCATTCCGCTCGTTAGCCAGATAATCACCTGTTCCGTACACACACACACCACGTGTATATACATTATCGATGTCGGGGGATCTCCGTCCGCGCTCTTCTCCACCAGATGGCAATTTCCGAAAAAGAGAGTCAAGGGAAAAGGTAGTTTTTTTTTATGCTCGGACGCGCCTTGGGCGATGGAGTTATGCGTATAAATATACACGTGCGCGAAGATATGATGGGGAATTTTTTTTTCTTTTTGCGATCGGGACATATAATATAGCCGGATAAGGGTAATCGATCGTTCGCGTTATCGTTCATTGCTTTTACAATCGTGTCGGACATTCGTCCTTATTATACTAATTATCCTTGCGCGTGTACGAAAAGTGACGTAATGAGCGTAAGATCCAGGCCACGTTTAAATGTTATGGTATAGTAAATATTGCTATACAAGCGTAGCGGATTCTCCTCGGCTGAGTCTCGCTATATTGACATTGGCGTATAGCCAAAATTCAAAACAACTGCGTGGCAGTGTGGCGGTCGGGGAAGTCATTACGACTGTTCGAAGGCGTGCGACCGTTGTCAGATCCTTGCGACGGGGCCCAGGGATTAGAGGTCCCGATGCCGGTGCTATTAAAAGTAACAAAATTTTCACGAGGGAGCCTGAATAGATGTAATTCCTGTGCGCCGTTGTCGTTCGCATTAAAATTAGGATACAATATTGGTCTTAAGGCTATACGCGTAACAAGATTGAACTATAATCAGTTCCGAAGGGTGAATTATACTTAAAGTAAATTCAATAAATTATATATTAATTGTTGTGTGGATTATGTATTTAATAGCGTGTGTTTAGTTTTTTTTTTTTGCGCAGTCACAAGAACGCTATTATTATAAGGAATAGCCAGGCCAGTTTAGCGTGAGTTCTACAGCTGTCAATAAAAACGAGTTTGTGGAAGGACGGTCAATTTCACCTCACTCTCTATTGCCACAAGCTTTATAAGAGCGCGATATTGCGGTATAAGTAATATTTCGAAACAGGCAATGATTGCAAGAGATTTTGATATCTTTTTTATGTATTGCGATATTGTACGAAAGTGACAAGGATGGTGTTATCCCTATTAGTATGAGTTGGTCTTATTGTTTGTATGCACGTGAACTATAATTATTTTTGATTTGAATTATCGAACTCCCTGTTTAGAATAGAGACTATTTAAATAAACAAGTAATTTTAATCAATAAACTTTGTGCATATGGAATGACAGGAAATTGTGTTGAATTTACTCAAAAGCATTCTCAGCAATAGAAAATAGGTAATGAGGCTAGAAAAATATGAAAGCGAATTAGTAACAATATCGACTGGTGTTCGATAAGGAATATTTTAGGATCAGTACTTTTTATTGTACATGTGAATGATCTTCTGAATAATTGTCGAGATAAAATTATATCATATGTTGATGATGATAAATCTGCAATAGCTACTGTGAACGCATGAACACATGTAGGCGTAAAGATGAACAAATATTCAGAAGACATTACGAAAGAACTCAGCATTTGTATCATTGTCAAAAATTTAAAGATTATGTTCATGTAGAGTATACTTGTAAGTTGCAAAAGCAATCGGTGTCAGTTTAATCTGTCATTATGTGTAGAATGATTAGTTCATTAGCAGATAAAAGTTGACTAGAATCGAATATAAAACCATAACCATCAAAATTTTTATTAAGGATATAACGACAAAAATACAAGATTACAGTTGAGTTTTGGAGGTTTCTTAAGTTAGGACAGGAAGACCAGGGCGGTAATCTGCAATTTTATTGATATGCACTGCGAAAAGATGTATTAAATTGAAGAAGGCTTGTTCCAACAATAATATTTATTTGAGAAGATATAAGTAAAAAAATACTTCAAGGATCACGTAAAACGGGATAATAATGGAAGATATATTGGCACGTTTTTCTTCCAGAATAACAGCGGATTATTAGGTGAATCGAGCATGCAGACGCACAAACGTTTCAATTTAATTAGGAAAAAAAGTTAACAATTCGTTCCAAAGATACGAAGATGAGAAGTAATGCAGAAAATAGCGCAGTCATAAATGAATATAAAAATTAATCATATGCCAGAAATCCACGAGATTGATAAAGAATAAAGTTTTTTTCTCTGACAACGCGATTGTGAAGGAGTAGAGCTCTACGATTAAAATTCTAAAATTTTTGATCATATAAATATTTAATTATAGTAGATATTGAGAAGATGTATCGATTAATTTGGGACTACAACAGAAAATGCCAGCGAATTTTATGGCCGAATAACGACAAGATGAAAACGTACAAATTAAATTACGACCAATTAATAATGACATTTGTATTGTTACATTCATTGTTCATGGGTGTTCGCTAGTTTTAAGCAGCTGATGGCTACTGACGAATGTCGCTGACAATCACATTCGGCAAAAGTATTAAAAAAAGGACCTGTGCGTTGATAAACCTTTTTACTGTGACTACTAGAATTGATGCAACGGTAGATGTTCTAAATTAGCTTATAGATCTAGTAAAACTAGGCGACATTAATTTACGTCAATCGACTGCTAATGATATGAAACTTGTATCCGGCCAAAGTCAAAGACATACAAGTTTCTAACTAGATCAATGATAGATACTGAGGATTTTTGGATTTTTATGAAACGAGTGATGCAGTAGAGTAAGTTGTACAGTAAAAAGCAACCATCCTTACAACATTAAGATCAATTTCTTTTCAAAATAGCCAAGTTTTTTAATACCTTAGCTTTAGTATCAAAAATCATTTTGAATGCTTATAATATTATGTAGGATTTATAGAAACAGAAACTTGACTAGGTCAAATATATACCAAGCCAGAACTATACGCAGTGGTCTGATTTTTCCAAACAATTGCCGTTCAATCTTCAAATTCATTTTGATCAAGAGGTTTTCATTAAAAATAACAATGAATTCACTTGTAAAGAATGATAATTCGAATTAGCGAAGAGTTCCATTGGTATGCCCTACTTCGTGACTTTTGGAAGTCAATCGTCAAATTGTTTAAATATCGTAACAAAAGCATATAATGGATCTTTTATTTATCTTTGTTATTTATCATAGAACTCTGAAATCATATTTGAGAAGGATCCCAAGGATCCGTCAGTTCTTACTACGAATTTTTTCTTAATGTAGGCGAATTATGAACGAGCTTGTAAGAAATAGAGTTCAGAAATACTTCTACAAGTTATTTATCACGTTAGTAATATACACAGAAATTTTATCAGCATTTTTGGATTCTGTGGTACAAAAAATATCGCATGTAAATGGAACAGGGGGCATCATTCTATACAGAAACATTTAGTCTTACTAAAAAAAGATACTACTAACAGGGTTTAGTTAATACAGTATGTTAAAGCTTTAAAGTATGTTAAAGTTACATGTTAAAGCAAATATTTTTTATATATTTTTAGTATGTACTTTCAAATTGAAATATGGTACAATATAATTCAATCATTGCTCATTTTTTCAATATTTATCATAAATAATTGTCTTCAATAATCTTCATATAAATACATGAATCTTTTCGGTGTTTTTCCTTCAGATTTTCTTTTTTTTTCATTGATCACCGTAGTTGATTAATAAGAAAAAGAAACTTGAAGTGGTGATAAATTACAAACTTAAAAGACTCTGGTCTAGTATCTTGTAAGTTGACACATCTTTAAAATCATCCTATCCTTATTAAAAACAATAAGAAGAAAAAAACGATCGAAATCAACGAAGATTACGAAGAAGAAAAATCTAATTAGTGCATTCTGGGAATCTCACCTTGGTCTCCCAGTCAATTAACTATTCGAATGCTCGTCGGAATGGTTAAGACAAAAACGTATATTACCAACAAAGAAATGAAAGCATAAATCCAAAATAAAGGTTGATTCTTGCCCCTTCCCCGATGATTTCACCCGTCTTTGCGTTCGTCTGTGCGTGCAATTGTCGCACGCGGGCCCGCCTTGACTAATCGCTGGCTTTAGGTGCACCGTCGACCAGATCAAGGAATTCAACCCCCTCGAAACGTTTCGAAGCTTGCGTGTATGCGCGCGCGCCCGTGCAAATCTCTGGGACAAATTAACGCTGAGACGACAGTATATAGGTATATATATATATATATATCGATTACGTGGATGGAGGCATGAAGTGCGAGACGCGAGTGCGGTCGCGTTCGACCTTTCAGATTAAGAACCTATATATATATATATATATATATATATATATATATATATATATATATATAATAATTAATCTTGACTGATCACCCGATGAAGAGGAAGGGTATATATATATATATATATATATATATATATATATATATATGACTTTCTAAATAATCGCTTCACAGACTTTCGGTTCGCGGTTATTAATCATGGGATTTCACGAGGCTTTATTGTATTTTTTTTTGTTACGCTCATGTATATATATATATATATATATATATATATATATATATATATATATGTATACACAGGCTTGGACTGCTTTATATCGATCGCGCGATCCTTTGCTTATAAGCTCAAAATTATCGCACGACAGGAGTTCCTAACTATATTTAAAGTTGAAAGATTTAAGAGTGAATAATTGCTCGTGGCTTTGTGCTGCTTTTCGTCTTTTGCTTCTTTTTCTTCTGCTGGATTTCCAATCATACAGCTTTATACCCGCGAAATTTATTAAACGTAATAGGTTCCGACTTGATTAGCTTAATCGCCGCGAATTTATCCAGCGTATTTAACGAGTGGGAATAACCGATAAGATTATAAGTTTTTTTTTCTTTTAAATCTATACTTTCCTGTTCGTTTCAACATAGTTTAGCATTACGATGAGAGAACCACCCAGTATATCAATGTGAATAATACATTTTTATGTTGTTTCTCGTCGTATTTTAGCTTTCAGTTTCCTAATGTTCATCTGACTTTCAGATTTGTAAATCATCGTGGCTTTTGAACGAAGGTACAATTTATAGTGGCATCCGAAACACTTTTATTGCACTTACAGTTACGCAGTATAGAATCGAATTGTAAATATAATGTGATTTCTATACACATATATTTTGTAAATGATGATTCCTGAATTCCTCGTTTGAATTTAACAGTCAGAGAAATGGCCATTTAGTTATCTCTTTACAATTTCAATTGTCTCCTTAGCCTGAAGTATTATCTTTATGAAATTATAAAAAATAGCTTTCTGACCTAACTGTAGCGTGTACTTTCATTCGTTCGCATATATTTTTAGTTTTAAGTGCAAGCTCGCTTTCTGCGTATTTAGGACAGATATTTAGCACTAGTTTTGGAAGGGTTCCCAAACGAGTACATCTGCTCCTCCTATGTTCTAATTCTATAAAAGTATAATTCAGTTTTTAATGGTTTTGTTTATAATTCCTAGATAAGTGAATCTTCTCCTGCCATTATAGGGGCATTCCGTTGCGTTTATGAGGCTGCGATTTTTTTTTCGTGTGACACCCTTATCATTAGCGATATTTCCACATTTTTGGCGTGTTGCTTTTCCATATTATGTACATTTTGAGCTTGCGTTTGTACGTGGGGATAATCGAAGGATTGCTATTCATCTTTTTCAACCATCTTTGGTAATTCTCATGAGTACATGACTTTGATAAACTTACAACATAGTTCGAGGATCATATCCCATAAAATAATACCACCATACGGTTGGCTAACTAATAATATTAACTAGTCATTGCTCACGCGCCATCAGTAGTGAAGTATTGTATGCTTGTATGCATTGTTTTATGGATTATTCTTGTCATTTAGTTACTGATAAGATCTTTATTCATAGAAGTTAGCTGGTACTGATGGTACTGATATGCGTGGTTTAGTTTACTTTTGCTCTTGATTTGCGTCAGATTTTTCTTGATTTACATTTTATGACTTAAGTTTCTCTTACTTGATTTCATTGTTCGTATGTATAATCTCAAGAGTTTTTGTTACTCCTTTTATTTACACTACCAGGCTTCTGAATATTGAATATTTTTAGAATACTTGGCCATAAAGTTCTTCATTCTGGTATATATTAGATCCTGGATATTGCTACTATTCAATTCCTTTAGCAATTTTTGTACTTTTGATAGTATTTAAGCACTTTATTAGGTATCATCATTGCTTAGTATATATTGGGTCATTTTACATACTCTTTAAATTTACATGACCTATCATTAATTGTATCTTCTATTTAGCTAGCCTAATCTGCATTCTTTTATCTTTTCTCAATTTAAAGAAGATGTTCATGTATTTTTGCCGTGCTCTTGAGAGTTATTTAGTTACAATTTAACACTGCAGAATAGGTTTATAAATATATAACAATAACCTGTTCAGTTTATAATTCAGATTTTAATAAAACCATCAGATTTTCTACTAGCTACACTAAGTGTCATTTGAAAAAATGGAATTTCCCTTTGGCAAAATACATCAACAGCCGTGTAACGATAATATCTCCTTAATTTGAAGATAAAGTATTTTACATAAATTATTCTCAACTGAAATAAAAATAGAAAACAAGAGGAAGAAAAAGTTCAGCCATCCGATGTATAAGAATTTGAGAGCGGAGAGGACCAAAAAGGAAAAACTCAAGGAGAAGAAGAAAAAAGAACAAGAATGAGCGAGAAAGAGAGAAGTCACCTTATCGCGGACGATATAAAACCAGTGTGCCCCGGCGAGATTTCAGAGCGCGCGTTAATACCGGTAGTGGATTGGTTCCATGCTCGCTTGTGGAATTAACACGACCGTCGAGTATTTATGGATCTTCTTTTCTCCCGTCTCTTTCCGTCTCCTTCTCTCTCTCTCTCTCTCTCTCTCTCTCTCTCTCTCTTTTTCTCTCTCCTTTTGCCTCTGGCTTCTTTTCTCGCGACCGCCATTATGAGTCAGGTAACCCGAGAAAAGACCGCTCGACTCGTTTTCTCCCCTCCTCCTTTTCTTTCCCCGTCTCTTTATACGTTTTTTTTCTCTTTTCTATGTACCAGCCGCTTGCGGCTTGCAGTATAAGTGAGAAAGCTGAAAGTGCGAACAAGAGAGAGAGAGAGAGAGAGAGAGAGAGAGAGAGGGAGCGAGAGAGAAGTAGAGGAAGAGAGACAAGATGGACGATTAATTAATGAGCTCGCGACGCGAAGGAGAGCGCGAGGGGGGGCAAGAGCGAAAGAGGGAGGGAGAACTACACACCTCATACGTCTCGCGCGGTTGCACGAATACCGGGAGCGGCGTGTACATACACGTGTACGCGTGGTATACACGTATATATAGACTCACGTATGAGATGTGCTCGGCAAAGAGCACCCCGTGTATACATACATATGTACGCACTCGCCCTTGGAGAATGTTGTATATTACATTATGTGTATATATATATATATATATATATATATATATATATATATATATATATACTACATACAGGCATAACGCCCTTGGTGGCGCGCGTGCAGAAACGCGGAAGAGCTCGAGGGGGACGGATGAAAGCGGGTGTGTCGCGAGCGAAAAGCGCTACGTGGTACATGATGTAATATTTGTACGGGTAGAGCTTTTGAGCCTGTGGAGAAATGCGCGAAAGGTCGGGTTTATATTATATATACTCGTTGATGGGTTGGTGAGGGGAGAGTGGAAGAGCGGGAGGAGGGGGGGGGCAGGAACGAGATTGAATCGTCAAAGTGACGCGTGAAAATTTAAGGGAACCGAGGGGGCTCGTCGCGCGTGTATACGTGCGGAGCGCTTTTGTACGTGTGGAGTTCGAGCATAGTTCGAGCCCACGAGGAGATTTAAATCGGTGAGCTACGAACATGATGTATAGTTACGATGACTGTTGCGTTTCGCTTTGCCATATATATATATATATATATATATATATATATATCACGGGACTCTTTATTGAATATTTGATGGGCGATTTTATTAATTAATGAAAACAGACGGCTGAATATTGGGATAATTTTTTTTTTTTTGGACGATCGCTGAAATGCAGTTTCGACTATTTTGGTTCTTACCTATTTTATTTTTAAATATAAATGGATATTTTGAAAAAATTCGGGGTCGTTTGAAAGACATTTTATTCAAATCGACCCATCAGTTTTCAAATTATCGCTAGTCAAATAAAAAAGAAAGGACGCGCCGAATTGAGTAACTCCGTATTTTACGAAGTCGGCATAAAGATTGTTAAATAATAATGGCAAAAACTTCAAATATACAAACCTCATACGTACATCACAGTCCTAAAATCTGACATTTCTAAATTTATTTTGATTTTTTGCCGATGTAAAAATTATCCGGCACGCAAGAATCCAATACTTAATTTTAACTTGGCATCTTGTAAACGTGCGCCTTATCTTTCACCAATTATTTTCCTGGATTCTTCAGCTTTTCTACGAGCTGTAATGAAAATCTTATTTTACTCAGGTTGCCGAATCCAAACTACCCCCAGAACAAATCCCATTGCCCAATTTTTCCATTTTGATTTCGCTTACATTACAATTACGATTCCACATGCCACCCCCCCCCCAAACATTGGCGCAGTGATCATCAAAATCAGCCTCGTCCCTGCCACGATTCCCATCTGTGCCAGTTGGGCGCATCGATAAATGCGCCGATCGACGCGTATACAGCAGCGCCCGGCCACTGGGGCGCGCGTTCAGAATTACAGATCGACCGGGCGTCGGGGGATCCGGTCGCGCATTTCGAAACGCCATTTCTGCGCCAAAAATTGCCGTACCAGCGACCCCCCCCCCCCCCGAGCGTGCGGGGGAATATCGCTCGTCCCGATTCAAATCCATTAATCGGACCCCTAATCAAACACTCCCGGGATTCCGGAGACCGCGTACCTTTCGAAGCCTCCGTGCGGCAGGGCGGCGAGGCGGAGGGGGACGGCCCACACGACAATACCCCGCTCATTAACCCAGCCCGCTCTCCCCGGAATTACGACGGTATAAACACACCCGGGGTCGATATATATGTGTATGTATATATATATATATATATATATATATATATATATACGGAGTTACCGACGCCGAAGCCACCGCCTCTATATGTGCTACCCGCGCAAAGGGTCGTCGGAACGCTCCTCGTCCGGCACCCTTATAATGACGCACTTATCGAGCTCCCCGACGCCGACCGCGCGAGGGAGCATCCCGGCCCCCCGCCCCCCGCCACCCGTGGGCTATCGCGGCGAGGGACCGCGCGTGGCGGGAGGCTGGCGACCCCCCCCCCCCAGCCAGACCCGCTGTGCGCGTACACGCGGAGCGACGCGTTTCGACCCAGACGCGCGTGGAATCGTGACGATAAACGCGTCCCCCCGGCAAATTACACGCGGTAGGGATGATATTTTCGGGACGGGGTTCGGTGGTGCTCGATGATCACGTAGAGAGAGAGAGAGAGAGAGAGAGAGAGAGAGGGGGGAGGGAGAGAGACAGAGAGGGTCCCGGAAGAGGCGCCGCTATAAACGCAGCAGATACCGCCCCACGACCAGCCCGACGAGCGCGGATGGCGGTGACGGGGGCGTCGAAAAGGCGAGCTTCGAGCACGTACACGTATGCGTATGGTATGATATATACGAAAGTCGAGAACTCGATGCTCCGATAGATTATAATGTCGTTGGGGTCGGGGCGATACGGCGAGGAGCGCGTTTTCGGATTCGAATTTATGCGCCCCCGATCGTGCGGGGCGTCGAGGGTCTATATATATATATATATATATATATATATATATATGTATATATATATATATATATATATATGTATATATATATATATGTATATATGTATATACATATATATATATGTATATATGTATAGCCGGTGGAAAATGTTAATCCTCTATACCTTTTCCGATCTGACATCTTCAGCCGCAGATTTATATCTCGGAAATTATATGACTTATACAGTACGTATATCCTTACGGGTATACTTTTCTGTACGTTATGCATATAGTAATTATTTTGGTATACTTCTTCCATAATTATTATTACTTCATATTTATAAATGGACATAATATATAGTTATAGTTATTTCTGTGCATCTCGTTTGCTTAAGCCAATTCATGATACTACCGTCCAGGATATTATTTTTGATTCGTTTAAATTACTAGTATGTAAACGGTTAAAATTCGAACTATATATATATATATATATATATATATATATATATATATATGTATCTATTTGAGCAAACCATTTTATCATTGTTCTCGGCGCGTAACCATTCTTCCAACCAAAAAGATCCCCCAAATTCGACGATACCATCGGAAGCGGAGCTCGGCGGCGCGATTCGAAACATGATTAATTCCCACGTCAAGTCCCACATATTTTAATTTGGCGAGAAAGGAGCTTTGTCATTTACAATAATTAAGGAAGGACTTTACACACAGTCGCACCCCCGGTCACGCCATCAAGATCAGATCGACATCAATCCCGACTAACGTCAATCCCAAAATCTCGAGTACAGTCCCTAGCTCTCACCCTCTCTACCCCCCTCTCACTCTCTCTCTCTTTCTCTCTTTTTTCCTCTTTTAACTCCCTTGGCCACAACTCGGCGGATATTCTCCGCACTGCATAAACAACCGGGTCGAGGGATGTAAAGAAGTAGGAAAAAAAACGAGCAGAGCTGAATAAAAGCAGGAGAGATAGGGCAAGTTTTATGCCGAGGGGCGCGCGCGCGCGCTGGCACCGTAAGCCTGATCGGCGCTAATAGAATTACTCGCTCTCGAGTTTCACCCCCCCTTCCCCTCGCTCCCCCCTCCGATCCACCCTCCCGAACCCGGCGGGACCCACGCGTTTTTAACGGTCGATTTGGCGCGGAGTCCGCTTCTTCGATTCTTTATCTCCCCTCTGGCCCCCTCGCCCGCCGAAGGCCAGTTAGCCCTGTCGGAAAACAGTGTACAGCTACATACCCATCCCAAAAACCGGCGTTGGTAAAGGGAGCCGGGGGGAGATAGGGGACGAAATACGAGCAGTACCGCAGGCGTTGACGTATTTCGTGACGCCGGGGGGGTCAAAAATGCCCGCAGATGTCGCTCATAAAACTCGGGCTATTTCTATTCCACTCTCTCTCTCTCTCTCTCTCTCTCTCTCTCTCTGTTCCACCGCGACTTTCCGTTTACTCACGCTTATATAATGTTATATATATATCCACATACGCGTACGTGTGCGTGTTTCTGTGTGTGCGTGTGTACGAGGTATATAAAGCCGGCGGTATCTATACGTACGCCCGACGAGAGCCGTACGTGTGTATACTCGCTGCTTATAAACCCCCGCTCGCGCGGATTACTCCTCTCTTTGTATGTACACAGAAGCGCGCGCGCGTACACGTACGCAGGGCTAGGGGCTAGGGAGGGGAGGGGGCGAACCGAGCGTCGCGCCGCGACGTCGCCCGCGGGGAATTGTATCCGCAGTTGTATCTCCCGACTCAGTACACGCGCCCTTAAATAAATCCGTACTCTCCTCTATTATCTTCTATATACATATAGGGGCTTGCGCCTGTGCAGGGACGAGCGCGCCCTCGATACGCGTGCGCGAGCCGAGGCATGTCACGTACAGAGATATACGAAGACGGCACCCCTTTCATATAGTACCATCCTACTATCTGTATTTTTTCTATCTCTATTTCTCTCTATCTCTCTCACTTTCTCTCTCGAAAAAATTCTAATTTCAACAAAATTTCATTGAACTGCAGTAATTCAAATCCCAATTCGTCTCTATGTATATTTCAAAGACAATTCTTTTACTTCCATGCTGGTGACATATATATATATGTATATATTAATTTAATCTTTAACAATTACTACATACATTAGAATCACTTGTAATTTACAAAAATTAGATAGATAAAATTATATAAAAATCTAAATCATTTATCTAAAAACTATATAATTATGTAAAGTTATCTATAATAAAGAAAATATTCTCTCTCTTTTCAGACACCAATAAAGAAACAGTTCCTTGAATTACGTTGAGTCCTTTGACTACATAAGAATTTATTTTATGTATTTTCAAACTATGGTTTGCCTTTAATTTTATACGTTTTTGTATTTGAGCGCCGACCAAGTTGAGTTTGTAATGCATTTAAGCGAGAATGACTATTTATTGCATTATTTATAAGAATCTAGATTCAGGAATCAAATGAAATATGAAACGTAAAAAGTTCTTTTAATCGAAATCCTGCGCAATAAAATGGCAAAGAACAAAAAAGAAAGGAAACCATGATGAAAACGAATTTGATCAATGTTTCTATTTAACATATAAAATAAAAACAATTTCTAAATACTTCAATTTTTGAATAGCCACTTTACAAAACATACACATTCCTGTAAAAACTTCTAAATTGTACCTGCATTGTATTATGTTCTAATACACGTTACATTATCGATAACATTTATTTTGTTCCCACACATAGCAGCTCCCTACTTGATATTGATTTAGAATTACACTTACTGTAATATTTTATAGTTTTTCCATATACACTTCAGATTATATCTACTCAAATTTTATTTCTCACGAGGTCACATATCTAACAGAGTACCTACTCTTTCTGTGTTTTAGAATTCATATATAAACATATAACAATTTTATTAAATTGAATATTCTTTTTTTTTTGGTCGTATTTCTTCATTGATACATATATAATATAGACATACATGCACACAAAGTTGTACAAATCTATTTATCTACATCTATTTATCTCTCCTTCTGTCGTCCTTTCACCCCAATATTATATGACTGCATCACGCCGTTTTTATTATGCTGCCCTCTCTGCTCGCACATCGTCTGCTTTTCTGATACGCCCTTCTTGTATATATATTGTATATATGTACGCGTATGCATCGCGTATAATAAGAGCAGGCCCTTGGGCGTGCGCGTAAAGTTGGCAATATTGGCTTGGAAGTCCATCTTCAGAGCGTTAAGCAAAATGTTGTTGGTTTTACAGCAGTACTCGGTAAATTTTATTGACTCTCTAGTAAAATTTTCTCTATACGCGGAAACGTGCTGTAGGCCACGGCGGGAAATGATAATTTCGCGCTCGTCTTTTACTCTCTGCCATTATTAGATGATAAATATTTTGTTTAAGCGGCAATTCTCGCCATTATTTCTAATATTTCGGGATGTTTTCGCGTAAGCCGATGGATTTTTTTTATAAATTCGGAGCGTTAACGGTTCTTATCGATATTGATGGAAAGTTTGTTGACAGCAGCATGCCCTAATCGGCATTACACGCGATTGATCATTTTTCGCTGAGGTGTAATTGAAAATACGAGTTCGGTACTAATTATTTATTATATAGGAGTACACGGTCATTTATATAGGATGTCGAGCAAGTGCCCACGCGCATTGACAAGCCGAGCTGAAATTAAACGCAGACCGTAATACGTATATACAACTCGACATATAGGTATACGATACGTACGTCGAGTCTATATAGCCACGTGTAAAAGAATAGGTCGTATACGGTAGAGAAAAAATAGGAAATATTTTTTTTTCCCGTTTGTAGACAACACGAACGGACGTATCACTCGAACCGTTAAGTGCCGTTCGGCAGAATCGCTACACTCTTCTTAAACCTTCGCCTGATATTTATCGCAGAGCCAAATATTTTTACGTGCGCGCGCGCGCGCACATATCGCGAACCACGCGATCCGTCGGGGGAAGAGCGCGCACCGTGGGAATTCGTCTCCCCCCCCCCCCGAGAAAAATCTTCGAAGCGAGAAAAAAAGAAATCTCCGGCCCTGCCCCCGCCCCGCCGCGCCCTCTTCCTTTGTCGCCCCGCGCGACCGACTCGCCCCTCCCGCCTCTTATCGTTGTCTGAATTTTTCAGGCAAACGGCGCGACGTGACCCGCGTGCCGAAATAAGGGGCTTCCGCGCGAGCAGGTATATACGCAAGGGCGCGGCGGCGGCGGCGGCGGCGGCAGCATCTCCGCCCCCGCGCGCGCTCTCAAAGGTGTCTCCCGCTTTCAACCCCAACGTCGTCTCGTGCGAAGTTGCACGTATATCTGTATATTGAAACACGTGTGGGGATGGGGGGAGGGGGCGAGAAGTCGCTCATTCTTGGCGGATTTTCACGGCCCCATAGCTGCGTCGCCCGTGGCAGCAGCCGCTCGCGCCCACGGAACAATTATAATTACGCATACCGGAGAGCGGAATAACGAGTCTGCGGATTCGCGCGCCTTGCTGGGGAGAAGCCGGGGTAAGAGAAAGAGAGAGAGGGGGGGGGAGGGGAGAAGGAGATAAAGGGTTGGATTCTCGTAGGGAAGACCGCGGGCCGCGTGGTCGCGTTAGGCGCGCCGTGCCGGGGCAAACGTACAACTAATTTCCCTTTTAATGATGTTTGTGATTACATAGCACCCGCCACTTCCCTTTGTTCCCGTCATCGCGAGAATCGCATGTTTATATATATATATATATATATATATATATATATATATATATATATATTCATATGCGCGCGCGTGTGTGTGACCCGATACGTCCACTCTCCCCCAGTTGACGTTTACTTCATTATCAAGAGACACGAAAGTTCGCCAGCGGGCGAGGGGGAGAAGCTCTTGTATTCTGTACACGAAATGTAACCGTGTAGCGCTTGTTACACTTATTTGACTGTATGATAATCGATCGATACTTGAATATATATATATATATATATATATATATATATATATATATATATATATATATATATAATGAGAAGTTGAAATGTCTGTAGATTAATTGTTGATTGAAAAAGGAAAGAAAATAAGTAAAATATAGGAGTTCAAGTAATTTGACAATTATTTTCTTCACCTAGAAGAAAACGAAAGACACCATTTCCCTTTCTGTATTTCCGTCTTTATAGATGTAAGGGTGAAAATAGCGTTATTTTTTTGATCACCGAGTATCTTTATACTTTAAAAGGTCGTTCAAGTGTTCATTTCGATCTGTTAATAGATATTACATATTTGTACGTATATTTGTTGGTATGCAACGAATATATGCGCCATACAAACTAAACTGAGAACGCTAATGTGGATCAGTGCAAGTCTATACCCGCACTGTTGCCAGAAATGCCGAGGATACAAAAGGGACAGACCGATCCGGCCACCGTTATTCCCGAGAGTGACAGCAGTCGAGTGCGGCCAATATACAGTGCTACATTTGTACTTAATATTATATTGTATTTTCAAATGTAATATTATTTGATTTATCAGTGTATTGATCACAGTTGTATTTCACTAATTAAATAAAGTTGTTTATTAGAATAAAGTTTACAGTCTTCTAGTTAAATCACCAATATTACATATTTTTACAGATTTATATGCAGTGGATGACAATATATTCATGCATTTGAGTTGTTTATACTTGAAAAGCTGAAGTATACGAGAGTGAGTAGTTCAGTCTTCGTGCTTTTGGGGAAAAAAAGATGAAGAAAAAATTTACTATAAATACTTTGTAACATCATAATAAGCAGAGAAATAAAGAATTATTTATTATAATAATTATCTAAAAAATAAGATTTCTAAAATAGCTATTGAGAACATTAATTTTATATTTTTGACTTATTCCTGGGGAATAGGTTATAGTTTTAATTCAGTTTTAATGCCGTTTTTTTAAAAAAATTTAAAAATTTTAAATTCATGCATAATGTGTATTTATATCCAGGGCCGATAATGTTTGGTAGGTTTTAGTTTTCCTAGGATTTTTTTTGCATTTTTAGGCAAAAGTTTGAAGAAGGCTTGATCTATTTAGGCAAATATAAATATACCTAACAGAAAGAAAATGTACTCGGGGTGTTAATATAATGGCCAACTACTGCTGAATATTAAAAAGAGAAATTAGTGAAAGTTACAGAGAAAAGTTCAGATAATCATTACACAAGTCGTTTGAGTAAAAAGAAAATCGATATAAGTTTCAGTATTCACTAAAGATTTTCAAGGTTTCTCTATAGTGTGAGTTTTAAAGGTTCAAGAGTGGAAAGGGTCAAAATCAGTAGTGATCACATCGTCCATATTAGGGATGGTTTTTCGCGATATCAAAAAAAAAAAAACAAAACAACAAACAGATATTGGCGTCTGCAAATCTTCTCAAAATGCATAATTTTGGATGCCTCTACAATCTACGGCGGATTTCAAAAAGTTGTTTAACGGCCGATCTTTCTTTCTCCTCCTCCTATATATATATATATATATATATATATATATATATATATATATATATATATTCCACGAATTTTTTGGTCGGCAGCTCCATCAAGTTGTATTAGATATAATCTCGAGAGAAGATCCGTGTACCGATAGGCCGATTCATTAATAAACAATCTCTCTTTTTCTCTCGGGACTAGTTTACGGAACGGCCCGCGTATTCATATACACGGAGCCGGTCGCGCATATATTATATCCTCGAGGTGCGATCGTGTAGAAATATATATATATATATATATATATATATATATATATATATACACATACACATATGATATACATAATAGCGCTGTGCCGGTAAGTTATACTCTACATATATAACATAGAAGGGAGATTTTTTTTCACAAAGATGTGAATAGCCAGTTTGTTTTTCTAATATCGAAAATATAAAATTGATTTTTATTTTCTTAAATTAAATCTGTACATGCTAACGATGATTTATAAGTTATTTTATTGGAATGGAATTTAAATTTATTTTTTCTTTATGAAATTAATAGAATATTTTCTACACACCTGGTGAAACATAATTTAAAATATAAATTAATGTAGTGTAAAGAACATTTAATACATACACTTGAATAGTTTGACAATTATTTATTTGTTTAATGACAGGTGTTTCGACTATAAGGTCATTTTCAAAGGTACATAACGAAAGAAAAGTTAATGTTACAGATGTGTGTGTGTGTGTGTGTGCGTGCGTGTATAGAATTGTATGGTATATTTTTTTTTCGTCTACATGCCATAAATATATTTTGAATGCACGCATTTTTATAAATTTCTCCTCGATAATTATTATATTTGATTATTTTTCTCAGTTATAAGATTTTATTTATGCTAATAATTACCAACACTTTATTTCCGAATATCCAAAGTACGATTAAAAGTTATCATCGAACATTTTAACGATAGTAATTGAAAGACTTGGTAAGAAGAGTGGCAGGATGTGGTCCAAAAATTAATTATTCATCCCAAAGTCAGATGTAAAATATGCGCACTTTATTTTGTAAGTATTTTTGTATAAGAATGTCGTAGGATTTTGGGAAACGTAAATAGTCGAATACCAGCCCGACTCACCGACAGATAGTTTAGTTGGATCACTGTGCTCGTTAATTGTCTGCTGGGGATGCTGATATATAGCGTATGGGACCAGGTTTGCCCACGGTGACGATTCTATTATAAAATTTATTGATCTTTGGATAAAAATAAGTTTACATGTAAATTGTATCCTCAAAACGATTTGATACTTATACAATCATTTTTGCTCTCGGTGGCAAAACTACACCTACTACATCTATCTTCTGCTTTTGAAACTTACGGTGCTGAATAATACTTAAGGTATAGTTCTTATTATCAAATCAAAACGGGTGGTACATTTAAACGTGCATGTATGCTCAATATATTGGTGTTTATATAGAATATATAGAATGGTTACTACTAGATTTTAAATCGAATGGTGAAAAGTCAGTAATTTATTATCGAAAATGCGGCTTTATTCTGTTAACTATTATATGATGCTTTTTTGTTGACTCCGATGGGTACTTCCAAACATAGTTTTGGAATGCATCAACCGTATCTTTGCATACCGCAAAATGTGGGTCACGTATTTTATAACGATTTATATTATAGAGGCAGGTTTCGTTATTTGCGTAAATCTTATATTATAAACAGCATTTAATAAACGGTGATCGTGTTTCTCGAGTACTGCTTTGCATAAATCTACGAACGAGCAGTCGTCCGGAATAAAACTTGGAAAAAAAGGTAGATACAAGATCAATTCCTAGCCTAATTTGTACAATTTTTCCATCGTTTATACTGATTTATGACACGGCGTATTGTCTTGATGAAAGAAAATTTTTCCGTTGCGATGTGCGGCCGTTGTGTTTTCAATTGGACTCTATCATATTCGCTGTTGGTGGTACTTCTCTTCTCAGGCAGTTGATGGATATTATATCATATACGTCCTAAAATACCAATTCCATAAACCTTTCAGACTATTGTTATGCTTTTGGTCGCTTTTGAGGATGTTCACCAATTGTTCACCAGTTAACGATGTTCACCAGTGAGTGAAGTGATGAATCCAAGTTTCGTTCATTCTCACATACCAACCTAAAAATTCTGGTTTGTTTCATTTAAAGATGTTCAAACTCTACTCAGAATTATGAATACGTTGTTGTTTTTGATCAACAGTGAGTAAACGTGAAATTTACATTCAACAGAGCTTTTTTATGGATAAATGTTCATGTAATGAAGAGTTCAAGTAAAACCTTTTATGACGTCAGATAATTGACGCAACTTCATATTTGGATCATTTCAAACAATTTTGTGCGGATTTTTTGTTTTTTCTGATATTACCGTCTTATTTTGATATCCACTTTGTACTAGATTATCAGTGTCTCTACGATTACATTTCAAGTCAATAAAATAAGTGTTTCATTGTTGTTTCTGATATAGAGAAGTCCTCGTAATAATTTGCAAGCTATTGCTTCGATTGACTGGCATTCCATCAATAACCAGTGCATCCAACAAAAACTAGTGCAAAGTTAAAACACGAATTGGATTTTGAGCCATTATTTTGAAAATAAAAAGTAGTGTCACTCTTAGCACAATAATTTATAAACTAATGAATAAAATGGCATCAAATTTTAAAAGCTGTATTTTGAAGGTCAGTACTAATTGCAAATGGGGTAAATATAATTTTCAGGCGATGTATTAGTATTTTCCTGTGGTAACGGATAGAACTTCTATACTAAAAGTGGAAGTAATTGGTCGTAGATTTCTATCTTGATATGATCGTAATTCATAAAACAGTTACGAAACAGCATCAAGTAGGCTGTGGTTAAGAGGGTAACATTTCTATTTGGCAATATTCAATGATACCCAACAATATTATGTTTGCTAAGACTCAAGCGCTCGTTGTAAGTATAATACATCCGGAGAAAAGGTAAATCAAAAAAGGGGATAAAGAAGCTAACAAGAAAAAAAAACCAAAGTCTAAGAACAGAAAACGTGAAAAACACCTCGACCTAAGTAAGAAGAAATATCATCGTAATCGTCTGAATTTTCTACCCAATTGCAGATGCAGCTTGGGAAAAAAGGCTACAGTTATAAAGGAGAGGCTCGTGTCGTTCGCTATCGATCCTCGGTTATAGCACGATAAGTACTTTAATACACATATGTTACAGGTGGACGGACATGTACTAATTAAATGGAAGGTATAGAAGCATAAGTGACTCGTTCAGACGGGGAATGCGTACATCTTGAAGTTCATCGTACCTAATTTAATCGAGAGTTTAACAGTGTTCCGGTATCAGAACGTCGACAATTAATGCTCGATCGCGCACTGTATATAGACGTGGATTTGCTGTAATTATACTGCTATATAATGAAGGAAAACTGGATTAATTCGCATATAGTCTCTAACGTCGTATAAAAAATTATCCCACTTATTGAAAGTACAACATTAACTTATTTCAGAAATTCAGATTTTTTCACGTGAGATATAGACGTGCTATTATTTATCGAATAAGTAAGAAAGGTTGAGTTAACAAATGGCTGAAAATATGCTAATAATGAGTCAGAAATTTTAAGTAAAATAATGTAAGAAAACTCACTTATTCAGTGAATGCGGCTGAGTATAATATAAAACGAAAAAAATACCACGCGTGCTGAAAATAATGCCCGTATCATTCGTAGAACAAAAAGGCATTTATACGTCTAATTCAATCCATCTCTCAGGTATAAATAATTGAGTATGGCTATTCGATGAATACAGATATTTAAAAAAAAACTATAAATAAAATTGTTAAAGAATTTTTTGTTACAATTTGTACGATTAATTATAAAAAATAAATACTTTTTTAATTCTTATTGAATATACTTTGGATATACCGTTACTCTGAACATTTATTAATTCTTAACGAATCGTGCTTGGTCGATAACTGTAGATTATTGAACTACTTAGATTGTCTGGAGGATTTATATTGATATTATAAATAATAACAATAAATTACTCTATAATTGAAAGTAACAATAAGAAGTATAAATGACACAACAGCTACAATGGACTTACTAGAAGCTTGACAAACGTACGAACTGGCGGATATCTGAATGTTTGCACGAAAGAAGAAAATAGTTAACACGAAGATTTCATCCATTTCGTTAAAACGCCTTCAAGATAAATGTGAAAAAGGAGAAAAGCTGGATAAAGAAACTACGGGGAAACTATTCGAGCCATACAAAATTGTCTCCAGATGTCAACTATTGTCTCTCTGGCTATCAGAGGTATCGACCATACTAAGATGCATCTATTGGCGAAGGGACGCTCGAGATTAAGTGTAAACATATTCCTCGTGGGTAAAAATTATATTAAAAGAAGATAACTAGATCAGCTTAAGGTTAAAACTTCTACCGTTGAATATATTTCTAAATATAAATTCATTTTTAAATGTATGAAGAGGTAAAATATTAACATAAGTGATACAATAGAATTCATATAAAACTTATTATATAGTACTCGAACAAAATTAAATTTTATAATAACTCGACAGAATCTAATTAATAATTAATACCAGATAATTAACTTTATCGTAAAACTGAATTCCGTGGATTTGCGACGGCACACTTAATTAGTGAAAATGTCACTTATCCGATTTCAGAGCGTATAAATGTGAAATTGCGCGGAGTCCAGTGCCTACGTGGCTGTAATAATTATTGAATTTACAAAAAATCGAGGGTCGAAATTTTGGCTCTGACTCTAGATAATTTTCAACAAACACGCACCTAACAATTCGTAAATAATTACAGGCCAATTTTTGCATAGTAGATACAGAATGCAAGACAGATCACCCATCACTACAGCTTCGACATAAGCATCTCAAAGACTACATAGGCATTTTTTAGCATTTAATTACAATTCCGGAATTATCATTGGCGAATATTGCGAATCTATATATATATATATATATATATATATATATATATATATATATATATATATATAAAGAGAGAGAGAGAGGAGAAAGAGAGAGAGAGGAGAAAGAGAGAGAGAGAGAGGAGAGAGAGAGAGGAGAGAGAGAGAGAGAGAGAGAGAGAGAGAGAGAGTGATAAAAAGAGAAATAATGAAAGGATGCGAGGAAAGATGTCATTCCTACATGAGCCCCCGCTCTTGGAAAACACTTGGATATGGTAACGGCCCGCAATTGCGCATTTATATTATACAGTAGCGATCCGCGTTAATTAATTCTCCCCCCCCTCTCCATCTCTCTCTTTCCAATGATATAATCCCGCCCCGAGCGGAGATTATACTTTTTTATTGCTAATTATATATATACATACAGACACGCACCGAGGCGGGGATAATGCATAAAGTTATGATAATTTATGGATTTGCCTTGATTATTTACCGCGGCTCTCTTTATCGCGTTTATATGGCGCCCCCACCCTGCCACGCTCTCTTTCGCTCTCGTTCGCGGGCGCCGTGATTTATCGGGATACTTAAATGCCGAAATTAAATTTCATTGTTAACACCAAATGATAACGAAACGTAATAAAGCGCCCGTCGTAAAAGTACGCGGGGATAAAAGTTTTTAATGCTGTTCCTACACCGAATCGCTGCCTATAGATATATGTATAGATATATGCTGCGGGAGGATGTGAACGGGAAGGGAGAGAAAGGGGGAGGGAGCGAGCGCGTAGACCCGGGGATATAGTCACGGCGAATAAAAGCAGCTTTTCTCCGTCGATCGACGAGGTGGAAGGTAAGTTGAGATTTTGTCATACATAAATGCGATAGGTAAACACGTCCCGAGCTTTTCCCTCGGCAGAAGTGATAAAAATCTCAACTAGTATTCGATGCCGGGAATCCAGAATTTGCAGTCAAATTTTGAAATATGGATATTTCATACGTGGTCGGCAATTAAGGAACGCAAACGCGTACAATTTAGTAACACCCAATTTGAAAATAGGAAAATTATTAGTTCAGCTTTCAATTAGTAATCTTGAAGACTATATATGCTTAAAACGGATTCTAATGACGTTAAGATAGATTAAAAAATTAAAAATCATAATATGGTTTACACGGGGTTACAAAGTGTAATTAAGTTGAAATATCCCTAAGCTTAGATTATTTTGAAGATCTAAATTCCGTTATTCACGATCTGGTATCCGTGTGACGTCATCGCCTCTTGATCAAGATCAAAGGAAAGTAAAACAAATTAATTTGAATGATGTATGATTTTTCGAACGTCTTTTCTGATACGACCGACACGTCCAGACAGTCAAAGAGTCCTCGCGGAGGCAGCTTATACGTTATGCAGCGGATAGATCCTTATTTTCTTCCCTTTAATATCTCGGTTGATTATATAGTTTTGTTAAAACTGTGCCTGACTTATTTTTGAACATGGTCTAGAAGTGATGGGCCCATATGTAGGGTTCACGAATAAAAAAGATAAGACTGTATATTTCAATAAAACGCAGAAATTTTCACAATAATAGTAAATGTTTTGATTTTGTTAAATAGTTGAATTTATACCATGTTGGTATTTCAGCAATAAGTATCAATCACGTTGGAACGCCGGTTCCGTGGGTTCTTTTGTTCTTGTTTTATAAAGTTTAGATTTAACAACGAAGTCACATCATCACATCGCCCATTCGGTTAAGCAACCTTTAATTTTTTTGCAAAGAAACAAAAAAAAAAAAAAAAGAAAAAAAAAACTAGTCAGTATCGTATGTCAGCGCTTGGCATTCACAGCTACGATTCGTCCAATTTCATTTTTATAGAGTTTGAGCTTCAACGATGCCAAAAATTATACGAAGAGGCGAGCTTTCTTTCGAATTTTTTACGGGGATTCGTGAATCACTCGAGGTTTGGATTCGCAACAATAACGACAATTCCTGTACTTCTGTTGTTGACAGAGAGCTATTTCGGCCGTCAGCCGGCTTCGTCGGAGCACGCGACTTTATCGACGAAGCTTGCGATTGCTCTCCATCGCCTTTCAACGACCAATTTGCGAACTCGCGACGAGACGCATGGGGGGGGGGGCGGACTAATGATATTTTTCTTCGTATTTACGGCAACCGGCACGGGTCTTGCTTCGTTTCGCCTGGCGTTACGAAAGCCGTTGTAACTCGTCGGCGGCTTGGGTCGCGCCATTATCGAGCTATAATCGCGAACGGCGTTTTGTAGGATGCGTCGAATAAGTCTCGTTCTGCCTGCGCTTGAATTTTCCTTTTATTTGGTGGTTTAAAGGTAGACCAGGTTGTCTCGAAAATAAATCTGCTTCTTCGTGGTTCCCTCATCCTATCCGATCGTTGCGTTTAATTTAATCCACGCGTTTTCGTTTCTAATATAAATCTGAATTATTATCGCATAGATCTTATACTTCCTTATTTCTGTTCTTTTATCGATTATTAGAATCAGCTGGTCAATCCTGTACGAGTGGAATTCAGTAATGCAGTCCTTTCAATTTAATCCGTAAATCAAGCAAGTACGCCTGATGAGTTTTCAACTAAAAAGGAAAAAAAAACAAGTAAAAAACAAACAAACACTTTCAGCAAAACCAGTATTTATAAAGTTGTTCATGTATAAAATTGTACATATATTGTGCATGTACAATACATTGCTCGAAGAGAAATTAGTTTTCCCATAGACAGCGTAGGATTGCAGCCAACGGGGGGAGAATAGAGAAACCAATCGAGCAGTTGAGAGCGGAATCCAGGCGAATCGGACACGCTCGATCGCGGTAACTAATGAATTTACTTAAAGCCGATGCGAATTGCGGATATATATATATATATATATATATATATTATATATATATAGAAACATATACGTGTGTGTGTGTGTTTATCTTCACGCGCGCGTATTTCGACGGGCAGGTGGAGCGGCTTAGATTTATCGACGCGCCATTGCGCGCTTTGCGCGCTGATTTGTTCTCGGTGAGCGGCGAGGGAGGTTGGAAGGAGGGGAGGGGGGTGCATCGGAATCGTCGAAGATTGAGATAGGAGCCGAAGGTAAAGGGTGTAATCGGTCTCGAAGAGGGATGTCGAATCGATGCCGGAGAAATGCACGTCGAAGCTTATAGCCGAGGAACGTTGCCGTCCGGCATTCTTGTAAATATATAACTTCTGCATAATTAAGTATACTTGAATTATCTGCTTTTTCCGAGTCGATTTACAATGAATTCAGTGCCCATATATATATATGTGCGTTTCTAAACTAATGGCATTCGAAGAGTCACGTTTCTTTTAATTGTTAATAATGACAAGTAATAAAGTATTTAATTGATCGAAGACATGAAAGTATGTGTGTGTGTGTGTATAATATGTATATATGTATATATGTATGTATATATATATATATATATATATATATATATATATATATATTTTCACAAAGAGAGCGATTAATGAGTACAATAAGGACCTTTCATGCAACTTCGCTATTTTAATATTCAATTATTTTTCGAATTATTTGGGAGACAACGTGACTATAAAGTGTAGATTATTCAATATGTCTAAATATGAATTAAGTATATATAATTGTACACGTGTATACACGTGCGGTCAAAACGATATACGAAAAACTGTGCTATTTGCAAAATTATATCAACATAAACAAGAGCAGTTGACTGTGTATGTCCTCTATATTTTACAACAATTGGTCAATTAAAAATAGTTTGTATAATTGTAATCTCATTTTTCGATAGTGATGTTGACAATATATAGTGAGAGTCAATGGAAAAATTAGATAATGTTTTAGAATATATTTAGAAATATTCAGTCTAACGCAATATATGTCAGTGAGTTGTGCAGGGAAAAAGATATTGTTTAAAATTTGATCTTTATAATTTGTTAATTTTATCTGCATTATCAGTTAAAACTATAATTAAATATAAAATTACATATACGTATATTTGAAAAGTTTCTTAAATTAAAATAAATATTTATTCAAACGATATGAATAAAAGATTTTACAAACTTTGTATAATGATTAAACAATGTATGAAAGGTACATTAAAATGAAATAACATATTTTCTTAAATCTAATAAATATTTTCTTTAATTTTATAGAATATTTTATTGGTAATATATACAAGCAAATATTTGAAATAAATATTAAACTTTATTTAACGCTTATATACACAGACACATACATGAAATTAGTAGATGTACCTGAACAACTGTTATAATATTGAATGTCAATTTCTGACAATAGTCGTATTATATACATACGGAGTTCAGCGAATTAATAAACTGACTGACGAAAACAAATTATAAATTAATATGCCTTAGAATTATTGATGCTGTTGTCAAATTCGAAAGTAATGTCGAGCAATTTTCATAATTACAAGAATTATACGGCTGGAAAAGTGCTGGTCAATTAAAAACAAAAAACCGAAAATTGTAGCTATGGGACCATTTGACATTTTTCTATCTTCTTCTATTATATATATATATATATATATATATATATATATATATATATATATATATATTTATCGATACCGAACTAATTATATGAAATGCCAAAATGGGCACGGCTTCTATATAGTTTCGTGTACCTAATATACACCGCATAAATCTTGAAGATCGATCGAACGGACAGCAAAATCCTACGATCGCGCGAATCCAAGGACAAGCATATACATAGCTCTTCCTTTTTTCTTTTTAGACGCATGTCCGCTTCTCTCTCTCTCTCTCTCTCTCTTTCTCTCTTTTACACGCGCCACATGCTCGAGCTCACCTGCTCGCCCGCGTGCACGCACGAGATTATATATGCGAGGAGCGCCGGGAGAATTCGCGCGCGCGCTGCACGCACATCCTCTTCGTACGTGTATAATATATATATATATATATATATATATATATATATATATATATATATATATATGTATATATAATTAGCCGCGCACGCGGGCGAACCGCGGCGGCTCCACGCGCGGAATTGGTTTTCAATCGTCGCGACTCGCCCGTTCGTGCGGGCAAACGTACGTGCGTCAGGCGCACGCGATAGTTTTCCGAGCAGGTGCTTAAGTCGCGTATGGTTGCGTCTACGGTAGGCTACGCGCATGTCTCATACGTACCGATTTATCCGTGATTCGATCCAGCGACTGTCATCGGTTTCTCGTCTTATGTTCTCGTTACGGAATGCCTCGTGGGTATGGACGAGCGCAGGCCCGGTCGATTCGACGAATATGCGTACTTACAGCCGAACGAAGAAAGCTTTATTCAATGAGTGAAATACAAGTGCAATGTATTCATCGATAAATCATATGTAACAAATTAGGAATAGAAATGCAATTTAATAAATGCAATACGCATGCGACAGTCTGTTACTATGTTGGCACTAAACTGCTATCGGTCTCGGGAATAGCGGTGGCCGGCTCGGTCCGTCTTCTTCTTTTATCATCCGGCATTGCTGCAACGAGAACTCAGGTCGCAATCGTGCGCAGGTGCATACAGCTGCAATGCTGCGAAATCCATTTTTTCTGTTTTAAAGGATGGACGTGCAATAGAGAAACGGTTATGGGATATTTTTCTTTTTTTTTTTTATAATGAAAAAGGATTAACTTTTATCATGAACCACGTTGAGAGAATAATCGCGTAGTGGCCTTAGTTGAATGTGCGTTATGGTCGCCCTCCACTAGGTGGCTCGTAAAAGACAGTCTTATGCGGTAAACTCAACAGGTTTCGTAAGCTTTGATGCGTTTGAATCGCTAAAAGTAATTTCTGGATTACAATGAACAAACTAATCCATAAGTATTGATTAGTATATATGATGTTTTATTGAATATGTAATGTGATTTTTTAAAAATAGGTTAGGGCTTTTCTGGTATAAAGATAATAACTGTCGATTAACAGAGGCAACAATTATTGGTAAGCTGTTAATATTTACTATATTTTCTGATAAATCAGATTTTATATTTGAAGCATATAGATATAATAATACTTGAATCTTCCAATGTTTAAGAAAATTTCAAATATAATTCGAATGCTAATACTGATAATAAATGTAAACATATAATAATGATCGAGAGTAGACGTTACATTTTTACATTTTTTATATATCCCTAAGCTCGTATCTACATTTAAATATTTCAAATTTTATATTTTACATTTTAATTTTGCATTATTTCCGGTTTTCTGCAATGATTGAGTAAATACGCAATTGGCCGAATGGTAATAGAAGTCACGGCGAGTCATAAAAAGGGTCACGTACAGTTGGGAAAGTGCATAATCAATAGCAAACGCGCAACTGCATAATATGTGAAAATTTTGAGCTTTGAAGATTAACTGCGTAAGGCACGAATCATTTATTTAGACGATACCAATCGAGGCAAATAAGTGCAGTTATAGATTCTGCGACCCGAAGTTTAGATAATCTCCTTATCGGCCCGTGAAACTTGTTGCTTACGAGAGTCGGGACCCTATTGCTGCGCAGCATTTCAATGAATCTTGCGCAACCCAATGGGTGTTCATTTATTTGCACGCTGGGGCGAAAATCTGCGGTTCCGCGCTTGTATAATACGCAAATTGAATTGACTTCGTTGGCACTGATAATTATGGGTATCTGATAGCTGGTCTTATTACGTGTTGGGTAGGGAAGAGAGAGAGAGAGAGAGAGAGAGAGAGAGAGAGAGAGAGAGAGAGAGGCGAGACGAAAAGCGAATTTTCGCCTGCGTACGACACGCCTGCGGGCTCTGCGATCCCTCGTAACACGTTGGCGCTCGATTAATCGATTTTCTCCGTAGCGCGAGAGGCTCTTTCGCTCAAAACTCTCTCCCTCTCCCCTATCGCCGTATCCGCGGTCGGGCGACGGAATTATTTATCGCTTCATTAACGGCCTTAGCCAGGCAGAACTGGTTTGCGCGCCCGCCACGATTCGGATAATGGCTGGGTGATTACTTTACGTATGCGCGAGTCGTGCGCGTATGCATAACGCTGCCGCGTGTTTACGTGGGAAAAGGTCCTGGGCTTGCCAAATGTGACGCCGCCGCCGCCGCCGCCGTCGTCGCATTGGGCTCTCTTTTGATTTCGGTGGAAAATTTGCCGAATTTTGACTTGTAAATCGGCCGTTTTAACATGTAAATTTGGAACCGTTGGAAAGGTTGACCCGCGTTAAATACAGGCTCATTTACTTGATTAGCCTGATTGTCAATGTTCCTGGTCGCCTACACACACACACACACACATATATGCTTTTGCCACAACTTGTAATTTGCAGTTATTCACAATTTTCTATCATCCTGGGTTTTTCTTCCAAAGTACATATCTAAATCAATTGGCCGATAAATGATTAGTTTGGAATTCATATGGGATATTCATTGGGGTTGTATTTAAATACTTAATTATTAAACACGTCTATCTATGATAGTTCGTTAGGCTCTAAATCGAAACGATGGCTCTTGCCTCTCCCAGGATCAAAATTTCATTAAGGCCAAAATAATCAAATTTCACGAAGGAAAATATCCGGGCGCAACGTATGAGCAAACGTGTGCCAATCCATTATACAGAAAAAAAATACCGCATCTGAAAAGTCTATACTATATAATTAACGATCTGCTAAGCCATTTATCAATACGATCGCAAGTTTCAATCGCAATCCACCTCTAACGTTATCCATATCGATCCTCGTTATAATGATGCGTTCCTCGCGAACGAATTCCCGACTTGTCGGACGGTCATTAGCTTTACTATGGGGGGGGGGGGCACGTAAACCCCCTCCCCTCTCCCTCACCCTTTTCGATTATCCGACCGTATATTCGTTAGTAAAAGCGCTTAAGCATCGCGGACGAGACAAGGGTGTAAAAAAGAGGGCGGTGGGAGGGGGTTCGGAAGAGGGAAGCCAAAAAAAAAAAACGACGCAGACGAACGATCTCCCTTTGGCCACAGGATGAAAGGAGGGGACTGGGCAAAGAGAGCAGCCCCGATTATGATTTATTTATGTATATTAATCGTGACGGTGCGCATTTGCTTGGACTATATTGGCGCGCGCGCTGTCGCATAGCCCCCGGGCTAGTTGCTCTCGCGGTAGCTCTTTTACATTAACTTTGCACGGGACGCAATATCATTAACGGTGCAGACCTTAACAAACACACACACACATATACACACACGCACACACACACACACACACACACACACACACACACACAACACCTCAGACAAACTGATAATCAGCGCGACGCTGTACTATTACAGCTCTTTTATTTATATATGTATGGGTTCGAGGAAATTATGATGAGAGTATCGTACTGGAGGACTGTTGGTCTGAGAACCTGTTCAATTTTTTTTGTTTTTTTTTTGTTTTTTGTTTTGTCAAAATAAACTTGGACTCTAGTTTTCAATGATATTGACATCTGTTTTATTGAAAATGAATAATAAAGTAATAATATTAGTAAAGAATAGTATTCCGTCATCTCGAATGCTTCTGTTAGATTGATATTTTTGATGCACCCAAAACTTGTTCATCAGCCAGAACCATAAACGTTACTTCAATATTTTTCGATAGATTTTGTATTTTTGTAAATTCCTCTTATCGACTATCTATACCATTGGTTTCATTCGAATTACGGAGCAGATGTAAACGCAATTGAATATATAAAGGTAACGTTTATAAATGAATCAAAAGCAGTCAGGATGTTTAGATAATGGATTTGGTCTGCAGTAAACGAGACAGATCCGATTACATCTGAAATGAATTTCCTGTTGTCCCGAAGATATCGTACTTTCTGACATAAAGTTAGTACTCTAATTTAATTGTAGATATTACATAACTTCGGATCGATAGATTGACATGTTTTCAAATTTGACATGATCAAAATTTGAGTTAATTTGAGTTACATCACTTAATCTGGACTAAATTATGATAAAAACATAGTAACCTCCATTTGGTAGATAATAACCGAGTTTTCTGTAACTTTTGCCTACTCAGACACAGAAGATCAGAAATTTATTATATTTGGATCTTCAAGCTTGCCAGCTTGTAGTTATTAAGTTTGATACAGTCAAGTATTTACATTAGTTTTCCCGTTGGACCAGCAAGATCTAGTTTTGCAAGAATTACCATACAAGCTTCGAAACTCTAGCTTAGGGGACGAATAGATTGCGCGCAGATAAGGAGAAATACGTAGTAAGCATAAAATGATAGGATAGATTTTAAATACATACATAATTACATATTCAGCAAGAAGCGCTGGGATGGCTTTTTACATATTATCTTTTGGATGTAACAATCTAGCCAAAACTTTGCGGCAATAATAGCGGTCGTCTTTATTATTCAGGCGATCCCACGCTTCTTCCTGATTATCCAGATTTCTCCAAAATACATGCCTAAATCTTATACCAATTTTCAACATTCCTCAAAAGACTCATAGATCTACTTACCCACCGAGAATACCAGAATGTATACTGCACCCTTGCATCTCATAAGCTCATTGACAGATCACCAAATTGCGGCTGCATCATATTAACGTGATTCGAAATCCGCTCATCATATATATATATATATATATATATATATATATATATATATATATACCTGCATTGTTCATTTCGATAATCGGCTCATGAGCGCGAGGGATCGTTGGCTCGAAATTCGACAAGGGCTGGCGCGCGAGCGTAACAGATCTCGCCAGCTCTATGGTTATAATACACGTACCCTATATCTATATGATGAAAACCCAAATCTGGCAGGGTTCTCCGACCAAATTAATTCGAAAAAGTAGGTAGATAAAAAATCTATGGGATTGCGTATTAAACACAGTATGAAAGTTATTGTATTTCTCTTTTTCTCTCTCTCACTATTATTATACGTATCTATTATGAATGTACAACAGAATGTGCATAAATCTTTCTTTTTCGCTCTCTCTCTCTCTCTCTCTCTCTCTCTCTTCTTTCTGACCCCAGTCTCGACGCTCGGCCGCGCGTGCAGTGTATATCTACGCCTCGGCCGTACGACCGGATATTAGCATGAGAATCGCGCTACCGCGCGCATTTAGCGGCTGTATTATAATGCGCGTGCGCCCTTCGCCCGACCAGGAGAGAAGCAAAAAAAAGGCTAGGACAAATCGCCGAACCAAAACTTCTGAGGGTTGGGGCCTTAACGCGCGGAACAAACACCGCGCGGAGAGCGGTTAATCTCTCTCCCTTCCTCCTTTGCACAGTCGTATATATATATATATGTGTGTGTGTGTGTGTGTGTGTGTGTGTGTGTGTGTGTGTGTGTGTGTGTGTGTGTGTGTGTGTGTGTGTGTGTGTGTGTGTGTGTGTGTGTGTGTGTGTGTGTGTGTGTGTGTGTGTGTGTGTGTGTGTGTGTGTGTGACCTGGTCGCATGCACTGTCGGCAATCTAGATCGAGAGTATCTTTTTTCCCCTTTAGCCGTACTCCGTCTCTGTACAATCTCGTCCCTCCCTCTCTCTCTCTATCTCTCTCTCTCCCTCTCTCTCTCTCTCTCCTGCCTCGTTCTCTGACTCTTTTTTTCCTGTACTATCCAGCCCCTCGGTGCATTGTGCCCGATTAGAAGAGGAAAATGGAGCACGAGCGGTGAAGGGGAGCAGGGACGGGTAGGAGGTGCGCCGCGTGGTAAAAAAGGCACGTCGGCCAAATAAATAAGAACAACCGCGCGCGCGCACAGATCGCCGCTCCCCCTTTTGATGTCAATTCAGAGGGGAGCGAGGTCAGGAACAGGAGAGAGAGAGAGAGAGAGACAGTGCGGGAAAGAGTGGTGCGGCGGACTTCTCTCTCTCCCTCTCTCTCTCGCCCGGCTTCGTGCCCTTATATCACCCCAACTTTGTTTCTGTCTCCCTTACCTCACCTCCCTTCGTCCCATGACAACCCTGTGTGCACACGCACTCCCTTGCGGTGCTCTTTGTGCGCGTGCTCACTTTGGCGAATAAGAGAGGCAGAGATAGAGAGAGAGAGAGAGAGAGACTGAGACAGAGAGATAGGGGCGAGGAACAGAACTGCCTTACGTGCGCCTGCAAATAATTGCCGGCGCCGTAAATCACCGCCCTATCTGCGACAAAGTATCTTAAGTAATTGTTTTCGATGAATCGCTCGCTCTCTCCCCAACTTCTCTATTTCCCTCTCGCTCTCTTTCTATCTATATCTCTCCCTTTCCCTCTTGACTCTTGCGCCATCGATCCACACTTACTTTCTCCCCCCCCCCCCACCCATCCCTCTCATTCTCATTCTCTTTCACTTGGTATTCGACGAACCCTCACACCCTATATATTATAATGGTTTTGCGCCCGTGTGAGTAAACGTACCTGCAGTTAACACGGGCGTGTGTATAACTGATCGAGGAAGATATCGAGATACGTTTATACATGTCATGATTATTAAAATAAAACAACAAAAAAAAAACAAAAAAAGATGTTCAACGATATTTTTTGCGTTATGGCTTATGAGTTCGAACGAAAAGATAAATACAATTATTTAGCCAAATGAATAGATAGCTTTATAGAAAGTACAAATTGCAGAAAATTTTTAAGTAGACGTAGATAAACGATCTTGTAAATCATCCTTTTTTTATCGTATGATCATATGTATGTGTAGAGTCCATAGTGTGGGCGAGGGCAGCTGAAAAGAAAATATAACACAGTCAGTAAAATCAACAAAATTGTATATTCTATCAGTTCTTGTTATTAGCGCATTCCAATTATTTCCTCTGGATATAACCATTTGAATTTTTACTATTTTATCAGTTATTAATACCAGAGAAACATATATTATTTTTATTTAAAATGTGCAAAAAAATAATATTTAAGCTTTAACTCTCGTTAACTAGAACCGATAAATATAACTGTCTTTTTTCGTTGCATTCGTGAAAGATAAAAAAATTATAATTTTGGAAATTTTATTAGCTTCAAACTATTGATATATACAAAGGGAAAAATCAGCCTCTTGTTCAATGATGAATGTCTAAAACGATAAAGTTTTCCATTATACTCGTTAGATATGCATTATTACAAAGAATAATGAAATATGAATACATCAAAATGTTTGAATCCATTTTGAGTCTTCAAAAGATAAGGGTACATTCTTATTATTACGTAAGAATTTTTTTAATTACTCTGATAACTGTTTCACCCCTCTTTCATATGAAAAAGCATACGATTTTTTTACCTTCCTCTTCTCTATAAATTTTAACATAATTAGATCCAATATATGAAATTCAGAAAGCAATTCAAGCGATGGTTTTGAATTTTTTTGAAAAATCTAATTAAGTTAAATAATATATGATTTATAAGTATAACCATGGGCTAAAGTTATAATTATTAACAAAATTCCCTATTGCGTATCTTCATTGATTAGTAAAATCGTTTTGCTGCCATGGTTTGATTATTATGTATATTTTTTTACAATTAAAATGACATACAAGATGTAGTATAATTCGATAATACGATATTGCATTTTGAATTCTGACAAAGTAATAAAAAATTGATGTGCAATATGTCAATGTGCACATTACTCAATTAAAAACTGCGAATAATGAAAGGAATTTTGCGTATAAATTTTTTTTTTTATACATTTTTACAAATTAATTATCATCAATTGCAGAAACTCGTCGGCAATTTGATTTTTGTAGCATATTCAGCATCATTTATTCGAGGACTTTATTAAATATTAAAACTGAATAAAAATCGAAGCCCGGCTTTTAACGGAGTTCACGCGAACGAATCGAAGCAACCGGCGGCCTGTGGAGATGGTAATTATTTATCTGTACTGTTGGAAATTCAATTAAATTTTAAGATGGAATTAAAATCAGTAAGAATAAAATTATATAATTTATTGGCCGTGAGTCGATAATGAGAAAGTCGATGCAAGTCGAACACGCGTGTTGCGGGCTTTGCTGACATAAAATTTTTCTCTATATAATGATTAATGTGCGCGGCTGCAAATAATGAGATAAATACCGAATCCCAATGCCAGTTGGTTATTGGGCAAGAAAAAACATTGGCCGCGTGTACGAGGGGGCCACCGCCAAAAAAAGAACAAACAAAGAAAAGAGTATTACAATAGATAGATCCTATATTTATATTAAAAAGAAGGTGTTTTATGCTTGAAATATTTATCAAAATGATGCCATTTATTTTATAATATCGTGGTGTATTAAAAAAGAACGAATGTGCTGTAATTGTTTTCCATACATTTTAAATAAACACACAATCTGTTGATAATTGAAATTAAATAATAATACTGTTATTTCGATCGATTTATTTCTCTTAATAATTGCAATACATTAATTTTTTTTTTGGGAAATGTAACTAGACCGTGTCAGTGGTAAACGATTGTTTCCTTATCGCAATTAATTTTTATCAATTTGTTCCATCCATTATCATGTTCGCTATTTCAATAACATAAAGTAAATAAGATCTTGAAATTTTTTAGCTGCTTCAGATTCTGGAATAAAATGAAAACTTAAATTAGCATTAACTTTTCTTGTAGAAGCGAAGTTCTATCACAGAATTCTCCGTTACCAATAACCTCTCGACGAGGCGACGAAAATTCCACGATGACGACAAATAATGACTTTTTAAACTTTTTTCAGAATTTTTCTGAATTTAAGAACCCCGAAATTTTACTAATGTTACGCAACACTTTCGCCTACTCATTGCGTGCTCGTGCGGCCATTATCGTTAGTACTGCTCGTCGCCCACAGTGGCGCGTATTTATATAAAAAATTGCCAGTATTAAAAATCAATCAGGCGCAATGTGTAAAATGTCGCGACCGTCGGGGCGCGACGACTCTCCGTTCCCGACATACGCATCGCCGAGCTATCGCACGCGCGATCGCTCCGCGGTTGTATACGCGAATTTTTCACTCGCTCTATACGTAGGCAAACGCGGAGCGAGCGACCAAGTTATCACAGGACGTTATTACACGTTATCGCGCGACGTATTCTCACGCGCAGCGTCGTAACTTTCGCCTCGGAAATTATCCGCGGACGAGTAACGAGGGCGTAATTCGGGAGATTCTAAGCGACGAATAGACGGCGGCTGCCGCGCCAGTGGCCGTTTCGTCGATATCGAGAAACCGGAATTGAGAAAAACGCCGGGACTTTTCAGCGGTGCAAAGTTGGAGTTGGATTAAAAAAATGGGGCGATTTATCGGAATTCGTCGGTGGACTCGGCGATTCGAAGAGATTCCGATAATTCGACGAGGACGGGGAATTTTTTTTTTTTTTTTTGGAAATTTATTTCTAACCAGAATCAGGCAAAATCTCGCTCGACGATTCGCCTCGGTGCCTGTCGGTTGGGGGAGATACAAAAATCGGATTACGCGCTGATGACGGTAAAAGGGTGCAATTTTTTTTCAATCCGTCTTCTATTACCATATGTACATTGAACGTTAAACAATGTGTCAAGCAGCTGGCAAGTGAGATTTTCTAACCTCAAAAGCGGAAGGAAACTCGTGCTGATGTACACGTAAGAGCATTTATATTTAAGTATTATTTTTTATCCTCAGTAAATCAGGACATTGAATATATCATTATGCAATTGAACTTTGCTTTTAATTTTTTTACCCTAATTTCCACAGCCTGTCGATGTTTTTTCACACGCATACTCTGGATATCGCTTAAATGTATAGAATATTTGTTACATCTATGCACATACAACATGCACCTGATCAATAAAATCACCTGTGTGGCATCGATACAAATCAGGGCTCTGCCATACGTCCCAGAGAAGAATAAGTTAAATAAAAAAGAAATGCACCAAATAAAAAAAGTATCAAGTACAAGCTTTAGTATTTTACAATAAATTATCAACTATGAGAGGCAAATTCAAAAAAAGATTCAGCCCCCCCCCCTCATTGTTATATATATATATATATATATATATATATATATATATATATATATATAAATTAATATGATCGAACGAGTTTATTTTATTCCCGTCAACCTCCATGAACGCCAAGAATAACGTACTATAAGTCCGGGCATGTTTAATAAACCGAAGGGAGGTGTGTAAATAGATAACGCGTTCGTGGCGCGCGTGTGCACGAGAGGGCGGCCGTATATATAGATTGATAAGCGCGAGCATTACATCTTTATGTGTACGCAAGCTGTGCAATTAAGCGGGGTGAGTCGAGCCCGCATATTAAACGAGACGATATATATATACATATATACAGATTCAGGGAGTCCATATATTATACGGGCTGTGGAGGGGGTAGGGGCTGGGGCACTTTATAGCTGGAGGGGAAAATGATCTGCATAAGTGAGTGATTACTTAAGCGTATATACCGCCTCTTTCTCCCCCCCCTTCTCTCTGTTGCAGGCGCGTCTCCGCGCGCGTATATAATAAAATAACCCCCGAGGCGACGACGCCGAGGAGGAGGAGTACGACGACGACGACGACGACGACAACGTACGGCGCGCTAGCGTGGTTGTGCGCGCCGCCCTGCGGGAAAGCGATATTCGCGCGACACGAAGCGCCGGGGGTATAAGAGAAAGAGGCGGCGAGGTGGCGAGGGAGGGGGGAAGAGAAATAGATAGATAGTCAGGGCGACAGAGGGGCGGGTGAGCGGGGCGAGAGGAGGAGGAGGAGGAGGAGGAGGAGGAGGAGGACGGTAACGACGTGTAGCGATTTTACGAGGAATAAAATTCCCGAGAAAGGGGGCGGAGGGTGAGGGAGGAGACGGGGGTGCGACGTCTACTGACTTGTTGGAGCGGGGGGGGGGAGAGATTGTTTAGTGCGGGAGCGTCGAATGCGCGCCCGCGCTCGCTGTTGGCGCGGACGTCGCAAAATTCGAGACTCGTTCTACTTACGCGCAAATTTATATTTATATACAGGCTATCGGTATACGCGCACGTATAAATTATGGAGCATGATTCCTTTTTTCCTGTCTTTTTTTCGTTTTTTGTTTTTTTTTTTTCTTTTGTTTGTTTTTTTAATACATTTCCGACCGAGCGTAAAGGTTACTCATGTCAATGTTGCAGATATATAATTGTATTATACTTCCGAATTCAGCGAGTTATTGAATTTTATGTTAGTTAATTCAAAAACAATCTATAAGAGCTAAATAAGAATGTTATGTCTTCTAATTTTGAAATTTTTTTTTTTTATATCTCTCAAAGTTTTTATCCTTACGCACGCTTCATTTAAATTTAATATGCATAAGCATTCTGCGCTTTCTACGAAATTTATCGCGCGTAAAGCAGGATTATGAATTGTACTTACGTCGACTGTTGTGAACTGATTTCGCGAATATTTTTATCGATCTCGTACGGTCTTTGTACAATAATTTTCATAATTATTCCAATGTAAGGATAGTCGGACTATCCCTGTGTATAATCACCCCCGTAGAATCCGAAATGGAAATTACACCACTAAAACAATAAAATAAAAATTAAATCAAATTAAAAAATATAAATAAAATAAAATACCACCCCTACCAGCTTAAATTAAAAATTATACCTTTAATGCCCGACGTTTCGAACAGCTTAGTCCTTGAGGATGAACCGGGGCGGTTTCGTTATTTTTTCTTTTTTAGCAGTAATTTCCATCTCAGATCCTACGGGGGTGATTATGAACATAAGGACAGTCTGGCTGGCCATTATATCAGTATATTATATCATTGTATCAAGACTGTAAGGCCGATATTCATTAATGTAATCCACGATATTTCATTGCTACTGTTGTACTTTATTGTTATACTGTGGACTATGTAATCAAGGTGTTTTTTAAAAATATATTATAGTTTTCGAGGAAAAGTATATTTTACAATATTTACAAGCTCGCTTTTTCAAATGCAATACCGGACACAACTTTGTACTAACACTTAATATAAAACGATCAGATATTCTAAGCAAATCACATCTTACATCAAGCTAATGACAATATCACGAATGTTCTAATGATCATGAGTCATATTAAAATATAAAGTAAAACGATTTTCATTTAGAAATTCATACATTCGATATTTTTCCCATTTGTTTGATTGCAATTTCGAAATAATAGCCACGGCTCTCTCCCATTACGTATAGATATCCAAATTTAGTAAGAAGGTGACAAAAACAAAAAAAAAAACAAACTTGATACTTAATAATCTGACTCGATTTTTCAGATATACTTGACATAACGGAGAAACCGAACGATCATCGGTTTAGAATTCGAGTTCACGAAAAGTTCCAGTCTCGAGATAATCGCCAGAACGGCGAGCGGATCATTATTGCCACGGATGATATTCGAATGATCGGCGCATTCTGCAATCCCAATTAAAAATACAAGTTAACGACGCCGATAATGTAGGAATCCGCGGAGCGCGGGAGGCCATTCCTCCTCGATTTCGATGCGCGCCTGGCACGCGTACCGTTTCAGTGACTCTTTTAAGACGCCCGTTTAAAATCCCTCAATGGAAACAAATTGATTTAAAAAAAAAAAAAAACAAAAAAAAACAAACAAACAAAACAACGGCAACGACTAAATCAAACAAACAAACGAAACTGAAAATTGCTGCGTATCATGTACCCTATATGTGCATGCGTATATTCCTGACAGAAGCAAGCCACGTGTATGTCCGTGTATATTTCTAATTCATTTGATTTAATACTTATGTATTAAATAATGTACAAAAATCTACAAATGCTGACATATATATATATATATATATATATATATATATATATATATATATATATGTTATTTAAAGTAAAGCAATAATATAGTATTTAGAACGTTAAGCGTCTATTAACGAAACTAATACTATTAACACGCGACCCGTTTATTTTTCTTTATATATAATTTTCAGCATTTGACAGCACGGAATCTTTTGTATGTGTATACAGGAGAGGAATTTTCAATATATATATATATATATATATATATATATATATATATATATATATATATATATATATTCGATTTGGCCAAAACACCCCGTCGTTCGTTATGCTTCCTTCATTAGTTACTGGTATAAAATCGACACGCTCGATTCCCCCAATCTCGTGCTAGACGTCTTGTGCTCGAATAATATACCCGATGCTTTGAATACGGGCCATACGTGTTGCGTAGAATATAATATTTATATGTATCCATGTACATATATATAATATATATATACACACATTATTCTCAACTTTGAAGAAAAATATCTAATGAGGTTTTTGACATTCTTTAAACAATATAAGTATCAGCCAAAAATAAAGCGAGGTTAAAATACCATACGCGTAAATTACATATAGTCTAAATATTGATGAGTGCGAAGAGAGAAAGAGAGATAGAGGGATAAAGTAAAAGAGCGGCAGTCGTATAAATACCGAACGCTACCTTGTACTCTCTATACTTTCCTGATACATCTATCGACTTGTAAGTTGTTCAGGTGATTTGATTCATTCTGAATATAAGGTTCCTGATAAGTATCTTATCTATACAAGCCTATTCGAACGATTCACGTAGACTTGGCTGTTAGATCATGTTCTCTAAATCATCATTAAGCTCCCACAAAGCACACACATACGCACACACACAAGCACCTATATCGTTAAGAATGAAAATACAAAGTGCTCTCCGTTAAATGCCGAGTAATAATTATTACTTACGGATCAATAATGACATTCGATTGAAAATGTTCTTTTTTCATTATTATAAATCTTTGTTTCAAAAAATCTAAGATATACGAATGAAATACATATAAGGTGCTGTTCGTTGTTGACGAATTTCTTTACGCTTTGGACGTGGAATTCGAGCGTTAATAGCGACGCAAATAATATGCGAAATTATATCTATATCTATTTATATATATATATATATATATATATATATATATATATATATATATTACAGATATTTATTTCCGTCAACTGTAATATTATTATTGCAAAGTTTAAAATGTCCGCGCATATACTTTATTAAATATACCGTGGGCGATAATTAATTAAAAATTGTGCGCGATGCGAGGACGGGTGGCACATACACACACACACTCAGTGAGAGAGAGAGAGAGAGAGAGAGAGAGAGTTGATAAAAAAATAATTCAGTTCTTTAAACTTGCTACGCTCCTAATAGATCGGTCAGTCCAACATCTCGTTCTCGTCTAAAATCCCACGTATCCCCGACATTCTTATAAAATCTAATATAATAATAATATAGGTATATCGTATGGGCATTCGCGCGCGCGCGCGCGCGCGCATCCATAGCGTTATAATTGCGCGCCTATGTATACGTATGCTGGGCGTATGCGAGGATGCATCGTGCAGGCGCGCATCGGTATGTGTATAATACGAGCATCGGAAAGCGGACGGAGCCCGCCGTATGGCCGAAAAATCATAATCCGCGATAAACGCTCTTTTCTACGCCCTGATGAGCTCCTGATAACTCGCGCGATCCAATGTCTCATACTTTTTCTCGCTTCGGACGATTGTCGGTTATGTATCTATCTATCTATCTATCTATCTATCTATATATATATATATATATATATATATATATATATATATATATATATATATATATGGATGTAATGAGGAGAACTCGCGGGATCGAGGTTGGTACAGGTGGTATTCTTTATACATAGATAAAGTGTATTTAAGATGGATATGTAGAGATGTATTAACTTAAAAAAGGTCTACGTGTGTAAATGAAGAAAAATACTTACTAATGCAGGCGTGTGAAATCGTTAACAGGGATTCATGTTCTATAAAAAATTATAATTTCTGCGATCTTCTGTTATCTGATAATTGGAATATATATATATATATATACATACGAATGAATGAATGAATGAATATAAATAGACATAATCGTTATAGGTATATTTTCTCGAATAAATATTACATAGAAGAAAAAAAACGAAAACAATTCAAGCGATCAGCTATCGAATCCAATCTTATTATTAAAAGTCTTGGCCAATGGAATCGATAACGGATTAATATATCGATGATTTTTAACGATACAATCTACACGCGTATACATTCAATCGAGCCAATTCAAGCGCGAGTTAAGCGACGTTCCGTTGGCCTTTCAATTATAGGATTATTGGGTATTTATCAAACGCGTATTATATGGAAAATCCGAGTCGAAGGCGTCCCGCACATTATACGGAATTTCGCGATGGAATTACATTCGCATTTGTAACGGGCGCCTTTGGGCTTCTGCGATACCGCTGGCGCGCCAGTAGCCGGTCTCGGTAAGCAATGATCTATCGCTGTTGATTTTCTTCAGATTGCCACAGGCATCGTTCATAATACGACAATTATCTCGGAAAATCATTGTGAAAAACTTAAACGTTTCATATCAGAATTGAAAACTTTCAGGCGCACTGGTGCTGGAAATACATTACAATCACGCTCGTCGAATAGAGGATTCGCCGCGTTGCATCGTCACACCGTATTATTTCCCTGTCGTTACAGAAAACCAATCCCCATATACGAGAATGCTGCTATATTTTGTCATTTCTAAGCGTAAATAAAGCGGAGATGAATAAATATGAAAGAGAAAATGAAGTATATATATATATATATATATATATATATATATATATATATATATATATATGCACACACGAAACAAAACCGATACGCGAAACCAAAAGAAGACATCCCGTTCCGTAGCTCGCGCTCGCGCCACCTCGCCGCGCGACCAACGAAAAGAACGAAGAAGAAAAAAAAAACCCCCCACGCAGCACTCCCGCGTATCGTCCCGCTCGAGCCCTCCGGCTCCCAGGTAGGAAGTCTGCGTCCGCGCGCCGCAGACCGCATCTCGCGTCTCCACTCCGCGGCGCGGCGTCTCGGTTAATAATAAAATCCCCCTCGAAATTCCGCCTCGCGCCGTCGGAGGCAGATGCGAAGTCTCTCGGTAGCCCCGCGGCCGCGGCGCTTCTTCGTCCACTTTGCGCGCTCTCGCTCTCCCATTCTCTGCCGAGCTCCTTCTCCGCCTCCGTCTCCGGCCCATCACTTCAGCGCAGCATCGCCGCGCCGGGCCTCTAATTGCAATAATTACGCCGCGCTCCGCGGCGTAGAATGGGGTTAATACAGCCGGAGGGTGCGGGGAGCGGAGGCGGTGGGTGAGAGAGAGTGGGGGGGGGAGGGGAAACGAGCAGCGCGCCAGCGGTATTATATAAAGAGGCGAGTTCGCGCCGCGCACGGTAGCTACACCTCCCACCCACCCCACCCCCCTTAACCCTGTTTATTTTCGACGATTAGCCGCTGCTGCGGGGCCGAGATAATGGTTGTTGTTGTTGCTATTACGTATACTTATATATATATATATATATATATATATATATATATATATTTCGGGTAAGCGGGGGGAACGGCGCATGCGCGAGGGACCGCTCGTTTCTTCGGAAGATACGGGTTCTTTATTTTTCTTTTTCTTCTCTCTCTCTTTTTTTTCTTCTTTTTTCGGAGCGCCCGGGTATTACAGAGGGTGGGGCGGGATGACGGATGGCCGACGGCGAATAATGCGGGGAATGGGATTTTTTGGGCTCCGCTTTGTAGAATGGGAGCTCTGTAAAAATAAATCAATGAATACGCGCCACATAGTGGTCGATGGATTTAGTCACCGGGTGAAATATACGAGGTGAAATAGTGCGGATTCTGTTAAGGACACATTTGGGAAGAACGATATTTTTTCTTTTCTTTTTTTCTTTTTTCCTTTTTTTGGAAAAAATTCACGAATGTTTGATTCGAAGTATTGGGTAGGAGTTCGCAACGTCAGTTTCTTCTCGATCACGAAAATATTTTTCGTTAAATTAACAAATATTTTTATCGGCCCTACGGGCTTTAAATTTTTCTTTATCTATCGTGAGTAAATTAAACGTGTTAAAAACGAATTCTTTCATTTAATATATGTTTTCTTTTAAGGAGGACTAAAAAAATGGAGCATTCAGTTTCAATGTCATCGGACTGTACGTGGTGAGCTGTAATTTCAGCTCAAAGTAACGATCCTCAATTATTGATAGCGAGCGCTTATTTTAAGCGACATATCCGCAATTTTCAGATTAATAATTATTAGAAAGATGTTTTGCAGTCGGTAGATGAGGTACCTTTTCTGAATAATAAATGTTTTTTGTTTTGCAATACTTAAAATTTACATTTTGCAGGAGAAGGTATAGGATTAAATAATTGATTGTCGATGACTCCCTGATTGATGATATAGGTACTAAAAAATAATTATTGCTTAATTCATTACGTATTTCAATCGATGTAATGCATTTGTGGGGAAAATAATTTTTTAGAATTTCGTATAAAATTTCTAATGCTCGTTGAGAATTCAACCTTTGAAAATGATGAGTGAATAATGATGGATTTATATGATAGCTTCGAAAGATTACCGATACGTTAATAAAAGATGATTGCTTAAAACAGTTCTTCGCTGTCTTTTATATATATATAGTTTGAACCTTTAATTTTTAAAATATTAAACAATAACTTGTTTGAATGATGTCTTAAGGAAAAAAGTT